>VZTB01000835.1:111743-182265 GCA_013397245.1 Thryothorus ludovicianus | reverse complement strand
CCTCCCTGCACAGCCTGTTCTAACGCCTGACCACCCCGACAGTGATTTTTTTTTTCCTCTAATGTCTAATCTGCGTCTCCCCCGTCTCAGCTGGGCCGTTTCCTCTTGTCCTGCCGGCACAAGGCCCCACCTGGCTGCTCCCTCCCCGGGTGGCTGCGGGCAGCGCTGAGCTCCTCCCTGAGCCTCCTCCAGCCTCAACACCCCCAGATCCCGCGGCCGCTCCTCGCTCGGTGCTTTGTGGACCCTTCACGAGCCTCGCTGCCCTCCTTTGGACACGCTGCAGCCCTTGTTTAAAAAGACATTTTTAAACATCCTTGCCTGCCCCGGGCCGGAGGGGGCGAGCGAGGCCGGTGGTCCCTCCACTCCCGCAAGAGTGAGGGGATCCATTAATGCCATTCAAACTAATTGCTCTCCGTGCTGCGGCGTAAAGCGACTCCGGGGAGAGATTTCACTGAGTGTTTTGGACGGCGGAGCGAAGGTTGAAAGGAACGGCTCCAGAGCGGTGGGAGGTCCGGGCTTTTCACACGCTATTTTCATATCGCCCGTGTTATTCCAGTTTCCTGCAGCGCCGGGATGTGAGGATGTGGTTTGCTCAGCCCAGCGCCGTGGCCTCGTCTAGACGCAGCTTTAATGGCCAGGGCCGAGCGTTTAACGCTGAGTCTGAGCTGTGCAAGCGCCTTGGCTTTCTTTAGCAGCTCAGCTCCGCGAGTTTAGCCTGCACTGAGCTTTGTGCTTCCAATCCAGCACGGACTCTGTAGAGTGGGTTCTTTAGCAATACGCTTTGTGCCCTCCATTTCTAGGGAAGCCTTGGACAGCACGGATGGTCCCAGACACGCAGGTCTGCTGGACAGTGGCTCATCAAAGGCAGAGTCCCTTGAGCACAGCTAAAGCTCTGCTCCCTGGATAGCAAAAGGGATTCCCTCGGATCCACACCCACACTGCTCAGCTGAGCCTCACCAACTGTTTGGGCAAGTGAGGAGAGAGGATTTCTCCTGCAGGGTGGCATGGAAGGGTTTAACATGAGGACACAGTGCTGGGGGAGTCTGCTTCTCTGGCAGGATATGCTGGTAGATGGATGATCCGGGTCCTTTTTAAAAGAGAAATATGAAGGGAGGAGCAGGGTGCAGGAAAATAAAATGGGCCACAGATGGTCTGACACGTGCAGTACGTCACACATTACTGGGTAACACAATGTACACAGGAACAGAAACAGTAAAGTTCAGGTGCACCACCTCTACCTGTCAAAGGCAGGAAAGATCCAGAGTCTTTGGCCCAAGTGGGACAGACACCCAAAAAGATCCTGGCCCCAAAGTGCAAACTAAGGGGAGCTGTGAGCATTAGTCACCAGTTTATTCAGGGGGCCAAGTGTGAGTTTGTATATCCTGTGTGTTTGTGGCAGGGCAAAGGCAGAAGGTCAGAAGATGTGAATAACTGGAGGTAAAGATAAAAACTTAATAAGCAACAACTGATTTCTACTCACAGCCCTTGGCTCCAGCTTCAGGCTGTGGTGTGATTCATGTGGCTGTCAGGAAGAAAAAAGCAAATTTTGGCTGTTCTGCATCATTTCTAGTGTTTCCTTTGCTGGGTTCTCTGTGGAGCAGCATTCCTTCCCTTTACCAGCTTTTCCCAAGTGATTCCATTGTTCCACACAGGCTGAAGTGCCACTGAGGGGTGTGCCCTGCTCAGGGCCCTGTCACCAGGTGCTGCACCAAAACCCCAGCTGGGCTTCTGCCCCCAAACTCCACCCTTTGCCTCTCCTCAGCACAGCCAGCGGGGGCTCCTCCAGAGAACAACCTGGTTAGGGAGGTACGAGCCCCTGTCCTTGTCCTTCAAGGGAAGAGATGGAACCAGTAGGATTACAGAGCTCCCAGCAAATGCCTCACTGGGATTGGAACTGGATCTTTAAGTCAGTTGGGCAAGAAAAGATTGGAGCAGTGGAGAGACAGACAGCTGGTGACTGCAGAGGGGGATGGAGCAGAAATCACTTCAATGGAGCAGAGCATTGGTCTAAAGGGACAGCTGGGGAGCATTGCCCGAGGATCCCAGAATGGTTCGGGGTGGGAAGGACATTAAAGCTCATTCCAACCCTGGGCAGGGTCACCTTCCTCTAGGCCAGGCTGCCCCAAGCCCTGCCCAGCTGGTGCTGAGCACCCCCAGGGATGGGGCAGCCCCAGCTCCAGGGTGTCCAGCACGCTGGTGCAGGCTCTCAGGAGTGCAGAGATTTCCCCAGCTCAGCCTCTTCCAGGCCAGGGCCTTTGGGAAAGGCACAGGGAGCAAAGGCTGCAGTGCTGCTCCCAGCTGATGCCTCCTCCAGTGATGTCCCACTGCTGCGTGGCCATGTGAATAACAACTGCAGATTTTGTTTCCAATGATATTTCTCAATTTCTTAATAAACAGAAGTGGGTTTCTTTTTTCTCTTAGGGGGCAGGGACCCCAGCATATTTTTTCCAGCTCTGGAAAAGTCCCATGTTTTTTTTCAAGGGGGTGTCCAGACGAACTGGCTGCAAATACCACCTTGTGACTCGAATATGTGCAGGGGAGCACAGTCCTGTCTGTGCAGCTCCAACACCTCTCTTGGCACCTCAGAGCTCTTTCAGAAGAAAACCCCAAAACCTTAACCTGGGGGAAAAAAAGAGCAGATCACAAGAGCTTCAAGAGCGCCATGAGCTGCAGCAGGAAGCCAGCTTTGTGTATCCCATGGTTTTTGAGGATGGTCCCAGAAGGAATGGAGGCTGCTGCCATTCTCAGCCTCTGGCCTTACCCGTGCTGCACTACAGGAATGCCATTAAAGAACCTGCCAGAGGGGCCCAGGATCTCTTGTATCTAAATAAGAGATGTCCTGCTTATTCCAGAGGAAGATAAATCTTGTTCCTGTTTTTAATCCAGAGTGGATAAAATTAAACAGAATCACGGCAGTCTGATTTCAGAATGAAATGCACATGTTGAACTGTAAGCAGACAGCTCCACAACCCCCTGGGTATTTGAAGGACCTTGAATCAGGCCCTCCAGGAGCTCTCAGGGAGGAGAATATTTGTTTACTTTTGCTTTCCCCCACCCTGTTGCCCTGGAAAGCTCCTAAACTCTGGTGTAGTACAAATAATAATTTAACACAAGATCTTGGGCGGCTGCATGAGCAGATTGCTCCTAGAAATGAGCCCGTCCATCTGCACAAAGCCTCTCTAATAGCTACCAGACTCAGGAGCTTCTCAGTCACTGCTTATTTCATTGTGCTATTAACTTTACAGCCTAATTAGATCCAAAACACTTGGCTAACCAAACTCATTAATTAATTAGCAGCAGGCTGGGAAAGAGGATACTCCTAGGATGGTTCGGGATAGGGATGGGGCAGAAAGAAAAGGAACTCTACAAAGCCAGGGAGAGAAATCAGGAAAAAGAGGACAAAAGTTGCAGAAGTTGCTAAAAGAAAGCAGATCCCTCCTTGCCCTGTTTTGTGCAGGATACAGAACCCAGGGACTGAATCCATAAAATACAGATAATTAAACAGGTCAGACTCTCCCGTCTTCCTCTGACACCCACAGGAAATGTGATATAGATTGAAAAGTCTGTGTGCTCCTCCTTTTCCCCCTTTCTGGCTCAGGAACTGTAATTAAAGGGAAAATCAGCCTCTCTCCTGCCTTGAAAGTGCAGTGGCACAGCTGGTTTTCATCTTGGCAAGCAGCTCTGTCCTCAGGCTACCAAGTGCTGAGTAATTTTTACCAAGCTCTGTTTGCAGATAAATGATGTTCTTCTCTTAGCTGCTGCCAGGCAAAGCTACAAATACTTGATCTTTTATTCTTTTCCCATAAACTCCTAACATTGAATACTAAAAATGCAGCCAGAGATTTTTCCACTGCCATTTATTCTCAGCATGGTCACAACTGTATTACAATTACAGACACCCACCCTTCAGTGGAGCTCCACTGCAGCTCCTCGTTAACCTGAAGCTTCCAATTAAAGGCTCCTTCAGTTTCATTGATAGTTTGCATATACTCTAAGGACCCACTTCATTTGGTTTTTTTTCCCCAAAACACATTCCATGAGAAGGGCAACTGCTTTAAATAACTTCACACTAATTTCTGGAAAAGCCTGACAAGCGAGTGCCAGTCTCAGAAAAGCCTGAGTGTGCAGTTTGGGGAATTTCTCTCACAGCTATAACTATAAAAATATCTGAAAGCTTTTGACTAAATGTGGCACAACCTTGGCAAATCCAGTGTGGGCTAAGAACAAAGGAAAGAATCTAGAAAGGTACAACAAAGGAAACCTGTTAGTGTAGTTCAAGTTTTCTGCCATGTTTCTGAGTGAGATCTTACCTGTTTCTAAGAACCTGCGTAAGAATTAGTTAAAAATGGTAGAGAAAATAATTTTAAAAAATACTACTTAATCATGGCAACACTGTTATTCCACCTACCTGCAGAAGGTGAAGCTGTGAAGAAGAAGCCAGCACAGGGAGAAGGCTGAAAACTGGTATGAAATACCATGGCTAATTTTAGACTCATTTCCAGTCATGCAGCTTGAAACATAGGGAGTAATGGTGCTTATAAAAGTACTTGCACACTTTGTAAAGATAACACAGGGTTTCAAAACAATTTTTATTTCAAAGGTATTTTTGAAGTATAAGACTAAGAGTTTGTCAGATTCCCCAAACAATCCCATGCCTTTGAAGATCACATTCCCAGCACAGACCCCAGTCTTCTGGAATTGCTGGTGACTGGTTTTGTAGGATCAGCCCCTAATGCAAGTCAACTTTCTGTTTAAGCAATAAAGGAGGGAGGAAGAAGGAGAAGAACAAATCTGCAAATCAACAGGCTTTAACAAAAGAAAAAGGATGAGGTAGAGGTAACTTCTTTTTTAAAAAGTGAAAATTTGAACTGCTGCCTCAGTAGTTGTGGCAGAGAGGGCCTTATTATCCCTTTCTTCTGTCTGTTATGGTGGGCAGGCTTTAGCCTGAATTCCCTTTGCAGGTTGCTCCAAAACACAACATAAAACAATCACTGTGAGTCCAGCATGAAGGGGTCCTGGCCTGAGTCTGCTGCTCACTGATCCCTGCTTAGATCCAGCTTAAACCCCAGAAACGAGCAGGACAGGATGGATTTGTGTTTCCAGATAGGGAAGCTGGGGTAAAGGCTCTGCCTCTGGATTCTGAACCAAGGTGCAGTGTTTTGTGCTCGTGCTGGCCCTCAGGATGGATGTGGCTGTCTTTTCTCAGCCCACAAAACTCTGTTTAAGCACTAGGGTAAAGGTATTCTGTTGTGTAGTTTCTAATTTTTAGTGTTTGCAAGCATTTAAAATAGTGTGTAAATGTCTGAAGCTCCAGGGGAGTGACTCTGTGCCATCTTTCCATTATTAAAGTGCTCAGACCCAGGACTGGACTTTGGTCCAAGCTACGTGTCAGGGCAGTGCCAGGAGATGCTGGGGCTTGGTGGTGTTCTGTGACTGAAGTGTGAGAGGGAAACAGTCCATGTTAAACACACTGCACATGGAGCACTCTGCTTAAGTGCCTTGTAAAACACACAAAACACTGCTTAGAAACACATTCACCACCGCTGACCACACAGGTTTTTATATTTAATAGAAATTAAATTAGTAGCTTAATATACATAATGTGACACTTTCCAGTCCAGTAGTTTCCAATTCCTTCTTTCAAGTCACAGTTACTGTACAAAAATAATAACAACAAAGAGCAACCAAAGAGTAAACACTGTCACTAACACACCGGACCCAGGAAGGCTACATTTCCGTGGAGCTACACATGCCAAAGGATACAGAGCGGCGGCCGCAGGGCGGGGCAGGGCAGGGCGGGGCAGGGCGGGCTCACCGCGCTCACCGCGCTCCGTAGCTGTAGTAGAAGGGCTCGTCCGGCCGGTAGCCGTAGGCGGTCACCGGGCGCCCGGGAACCGCCGCGCTCGGACCGAACCCGTCCACGCCGAGGCTGCAGGAGAACGGGAGAGGGAAACTCAGGGCTTTGTATGGAGAGGAAGGAATGCCAGTGCTGCTGGCTCCAGCTCCTCCTGCTGATGCCTTTTTGGCCTTACCTAAAAGCAGAGGTCGGACAAAGTTAAGGGAATAAAAAGTGGTTATATTTACTGAAGGGCCTTCAGGTACATTTGGGGCAGACAAAGCGCCCCAGGGGCTACACCCGGAATCAACAACAGGTCACGCGTTTTCACACCTTTATCAGTTTGGTCCATTTGCATATTGGGAGTTAATCTTCCAATTACAGCTTCAGGTAACGAAGTCATTTACCCCCAGTTTGCTCCCCTCAACTCACTTTAGTTTCTATTTCTCTCAAGGCCTGAGACAGTGAGGTGTGCTTGATTCCCAGGCCTAGAAAGGAATTGCTGTGTCTGACCCAAATGGGAAGACAGCAGCCAGCACTGTATATGGAGATGGAGTTATACACTAAAGAACTGTAGGATTACAAACACATGAAGAATACACAAGCTAAAATCCTAAGGCATCACTGTCACAGAGATGCTTTCATGAGGAAACTTTTCCAGCTCTGTTCCCTTTCTGGACACTACTTCCCTGGTGGGAAAAGAAATGCTGCAGAGACATCAGTGCCAATTCCAATCAGGGAAAGGCTTTCAAGTCCAGGAGGAATCCCAGGAGAGACAAAAGTCTTCTCTTCCCTCCTTTCACAGATTTACTGGCCAAGCACTTTATTTCCATGACTCAGTGTCTCCCTCTGTACATTAAAGTTACCATGTCCTTCAGGCTTCTGGTAAAACCTTTGTAACCCTGCCCTACACAGCACATCTGAAGATTCTCATTCCCTGCTTTCAGTCCATTTCTGAGGTGCATGGGGAACACCAGCTAAAAGTGAGAATATCTGGTAAAAAATGGTGCTTCTGGTAGGATACAAGACTGGCAGCCAAATGGCAGAAAGAATTAATCACGTACTGAAAAGCTGTGAACTAATGAGACAGAATAATTATTTTTTCATGTGAAACAGCATCTTTTACACCTAAAATGTCCCACAACAATGAGTAAGATACTAAAACACAAGAACTGCATAGTGAAAAGTGGCACATATTTCATGCTCAACAATAACTCATGCAGGAGGTAGAGGAAAAATGAGCATTGCCTAAGACAGTGGATTACTGCCTATTCATAGCTATGCCCCTTCTTAGCTTCCACTTCAGTAGGGGGACAAATGGAAAAGGATCCTGATTTATTGTCTGACTAAAGATGCATTGAAAGGAGCTGAACTTCCCCTCTGAAGACTGTCAAAACACAAAGAACCAAAGTGCTTTTGGAGTGGGGAAAAGCTGAACCTCATTACTGCCAATTATCCATATGGAACATGGGTTATGCAACAGCCAAGGCTGGGAAAGAACGACCCCTGCAGAAGATGTACAATGGGTGGGCCCCAGGCCCTGGCTCTGCAAGAAGCTGGCACTGCTGAATTGGTCTGGCTGAAAGAGCTCAGCTGCACGGGGGGGAACCATGTCCATCACTGTCCTCACAAAGACACTCTCCTTGGATTGTATCTCAGTGAGGGCCCAGAAAAGGATCCCTAGTGCCTGGTTTCTCAGAAAATGAGTTCAGTCATGGGAAAGCCTGATAGTCAGGGGAAGGTGGAAAGTCTCAGGCTGAGATTTGTCCTCTGAGATGGAAGGGACACAATCAATTGCCAAGCTGCAGAGAAAAAAAAAAAATCACTGTTTTACTTGGATGTGTATTGAGAAATGCTGTGTCCTCAAGGTGCTTTGCATTTCCACATCTGCCTGTGTCTATCTGAATTGGCAACACCCATCTGTAACCCCTGCAGAGAGCCATCAGCCTAACCCTGCAGGCTGAGCAGCCCTTCAGCACAGCAGGGAGAAGCAGCGTGGCCCTGGTGTGTGCTGCAGCCCTGCAAAGCTCTGTGAATGCATTCCTCTGGCCACCAGTTCCTTCCTGTATCCACGCCAAAGTCCTCTTACCCTTTTCCAAGCCCATTAGGAAATGAGCTGGTGACCTCTGAGGCACCTTCCCCAGATGCCTCCTTTGTACCTGGCAAACAACAGCTTTCTCATTATCAGGCCTGAAGCTTTGAAAGACTCCTGAAAGAAGGGATTAAGAGAAATCCTGTTACTTTGTGTTTATCTCTCATCTCCAGAAACCCAAAATGAGCGCCCACCTCAGCCAGTCCCTGCTCTCCTGTGTCAGGGATTTGCAGTGTGCAGAGGGATTGACAGACAGACAGACCTCCCCAGGCTGCCCTCAGCTGCAGTGTCTCCATCTCCAAAGCTCTCATGAACAAGCCAACAAGGACAAGCATGAAGCTGACCAGCTTGTTTGGCAGTTCAGAAAACAAACCAGTTAACAAACTTCTATAAACCAATGCCAATTCCTTAAAGGTTCCTTCAGTACTGCCAGTGCCATGAGTTAACAGTGTACTAAAAGAAGGCACAGTGGGAATTGGAAGTGCAGGGTCTGGTTCTGTTGTGCTTCTATAAATTCCCAGTGACACCAGACACATTACACTGCAGAGAAGCAGGACGATTTAAAGCTACCTTTAAACTCAGGAATTTCATTGCTTTGCTCCAAAGATCCTTAAAACATCTACAGTTGATTTATAATGAAGAGTTATTTTAACAGAAAATGCTTTTCTGGGTTTATCTTCCCATGATGTTTTCTGTGACTGTAACAATGTTAGTTGTGGATAAGTAGTTTTTATTACAAGTGTGGTGGAATATGGGCTGTTTGCATTTCTGCAAACCCCCACAAAGCTCATTGTGGAATGATATTCAGTGGAGTGAGGAGGCTGTGGGTGCCCAGGGCTGCTGACTGCGAGTCAAGCTGGCAGCAACCATGCCCAGGCTGGGCTCACAGCAGCGCCATGCTCAGGTTTCCTGTGGCAAAGAGGGACACAAGGAAAACAGGGGCCTGAAACCTGTCCTGAACGCCTTTCTACCCCGCGGGCTCCGGGGTGAGGTGCAGTAACGCCCGGAGCCACGCGGTGGCAATGGGCCCCTATCCCTGCAGGCCGAGCCACCTCCCACTCCGCAATCGTTATTCAAACAACTTCTAAATGTATTTAAACTGATAACGAGAGCACCGAAAATGTGGTTTCAATCACATTCTCAAATCAGTTTTTAATTTTTTTTTTTTATAAATGTGTAAGTAATTAGTTAAAGATCCCTAGAGTTTAAACTTTGAGGAGTATCAGTTATTTCCAAATGGTTCAGACATATGTTAGTGTCCTGAAGAAAACTGGAAGAGATGGATCAGGTGATAACTGCTTTGGACAGTCAAAAAAAAAACCCCAAAAACCAGCCCAGAAAATCACATTAAAACACCTTGATCAAATCACTACTCTCTCCTATCTAAATATTCCCCTGAAGTAAATGAAGTTTTGACCATGCTTGAAAAAAACTGGCTTCATTTTTCCCCGTTAGTGCTCTTGAAGCATAGCAGCTTTGCCTGCTGGATTGTTTGCACTGGCAGCCTGCAGCACGGAGCCTGTCGGGGCTGAAGGGAAGGTCCTGAGCCCAGGAGGTGACACAGGGCAGGACAACCACAGAGCCAACAAGCGCCTGGAGACCGGAGCCTGGCCAAGGGCACAACCCACCGAGGTGAAGATGGATTCAAAAACAAGCCCTGATGAATCCTTGCCCCTTGTGCCAAGAACAGCAGAAGGGGAGAGCCAGCAGAGATGGCAGTTCTGTGGCTGTAAACACTTGCTGGGTAACGACTGGCCTGAGATCATGATCTGTGCCATGTGTGCTCAGATTTATACCAGCAATCAACCTCGAGACGCTCCCACGAGAAACGTGTTGGCTTCACGCTACAGCACCTACCAGGAAACTCAGAGCTCAGCAGAGCAAGCACCAAGCCTGTCTTCCTGTAAATTAGGGACACATAACTACCCACAGGGGCAACAATACCCATGCCTGAGTTGGTATTTTCTGCTCCCAGTGCTCACTGCTGTGTAACTGGGTAGCCAGCAGTGGACATGGATCAGAGCACCACAGCAGCCTCAGACACATGGCTCAGGCTGCTGCAGGCAGCTGTGTCTCACAAACCACGCGTGTGCACAGAGCACAGCACAACTGTGCCCTTGTGCAAAGCTCAGCCCCACGCCTGGGGCTGATGGAGTTAAACAGGGAACAGCCCAGCTAATTACTATGTACTGCTAACCTCAGTTGCTGGTTCATTTTGAGACCCTTTAAAATATGAACTGTGTATTTTACCCCTATGCACTCTCTTAATGATTTGTTTTTTTTAGACTGAAATCACTTCCAGCCATCAGTTATACTCGAGGTCTCTACACATGCACTTCTCCAAGCACAAATATTTCTTTTTCCTATTGGTCTGCCAGCCCCTGTCAGAGCAAATTTCACTTTAAACTAAATGCTGTGATACTTAAAACCTCTTGGATTACTCAGGCTGCTAGTGTGATCTATGACCTTCCCCAAATGACAGCTGAACTTTCCAATTTGCCTGTACTGCTATGGAACTGAGGAACACATGCTGAAAAGGAAAATGTTCCTGATGTGCACGAGTGAGGAGAGATTTCTTAACAGCCTTGCTTATTGATGCTTGCTCGATTCAGAGCCTCCAAATTAATATACCCATGTAGGATCTCAGGTGCCCTGACAAAATTCAAGATGTAATGACCAGTTGTGTCTTCTCTCCCAACAGGAAATGGCAGCATCCTGCTGCATCCACAAAATCCTTGGGACTAGCTAGGCTTTGGAGCAGACAGGCTCCGTGGGATGTGTGGAAGGCTCAGCAGGCTCCAGCAGGGAGCACTGCACAGGGAATCCTCTGCTGGGGCTCCTCCAGGGCAGGGTATCAGGAGAGGCTGGTGAGCCTGGGCTGGGTAATTAACAGCTGGGTAATTAACACCTCCCCTGACGCTGCACAGCCCCACCCTGTCCACACCAGTGCTCACACTGGGACCAGTGCTGCTGCTGACAGGGGCTCTCCAAACACTGCCTAATTCCCAGGGACTAATTCCTCCAGCATAAGCAAGGCCTCAGAAAGGCAAGCCCAGCACCACTGGGGAGATTCTTGGTGAAAAGTAAACACCTGAAATCCAACTGCAATTCCCTCAGTAGGATCCATGAATCTTGGAGTGATCCCAGCAGAAGCACTGCCTGGGAAATAGGTCTGAAGCAGTTTGGCACACATTGTACCAGCAGGTGCTGTAAGAGACTGTCACTGCCTGAGTAGGAAAAAGCCTCTGAGAGTGAAATATCACTTTAGGAGCCCACACTTTAGGGCCAAAGTTTCATTTGTTTCTGCCCAAAATTAAAGCACCCTTGAATCACTGCCCCCTGAAAATGAATTGCAAGCTAAACACATGGAGGGCTTCCACCAGAGCCAAGATTTCATCTCTAATTCTTTTCATTCTAAACTTTTACTAAAACCCTGTCAATCCTCCTTCCTTACTCTGCATCAACAAAGCCCTCATGTCTCAGAGGCTCTCAGCTACTCTGTGGGGATACAAGATTTATAAGGTTATGAAAAATAAAATCTATTTTATTTTTAGAAATTCATAGATTTTTAATTATGCAGATCCTCTGACCTTGGTAAGACCAACCAAACACCAAATGCAATTCTCAATTTCTCAGCAAGCCTACCAAGTCCCAGTGAAGGCCTCACACCCCACGTTCTCCACGTGCTGCACTGAGCTGCTAGCAGGGTTTATGTGCAGGTGTAAACAGGTACACGTGGCTCTTCTGATCACACCTGCAGCTTTCCAAAACTCCTCCTGAGGATCAGAGAAAGGGGGGTAGAACCAGAGGGGTTCTGAGCATCTTTCAGAAGCCTGGTATCAGAATGGTTCATAGCAATCCCAATGTTTCCTCTGTACATTCTCCCTATATATAAAAATCAGTCTTCACTCTCAAGCCATCCCCACCTCAGCCCAGGCAGGCGTTCAGAATTTCAGCTGCACGTCACTGAAATCCCAAATTTTCTCTTCTATCAACCTACCCATGTGTGACAGCACAGTTCCTATCCTGTATTCCCTTACAAACTCTCATGCCAGGAACCCCTGTATTCCACAATGCTGGATCAAGTTCTGGAGCATAACAGACAGAACAAATCATGTTCAGATGAATACTGAAGGCTGCACTTTCCCCTCAGGAGGAGCCAGAGGCACAGGAGTGGCACACCAGTCTCTAACCTCAAGACAAACTCAGCATTATAACCTGTACAAATGAGATGCACTTCACTGATCAGGACACTTTGCTAACAAGAAACACAGAAGTTTGCCAGCAGCAAAGGCCATATTTTTTCTTGCATCTTGGTGTTTTTGTTTGTTCCTGAAGTGTTGATGAGGGCTGGTATGATACAAGGACTGCAGTGCAGGGCAGTACAATCACACAGGGGATGCTCAGTCCTGCCAGCCCAATTAGCAGACTGGTTGGTGAATGCTGCAGCTCCTTCCCTTCCTCCCTCCCCAGGTTTCTCCTGCACAGAGCCCAGGCATGGAAAGGCAGGGGGAGCTGGGGGCATCCTGACCATTGCACAGGCAGGGATGAAGGCACAGTGTGCATCCAAGCACACAGGTGGGAAATGGTTTTGAATTCCACAGAACACACACACACCTCCAGCTTCTCAAGTTGTCTGCAGGTATGACCCATTTAGCTAATCCTCTGCAGGTACCAAGGAACCATCACACTTGAAGCAAGGCTCAGAGCCCCTGAAGCCATGGACTCTGTGGCCTTTCTGCTGCTCTTCCCTGGCAGCTGAGTTCTGGGTGGGACCCCATTCCCCCAACACCAGCCACAGCACAGTAAAAGGCAAGAGAAAGGGCCACAGGCCTGTTGCTTTTGGTCCAGGGATTTAGGTGATGATCCCATCTCCTCCTGCAAAGCAGTTACCTCTGGTTTGCCTTCACTGACCATAAATTTTCTGTCCTTCAGAGCAAGAGCACAAACCATAGGCTATGGAGAAACTCCATACAACTGAGAAGCCTTAGGAAAAAACAGTGTTTCTTTATATAATGTCTTGTAACTGTAGATTCTCCCACTACTGGTAATGACATTAAATTATGAACCACAAGTCTCCTAAATTCTGCCTCTCATGACCCCAAGTTTTTCTCCCCTATCTATGAAGCTTTTTTTTTTTTTCATGCTTTCTATTTCTCAAGCTCAAGTGGGAGTTTTGCAGTAGTATGTGTGACTGTGCCCACTGCATCAATCACCCAAGTCCATCTCTACATTAGCATTAATGTCCCTTAAATAGTAATATTGTATCTGCTCACAAGACAGAAAATATCCAAGTGAACCTGTGCAACAACACTTTAGCTCCCTCATGCATCATAATACAGCTTTTATGGATATGATCATGTCTCTCCCTCCATGTGATTCAGCTTTCTTCAGTGTACATAATGACTGAAAGTTTCCAATTGCTTCTGGACTTGTTGCCCAGTTGTATCTCAGCACAATACTGCTGTTTCTCCCATTTAATTACAAACAAATGGGAAGCTGACAATGGTGGAGAAATGAGCACTGTGTCTTCTGTGTCAGGCTCCAGCTATGCACCAAGCAATAACCACGCCAAAATTCACTGGGGGAAGGCAGCATTAAGAAAAAAAATAATTCCCAACTGAATAGTAAGAAAGCACTGAACCAAAAACAAATGACCTTGCTTAGCCAAATTCAGTGTGAGCCTTGCTTGAAAGCTCTAGCTCCTGCCACCCCTGTTCTGCAAACACAGCCTGGGACTTGGCCTCAGTTTCTCACTCTGTCAGTTACCTGCTGTGTGATCCTCCACAAGTTGCTCCTTTTCTCCATGACCTCAGTTTCCCATTGGAGTATTGGAAGAGAAAACACCCCAGACATTAAAGACAGCCAAATGACAAACTACAGTAATGAGAAGACTCAAATTAGACTGACATAGACAGAAAAGACTTTTGCTTATTCTGTAAAACTCTTTAGGGGGAAAAAAAAGGATTATTTCTGCTGTGCTAGAAAAGCAACCAATCCCCAGCAGGGCCGGAGGGCAAAACAGCAGCTCAAAGGCTGCAGTTGTTTCCTACAGCCACGTTGTTCCCTGGAAGGGCACTGGGAGAGCTCCTGCAGCATTCTTGCAGTCAGGCTCCCAGCTCTGCCCCACATGGACAGAGAGCTTCTCAGCCATTCTCTACTGGATTTCTGAAAAGGTCAAAGCTCACAGACAGAGCTGGAACAGAAATCAAGAGCTCTGGCTTTCCATTATGAGCCTGACAGAAACATCTCCTGTGCTCTTGGCTCAACAACTGTCCAAAGCCACTGATTAGATACATCCATTTCTTGAGAATTAAGAACTAAAAGAAATTTTAAAAAGCCCCGAGGAACAGGCAAGATGTCCTTTCCTCCCTCTCTCTTCTAGCACACTCCAAAGTTATGTGTCAACTCCATAAACTGAAGAGTACATTGCCTTAGTCTGAACTAGGGATAGGCCTGGCTTGGGAAGCTTTCATGCCTCTCTTTTAATTGTCTCCAGCAAGCTCAGTGTTAGGCTGGGTACAGAAAGCTTCAGGCAACTGCCTGAGCAAAATAAGATGCTGAAGTTTCCCAGAGATGACTGGTGTCACTGACCAGATCAGGATCTGCTCCAACTTTCACCAGCCTTCCCATTTCCACACAGAAATGTTCCTTGCTTCCTGTGCTAGAGCAGGTCACTGAAAATGTACTCAGAGATAAGCAGCTGAAGCAAAAATGCAGCTTTTGGGTGGAGAATTTTCCCTTTAAATGTGTATACAAACTCCTTCAAGTCTGAGCACAGCCACTCAGTTCTGTCCTGCAGCACAAATGGGGACAGAAGTTCCTGCAGTGCCCCAGTGCCTGGGGAAGTGAGGCCACAGGGCACTGGTGACACCGTGCTGTCTGCAGGGCAGCCTGCTGTGGATGAGAATCCAGAGGCTGGAGGGAAGGAGAGTCAAGAAATGTGTTCTGCTCTGACTTCCAGCTGCAGCCAATAAAAGCTTTCAAAGCCTTTTCTCAAAGTTAACATTGCAGGGGGATTTGCAGCGCTTGCTCCAGCACACACAGCAAATGCAGTTGCAGTGTTATTGCTGATGAAGAAACTTTAAATATTTTTTACCACCACAGATGATTGTCCTGATTTCAAACACTTTTATATATCAGCACAGGGCCCTAGTGAAATCTTGTCAAGATCTATCCCAAATCAGCAATGGTTTTAGTAAAAATCCAGAAGAAAATACAATGCAATGTCTCTTACTGTTGTTTTTCCTTAGGAATAACACTGGATCTATCAGGAGATAAGGCAGATACAAATACAGACAAGGAATGTGTTCTTAGAGATCTATAACTTGGAGTAACATTATTATATAAAAAACTCAAGTTAAACAAATGAAAAATCAAATGTTTCCAGACCAAAAAAGTCGATCAGGGAGTATTGGAAAAAATAAAATTTAAAAAGCTCAAAACCCCAAAGGCCAATAAACTCCATGAGCCAATTTATTATTTTTTTAAATCTCAGAGTTAAAAAACCATCATCTGAGTTTTCCAGAAGAAAAAGGGTGGGTCAGTCTTTGGAGTTGGATGGCTGAGGCTGATAAACACAGAATCAGAATAAAATTTTAGAATCAAAACAATTTTAAGTATTTGGCAAAGAAATTAATTTGATGTATTAATTTTTATGCTACAGACTTGTTCAGTTTAGATAATAACCACAAGAAATATCCCACTGATATATGGGCCTTTTTAAAACTCCTCATTTTAAGTTTAATTTTGAATCCTGTGAGCATGCTTAAACCCAGCACACAAAACACCCCTCACTTTATTAGAGTTTTAAATCTTTCTTCCAGATCTGGCATTGCAACCACTTGTCTTGATAAAATAGGTCACTTGAAAAAGGAAAGCTCAATAAAATGAATTACAAAACCAACAAGATTAAACTGATTGTGCTGTTTTTGTACAGTGCAGCCGAATTCTGCAAATATGCTGCTGGCTGTGGTTTGGCATTTAACAGCATGTGATCAGTGAGAAGGAGGAAATTTTATTCTCATTAACTGTTGCAGATTTACTGCAGTGAAAAAGGGCTATGTAACCTGAGAAGTGACAGAATGGAAAGATCAAAGCAGCAGTCTGGAAACTAAATAAACCTTCTGGCTACTTCCTGCAAGGAAAATTCACTCTGGCAATGTAAAACAGAGTCCAGTTAAAAACTACTCTCAGTTTTATGAGCTGTCACAGCAGCTTGAGTGGTTTGGACCAGTCAAGTTTAGAACATTATATTTCCTTGTTTTTGTCTCAGATACTTCTGTAAGCAGTTTTATAGTTTCTTTTTCTTTTCTTATTTTTTTTTTCTTTTTAAAGAGAAAAATAAAATTCTTTTCTTTTGGTTGAAATCGAGAAGGTCACAGCTAAACTCATTAAAAACAAGCAGGTCTTCATTTGCACATTCCATTCCCCTTTACTACATTTTAATATTTTACTTTGAGATTTATAAGCAATGTACATTTGCTTTAATAACTCTTCCGCATTCTGTTCACTTATTGTTTAATATAAGTGCAAATCAGTTTACAGAGCCCAGATGGCTTGTAACCAGGGAGCCAGTCTATTCCTAGTAGCACATCTGGAGGGACTGAGCAGCAGACAGAACGTGGGAATTAATTAATGTTACATTTCAGAAGAGACAGACCTAGGTTTGGGGGATTTTTTGGTAAGACATTCCAAAGGACTTGAGCTCACTGCTCCAGCATTTGGGCATTCTTTTAAAGTTCTTAATAGCCACCTAAACCATGATGGTTAAATGAGGCCAACTGCAGGTGGAATATAATAAAATAAAAAGCAACTAAAAAAATGTAAAAGAAGTGACTGCAAGTGAAAGAGGCCCAAGTATCCTGTATTCCAAAAGAGCTAAAGTACATTAAAACCTCAATACTTATTCTCTTCCCAAATGGCATCTGTAACTTGCTGAAAAAACTGTGCTATTTTAACTGTGTTAAAATATTCCCCAGCAAGCTATTTCATCTCTCCCATACTGCTGCAATTGTTGGGAGCAATTAAACCTCTCTTACAGTAAATGAAACAAGGGCAACCTGATCCTTCCCGGCTCCAGACCACACACCTTGGCGAGGTGGTGTGGTCTGGGCACTGGGGGAGCACTCAGGAGAGCCATGTCCTGCTCCAGCTCTGGTACCTGACTCTGCAGGAGAAACTTCTCCTCCTGCTCCAGCTCTGGTACCTGACTCTGCAGGAGAAACTTCTCTTCCTGCTCCAGCTCTGGTACCTGACTCTGCAGGAGAAACTTCTCCTCCTGCTCCAGCTCTGGTACCTGACTCTGCAGGAGAAACTTCCCTTCTCTTGCTCCAGCTCTGGCACCTGAATCTGGAAGAGAAACTTCTCTTCCTGCTCCAGCTCTAGCCCCTGACTCTGCAGGAGAAACTTCTCTTCCTGCTCCAGCTCTGGTACCTGACTCTGCAGGAGAAACTTCCCTTCTCCTCCTGCTCCAGCTTTGGTACCTGACTCTGGAGGAGAAACTTCTCTTCCTGCTCCAGCTCTGGTACCTGAATCTGCAGGAGAAACTTCTCTTCCTGCTCCAGCTCTAGCCCCTGACTCTGGAAGAGAAACTTCTCTTCCTGCTCCAGCTCTGGCCCCTGACTCTGGAGGATAAACTTCCCTTCTCCTCACCTGTGCTTCCCTGCCCACCTTGGCTATCAGCTCTCAAGGACTGTGGGCATCACTGTGTGTGTGGGATACATGGAGAGCTGCTTGGGAGCTTCTCCTGATCCTAAGAACACAGTGACAACAAATAAACACCCAAGCACATAAAAAGTTGTTGCATATCAAATATTGTATATGAATAATATTGTCCTTTTGAGGATATTCCTCAATTACAGCCCAAATCTTTCAGTGGTGCAAAAGTTCTCCAAACTTTGGGAAAATCTTATTGATGAATATGGGAACAAGGCAAAATCTTCATCCTCTAGAATAACCAGACCTTGTCTTCAAAAATGCTCCAGTAACTGTCCACAGCCTAACAGCAGAATTTGGTGAGACACATATTAGTGACACCTAAATTGGATTCTGTCATCAAGTTGCAGCATTTCCATAAACAAAGCTTTGAGAAGACATTATGAAAGAATAATGAAGTGACAGCTAGCAGGAATATGACCACTACTCAAAATAAAGCCAGGAAAAGACAGAGAGAACTTTAGTACTGATGCAAAACATCAATTACTGTAAGACACAAAGAAATTCAAGCTCACATTCAAAAGCTCTTAACAATTAAGGTTTCCTGCTCTGGAAGCACCACTGCCACATTTCAGTAGTGAAGGAGTTCAGGAGTGAACTTTGGGTCATTTTGGGCCATGATCCTAAATGGCAGGACCTGAAGCAATCAAGTGAAATCTTTCAATAAGCTTGTCCCAGATTGTGACCAAAACCCCCCAAAAGGCAGCCGGTCCCACTTCCTGCTCACATTCTTTTAGATGCAAAATCTCAATTCCAGGGGTATGTAGCACCTGGACAGGCACTGAGGAACAAAATGTCTCTGCCAGTTCCCCAGGAGTAGTCAGTGCCTTTAACTTCTATAAAACTAAACATGTAGGCACAGCTAAGACAACAGAATATGATAAAAAAGGTGACTCTGCTGCCACCTTTTTTGTGGGATTTGAAAAAAAAACAAACCCACAAACCAACCAAAATAAACTCTCTTATTTGTGTCCAGGAACTTCATTGGTTCTGGGCTTTTCTTTAAGGCCTTTTCAAATTCGTTTCAGTGGGATTTACAATTTGCTAATACTGATGTGTGATAAACTAATAAAACCTGCCTGCAAGGTTATAGGCCCAATTTACTAATAAAACCTAATTCAATTCTCCTGGGAAATGCAAATTAAATAGTGTCCAAATGGCAGAAGCTGAGTACAACTCTGCTGAACATATTGCAAAGGCAACTAAGCTGGGTTTTGTTTTTAAAATAAGGTTTAATTATGGAAAAGAAGAAGTACTGCACTGAGCTGTAAGAAATATCACTACGGTAAAACTGTTCAAAGTAGAATAATCTTGTAATAGTAATTTGTACTCTTTTAGATTTTCTTTCCATTAATTAAAAGGTTTTAGACTCACTATATGCCAACCTCTAAGACAGGGAAATATTACTGCCTGTGTTCAAATGAGGAGGGAAGAGATGTGGGAACTCTCAGCACAGACCCTGCATGAGAACATTTTTTGTCCCAAGGAGCATGAAACAGTTTGTTCTGCCATTGATCCTTGCTGCTGTCTGCTAACAGAGTGGTTTCTCACCTTCAGAGACAGCCTGCAAGATGGCTCTTACCTCCTGAAAGGCTGGGAAGGAAACGTTCCAACTTCTAAATAAACTGTGCTGAACTTCACAGAAAATAGAAGATGGACGGCTGAGACACTCCCTGTCAGGGTCACCAATTCCTTCAGTCCTTTCCTTCAGCAAATCTAACTGAAGATGAGGTTCTATATGGAATATAGCTCTAAATGTCAAAGTAGGATGTAACTTACAGGCACAACCATTTAAAAGCATTTTGATAATCATTCACAAGGTGCACATTTGCCAGCACCTGCTGCAGTTCCTGTACCTGACCCAGATGGGAGCCTCTCAGCTGGGACTCATGGCTGGGAATTCACACCAGAGTGCAGCAATCAATGGCAGTGAAAGGCTACAGCTCTGGGTTGTTCCAGCATGAAAACTCCCACCTGATTCCATTGGGGTTTCCAAGTGAAAAAAGGCTCTAGATAGGAGCATTCTTTCCATTCAGTGTGGACTTTTAGCACATGCAGACATCACACATGATTAGCTCAGCTACAGATAAGCCAAGTCACACTGAGAGTGCTGGAGCACCAGGACCTGTGGCCAGGTGCTGTTTCCATCAAGTCCAGACACAGGAGCCTGGCTGTGCACCCTGGAATATGCCAAGAGCAGTCACAGCTTCCCTGGGGCCAGCACAGAGCAGCCTGCAAGGGCCTGGCTCCAGACACTGAGCTCACAAAACATCCCAATGACCTGCCATGGCAAAAACAAGACATGCAGCTACAGCTTTAGGCTGTAAATCCAGGCAAGAGGAAAGATGTTCCACCAAGGACAGAGACATGCAGTCACCCCATAAAACTGGTTGTGCCTGACATGCCAAACCTCACTGCTTCCTGGGAAGAAGCCTCAGTCAGATCTCTGTTGGAAGAGCTGGGGATGCACATGCTGGGAACAGCACTCACAGAAAGGCCTTGTCTCAGTGAAAATGAGGATTGAGCAATGGCAGCTCTGCTGCATTTTATAACAAGGGTAAAGGATCCTGCACTGGAGAAAACTTCCTCAAGGAAAAAAAAATTGTTCTGGCCAGCTCTACCATTCCTAACTATTAATCTTTTCAAAGCTACAGACTGAGAAGATTTGATAACTCTGTTGAAGATATTAACCAAAAACTGCCTTTTACACTCAGAGTTTGCACCATTACTTAGTTGTAGCCAGGAGAGCTTAAAAAGTGGCCTCTTCCCCAAAGGGCAAGAAAATACTGTGGATATCTCTATTAAAAGGTATTTAGCCATCACTGTTGTGTCTTAAGAAAGTAATTAGTCTCTGTTAGGTGATTAAAATTTGATAAATGACCATCGATTCTGGAAGATGTCTTTCAGCTGGTCTTTATCCCCTGCAGCTCAGACACTAAGCTGTCATCACATCAGCCAAAGGTGAGGGATTTTTGTTTGCCACAACCATAAAACTTTCACTCAATATTAAGCCTTATCAGAACCAGAAACCTTGAATTCAGATTTTAATAACAGATGAAAATTTCAAATCTATGCCTAATGCCCATCTGCTTCTGAGAGACAGTAAGATGATTCAAAGCTGGTAATCTAATCACAAAAGTCTTTTCCTAGCCAATGAAAAAAACCTGGATAGAAGCTGTCAAAACAGCCTCCTCAGCCACATCTTTCCTGCTGAATGTTGAACATACCTTACAATCTCTGTCTGCATTCTGCTCCAATCCTTTGAGGAAAACAAGAGATGCTGTTTATGGACTTTATCACTGCTCCTGTGGATGTTACATTCTGAAATAATTCTATTTATAGGTCTCATAGGTAACAGTACAACTCGACTAAGAATATAGTTCAGGGAAAAGAGCTGTAAATGCAAGCTGCATCTGACACA
Source organism: Thryothorus ludovicianus (assembly GCA_013397245.1). Lineage (NCBI taxonomy): Eukaryota > Metazoa > Chordata > Aves > Passeriformes > Certhiidae > Thryothorus > Thryothorus ludovicianus. The sequence goes on along the minus strand of VZTB01000835.1, from coordinate 161,199 downwards.
AGTTACATTCCCAGAAGCACAGCATTTCTCAGGGTGGCACTATCAGAAAAATGGCAGCTGCCCACGTCTTCACTTTTGTGCTGCTTCTGCTTCATGATGACAAGTAACAGAAAAAACAATTATCAGGATGTGGACATGTCCAGAACAGCAAGCATGCAAGCAAATCTACAAACTGAATTCAGGGCTAGATACTTTTACAATTCCCCTCAAAGCTGTCCTTTACTTCACAATGCATGCCCAAGTGAGGTGGCATTCTCAGCTCCTGTGAGTAACACTACTCCAGGTTTCAAAGGACAAGTCCAAGACACCCCATGAAGGGCAGACAGTGTCTCTGAAAAAGTCTCTAAGACACTCCATCTGATTCCCCAGATCAAGAGATGTTTTTACTGCCAATGCTGTCACTTCATGTTTTCCTCTTGAAAATCACAGGGGGGAACAGCCCCAGTGTGGTGACCCAGCGAGTGCAGATGCCTGTCCATAATTCAACTACTTTTAATTCCTGCTCTGCTTGACTTGAAAAAAGCACTTCCCTACCCTCCTAAGACTGTGCAGCAGCTCTAGGTGTGTAAGTCCAGTGTCTCCTGGGACAGGGACTCCACAAGACATGCTTGTGGTGTCTCTCTGGATTACAGGAGAGTCAACCACTTCAGCAACTGCTCCTTCAGATACAGTCACTGCTCCAATTCCCTGAATTTTCCCAACTGAAACTGCATGGAATTGCAGTGGCATGGGGGGCCCTGGACCTCTGCTACAACAGCATCCTCCAGCCAAGGAAGTTCACAATATAACTGGAGTAACAACAGGACACATGGCAGGTGGAGTAGGCTGAGTTATCAATCACTCACAGGGAAAATGTTCAGGACAGTTTTTCACTGTGGTCCTTGACAGCCTCTCCTCATAGACACATTTCTTTGGCTTCAAAAGTTAGGATGGTGATCAGAACACACTTGGGCCCTGTAATGCACTGAGAGCACCAACACCAGTTCAGCATGAACTCAGTTTCTCAGTGATGTGCAGCCACTAAAAACGTGAGACTTTCTGGCTGCCTTTTCAGCCCTCCTGGAGGCAAAGGGAAGTCCTGATCCACTCTGAGCACACTGCAAGGACAGGAAATAGCCTCAGAGAAATTAAAGAGGTAACATATCCTCATTCTTTCTCATAGGAATGCAGAAAGGAGAAGAAAGGATTAAATTATTCAAGGCTGAGTAGCAAGGAGTCAGCTCACAGTTGTTACCTACCTCAAAATTCACAGGGTGGTCTTAAATGGCAAAGAGACTCTCTCTTAAATGACAAAGAGACTTCAGAACTCACCCCACTGCTTAGCAAAAGCTGCTTCTATTACGGAATTGAAAAGCCTAATATAAAAGGCAAAGACCAGAAGACACAGGCACAACAAATAAATGTATAATGAAGAAAAAAAGTATAACAAATGGAAAGACTAAAACCAAGAATCTACTCATAATTAGAAGTCTCTCTCTGAACTTCCAAAACATGTTACTATTAACTGACTTGCTAATTGCCTATGAAAACCACAACTCGGCTTTCTCGCTAAAAAAGTTTCTGAAAACATATTCAAATATTAATAATAGAAAAATGAACCATTTTTATAACAAAAATCTTGATTTATTAAAAGCTGGAACTGGTTAAAAATAAATCCTTGACATAAGGTTCTTGTTAGCTTTAAACTGTAAGCATAAAAATACCCTAGAATTATGTTTTGGTATGGCTGAAATGTACACTATATAACACATAAAAAGTGCCTTGACTTGCTGCTATTATTTTTAATTAGGCTCTGTAGCACGTATGGTTTTACCTTCCAACACCAGTTCAAATTGGGAGAAGGGAGCTCCAGACTCATGGGACTGCAATTCCATGGCTCATGCCTTGGAGCACTAATGCATTTTACATTAGGTCTGAGCATCAGGAAATCCTGGCTGCTGGCGCCAAGCAGTTGCAGCCCATAATGACCCACATGTGAAAAGCTGGATTCACCACTCAGCTGCCAGTATCTATTCTATCAAACAATTCACTCCTGCTCTGCTACAAACAAGACAGAACATTTGCAGCACTCCACACTGTTTCCAATTAGACTGTGTGTCTGGGCTGCAGATAAGTCTGTGGAGCAATCATATAGAAAGAAGTCTTTCTAGAAAACAGAATTCTAGTGAGAAATCCCAATATTTCCAGAGGCCAGCCTGCAGTTTTTCTGTTTTCATTCTTGAGGTGAGCCTTCAGAATGCCTTGAGACATGCAAGAAAATTCTACAAATACTTAATTTAACAGGTATACACCAGATGTATTTTGCTACTCATGTTAGTTGGAATACAATCAGATTAAAAAGCAGGTTACTATTGGCACTCCCTGATGAAGGGCTGCAGTTTGAGGCTGACTGATGTGCCTTCACTTTTAACCAAGGACACTGAAGATGGTTTTGTTTCCCAGCTAAAAGCACTCTGGCAAAACAAGAGTATCTTGACTGGGGCTTTCTCTAAGTTTACTGGAAACAAGCTCTGCCCTACACACCTTTTCTCACACCTACAGGTGGGTTGAAGACTGTTGGGAGCACCCTTTAATGTTCTGGAGAACAGAGAAATCCATCACCTGTGTGTCCATTCTGAAGTTAAAAATGGTGAGTGACCCACTGAGACCCCAAGAGCAGCACCCAGCTCACACTGACCTTGGTTTCTCTCCCCACCTGCAAGCTCTGCAACAAAGGCTGCACATTGAGAAATGATCAGCATGGGCACCAGCATCCCCTTCCCAAACACAGACTCACACTACTCTGAACTTGATGCTTACTGAGTATAAATATTTACTTTTTCCTAAAAGACCCATCTCAAATCCTGCTTTTTTTCCCCTGACCATGTTAATTCTTTTAATTTGTCCTTAAAAATGTTACCACCACTCCAACCCTTACTCAATGTTCAGCTTTCTGGTGCAGCACAGGTAGAACAAACCAACAAAAGTAACTGTCCACCACCCTAGATTAATTATAAGCCAAAGTAAGGGAGGAAATCTTTTCTGCTTCAGCTCTACACATTGTGAATAACTTACATTTTATAAAAGTTCTTAGTGGTGAAAAGAACATTCTTCCTTTGAAAAGAAATAGCTGCAGCCCCAGATCTGGGCATATCCACATAGCTGGATCCTGTTGAAGTGAATGCTGTACCTTGACTATCAAGTGTTTGAACTGTTTCCTGCTCACAAGTGCACAGAATTAATGTTTTATAAAAGGCACTTCCTAAACTCTATGGCATCAGAATTTATGAAGATTCCATTCTTGGAAATGAGTCTTCCATTTTGAACTCATGGAAGAAGTTTACTCAGAAATTCAAACTGGAGCAGCTTGCCAACATTGAGAAAGAGAGGTCTTTGACCAGAGGGGAAATTCAGAGAAAGATCTTCCAGAATATCAGCAAAAGCTGATGCCTTTTGTCCCTATAGCCCATTTAAGTGCCCTCAGGAATCTGAGAATACCTTGGGAAGACAATGGAAAAACACCAAAAAAACTCCAAACTCACAGCAGCTGAAAGACTAAGAATCTTGGAAACAAACATCATCTGGGTAATCTATCTCAAATCTCTCTTTAGATGTTTCCCACTGTCTGAAGTGTATTTGAGAAGGTGTTGTAACAGGTGGTGTGTTCTGTGTTATTGTTTTATTCCACAGCTTTTGGAAAGCTGGTGGTGGTGCATTACAACATGTTAGGATGTTAAAACAGACACGTGATTCAGACAGGCTAGAACTGCCTGTGCAGGGTAAATCACTCCTGCTGCTATGGGGACAAAAATTACTGAGCACCACAAATGAAGCCCTATGAAGAAACGTGAAGAGCCATTGTTGGATGATAAGAATTCTTTACTAGGAGCAACTTACCTGCCAGAGAAGGGGTGCTGCCCAACCAGGTCTCCATTCTGAAGCTGGTAATCCCCAAAGATATCTGGACTCACAGCTCCATCGGGGGCTATCAGCCCATCTAGGAAAACAGACACAGTGACTTGTAAAGGAGCAGGATTGAGGGCAAGTGGGAAAAACCACCTGTCCTGGTCTCTTTCAGCAATTCATTAGGAATTTAACTTACAATATTTCTGTGAGGAACAAAAATCAACGATAATACTGAAACCCAGCAACTTCAAGTACAAACAAATCCTTACTGGGACTCCAAGGAGCTCCGGGTCACTGCCCAAAAAAATTCTGTATCTAAGAAATATTCTCTTAGCCCTTCCTCTTTAAGCCTGTAGAAGTTATTTCAAGACAAAACTAGTCTTACCTATCAAAGTAAGCCCAGAGAACATATAATGAAACAGGTAAACCATTAATCTGGGCCAGCAGTATAAAAATAAAAAAGCAGCAAAGGTCTTAATTGTTCAGACTCTACACTGCACCACTGTATCTCTTCAAACTTGTTGAGAAAAACAAGAAAGTAACCTCAAATCTATTTCTTTTATCTTGCCCATCTTTTAATATCTCAGAGCTCTTTCCAACAAGGGCAGGCTTTTCACATGATATCCTCTCAAGAAGAGAGGTTACAGATTTTTTTTGGCTTCCTTTACATTACAACACTGGCATATGAAGATGCAGACATTTGTAAAGCCAGAAGTATTCCTTAAAGGCTTCACAGTCTCTGCTTGCTTTATGAGGAAAAGAATCAGGAGCTAACATCTTCCTTCTGTTACATCAATGTAAATCCAGAGTGTCTTTGAAGTAAAGTCACTGAAGTGACCCCAGCTGAATGAGAGCCCAGCTTAACTCTCTGCTATTCCTATTCACAAAACACATTTCTTTTTAATATTAAGGGCACAGTTCTTACTTGGTAATTAGTATTAGGCCCTAATCAGATAAAACAAGCTCTTTCATTAAAACAGACCCTACATCAGCTTGTCTCCATTGCTGTATGAAAACTATTCCAGACTTGAGGTGCAGAAAGCATCCCCATAAACCAGGGCAGAAACAGGTACATCCAGGCTGATACATTAAGAGTTTAAGAGAGGGAAGAAAGAGATTCCTAATGACTAGGAAGTTACAAATGCCATTCCACTTTAAAGAAGGAGAGATAAGATCCAGGGAGTCACAGGCCACTTAGCTTAACCTCTGTGGTTTCCAAACCACTAAAACTGCCCGCGCAGGAAGCGGTGGAAAGTTACAGACACAAGGGCTTAGAGATGACAGCCCTGGCATTCAAACAAATCTCCCTGTGCTTTATGAATTTACCTGATGTTTTTTGAAGATAATATAGTGACAAGTGATAAAAGGAATAGAATTGACACATCTAGATTTCTAACAGACATTTGATGAGGTGCTACAGAGATTCATTTAGAAGATAATACCTCATGGGAAAGTGACTGAATGCAAGGCAGCAGATTGCAAATGAAAAATGCCAGCCACGATCAGACCACATTTTAGCAGCCTCAGATTGCTGTACATGGCCATGTTCTAATTGCAGACATGTGTGTACAGTATGTGAAGGAGTATGACTTGACAAGCAAGTGATCTGGCAGGGATCAATATTCCTGTCTCTCAGCATGTTCAGCAGGACACGAGTGCCCTGTGACATCACACAAATAGAAAATGTCCAAAGCAATGAAAAGAGAGCTGAAATGGCCTTTATTAAGACTTGTGCCAAATTTTTCTATCTCACCTCCTAGCCTGTATGCTCCACAGAAATGAAATGAGGAGGATCATTATCACTTTTATACAGCAGCACTTCAGATCAAAAGCAATCCATTGAAGTGACTATGCATTTTAAATAGTCAGGCTGGGTTAAAACTTTCCTTCTTTGAGAGCAAAGAAACTTAAAAATAACATCTGTCTTTGTATTAATAAAGAAGGCATTACATTTTAACTCTGAGGCTACTGCTACCACTACTTTAAGTGTCTTCAATCAAGAGTGCTAACAGTCAAACCATAATGCTCAGAGCCATGGCTCACATGAATTTACAGGAAAATGAAAGCACATGGATAGCATCAGCTGCAGAAAATGTGATTACACAGTTAAAGGACATCTGTTGTTATGTACATTTCAGCATAAATTAGGTTATGTACTTTCAGAGCAAGAGAGACACTGAGCCCAGGAAGGTAACTTCAGAGAGTCTACCACATTTTTCATGTAGATTTAAATTACTGTGCAGGAGAGAGATTGGCCTGTCACAAAATAAGGAACTCACTTTGCCATCAGCAGGCTCAAGAACAATTATGGTCAAGGTGGGACTTGTACTGAGTGTCAGCCATTAGTGCAGATCACTTCTAAAAATTATCAAACTGAAATACAAGTATTTAATTTCTGAGTGCACAAAGATTTGTGCTTTTGGTGGGTTTGGGTTTCTTCCATAAAGTAATGATCTGCCCTTCAGAAATCCAAATCCTGCTCCAACTGGTAACTTTACCTGCAGCCTTTTCAAAGGAATATTATGTCCCTTTTGAGATGCCACCACAATTACTGACACTTGTTGCAATGAACCTGAGAAGTGAATCTACTTTTTGAATATAATCACTCTTTAAAAAGGGCTACCTTTAAAAACAAAAGCACATTTCAAACATCTGCAGAACATATCACCAGAATTCTACCTTTTCTTCCAGTCAAGTATCAATTCCAACACAAAAAATCCAAAAGGGAAAAAATATGACACTAAAGAGGCAAATTGCTATGGCAGAAGAAAAAGAAGCCTTATGTTCTGATATCCTTTGAGAACAATATTTGAAATGCTACTGAGATCTTGCACAATTATTTTCTTGCAGCAACTATGAGTGAGGATGGGGTTTAGTGGTTTTGTTTTTCTAATTACTCTTCTTGTAAACTGATCCAGAGTCACAGACTTTTGTGACTCATGCCTTGCTTCATGGCAGAGGACTGGACACTGATGTGGAAAATGAAAAACACAGATTCAAACCCAGCAATTAAAAAAAAAAACAAAAAACAAAAAACCAAAAATTCATGCACTCAGTTATCCAGGAGTTTGAAAAGGATCTAAACCCACAAATTTGTGAGGGCAAGCCAACTCCCAGTTACAAAAAGTTATGAAGACATTTATCCACTGGGCAAAGTATTTCTTTATTGTCCCCTGCAGTTTTTTTGAATCTTCCTTCTGAACAGCTGGCAACACTGGATTAGACAAAAACCTGCATTTACAGAAGAGATTCACACACTCTCCTAAATCCTAGATATATTAAAAAAAAAAACATACAGATAGATTAGATTAAAGTCATGGAATGATGGCCTCTGCTGAGGAATCAACAAGTTTGCTGTGACTCAATTGAAGTCTTTCACCAATATCTGCAATAAAACTCCCATTACACAACTAACACAATAGGCAGAACAAAATTCATCACAAATCCCACAGCTGTGAATTTAACAGGGATGAGAGAAGGTTTTTTGTTTACATAGAAAACAAACTATGGACACAAGAAATAAGTGGGAAGAACAAAGCTGAGCCACCTTGACTCCACTGTCATGGTCCATCAGCTCTCTGAGACAGGAATATTCATATTCCTGCAGACCTGTAACATTTCCTAAAATCATGGATATGCAGTACTTAATCCATCACTAACATCCTTGATGCCTTAGGATTTTAGCTTTTGTATTTTTCAGATCCTGTAGTGCTTTGGTGTGTAACTCTAAACTCCATATAGAGTGTTAGCTACTGTCTTCACATTTTGGTCAGGCAAACAATTCTTTAGGCCTTAAACTCAAGGACACCCTACAGCCTCAGGTCCTGAAAAAATATGAACAAAAGTGAATTGGGGGGAGCAAATTAGGGGAATGTGACTTCATTACCTGAAGCTGTAATTGGAGGATTAACCTCTGATATGTAAATAGACCAAACTCAGAATTATCTGAAAAATCTCGTGACCATCATCCATCTTGGGTGTAGCCTCTGGAAGGCTTTGACTGCCCAAGGTGTACCTATTAAAGGGTTCCATAAATACCTGCTTTTACTCTCTTCATCTTTTCTAGCCTCTGTTCTAGGTAGCCACTCCATGGCATCAGGTCCAACAGGGATAAGCCCCTCCCTGGCTGGCATCAGTTCTGCTCCCAGTGCCACAAACTGGGAACTGTCCTGCTGGTTTGAGTCCAGCCCAGCTCAAGCTCCCCCTGCCAATGCAGAGTGGCAATCCCAGTGCTAAGTGCTGACAGGTGCTGCCTTACCTGCACTATAGTAGAGGTCAGGTCTCTCCAGAATATCCCCCTCATGGATGTAGGGCTCGATGGGATCATCCCCATACAGGTACTGCTCGCTGTCATCCATCTGCCGGCTCTCCACCATCTCCAGCCACTGAGAGTTGTGCCATCGAAACTTCTCCGTCTGGATTTTTTTAGCCCATTCCTCGTCATATTCCTGGGGAAAATGACCACACAGTGGTTTAGGATGCACTACAGACAAAGCTGGTGTAGCAGGAAATGGCAGGGGAGTCCAACAGCAGCAAAAGATGCAAGTTCAGGGCCCAGTGATTCAAATGCTCTGCTCAGTTGCATGGTCTTTGAGCAAAGAAGGGATTTTCCAAGCACTGGGCGTTATTCGGGTTTGGGATGCAGCAGTACAAACTTCCCTTCACGGTTTGGAACTTTAGAGCATCCAGAAAACACTCCTGCTTTGAACAGAACAGTTCCATCAGCAGTCTCCTCATTTGGTTTAATTAAAAAGACCATATTACTGCCAATCTTAAAGGGATTTTTAGTAATCAGTTACTAACACTGGCCAAATACCCTGCATATCTTCATTAGATGAGCATTTGCTAGGACAACTAGGTACTAAAAAAATCTATTAGGAAAAAAGGCTGTGATAAAAACCAATAAATTTATTTTCTTTCATGAGCTCCAGCAAGAATTTAATTTTCAACTTCAGGTCAAATTTTATGTATGACGTTGAACAACCACAAAAATGCTAGGCAGGTAAACTCCTGAGGGGAACTTCTCCAAAAAGCTGAGAAGAACAGGATATAGGTTCCAGTCACTATGGAGAAACATGCAGGCATGAAACTGCAATCTGGATTACAGCCTAATTGCACTCAAGGGATGTGATACTCATGTAAAGGAACATGAAGTGATACAGCCTATGGTCACTGCAATCAGCTGTTCAGACAAAGATCCTCCAAACAGAGCAGACTTTGGGGGCTGGTGATTTCCAGAGAGGGAGCACCAACCCATGGATAACAGCTCCTCAGTCCTGCTGGGAAGATAGGGCCTAGCTGTCCCCAGCAAGTCCATCAATATATGAAATCTGCATATAAACTGGTATCAATTTGAGAACAGTCACAAATAATGCACCATGATTTGTGCTTTTTTAAACCAAAGTATTGTGAGCAAGAGTAACATCCCTAACCAGAATGTCTCTTCTTGTGGAAAGAAATACTCTTATGAAACACATCCCACTCCACACTCTTCTAACCTAACTACAAAGGAGAGAAAAGTTGAAAATAATTTCTTAACTATCATAGTGGTTAACACATGATCTAGGCAGACTTTCCTCAGAGTAGTTTAAGGCTTTAAGGATTTGTTTTACCAAGCCCTGGACAGGAAGATAACACACAATTAGTGACAATGCCTTGGTTGTGGAAGTGGCAATTTCTGCTCCTGCCAGACATGCCAGAGTAGATCTGTCTACAACCAGAGGCCCTAAAATGGGAGACAAGGCACAATCAGCTGGCTTGGTAGCTCAGGTTAAACTCCTGCAAGCCCTACAGTCTGAACTAGAGGTTTTAAACCCTGATTTAATATTCAACCAGCCTGGTGTTCATTGCTATCATATGTGTTCCACAGGTAAGGCTGTCTACCCTGTGCCTTTTCCATCCTTGGCCTGCTGGGTAACAAAATCCAGCTAGCAAAGGCTTCTCTGACATTGCCAACAAGGATCTGGAACATCCAAGATTTCATTATTCTCAATTTCTCCAATTCCACCTCTGATCAACACTAATTCCTAGACCTTGCTAATTCCACTCCTCACCATCCTGGCACACCTCCTCAGTCATCCTTTCCAAAACCTGGTGTCCTGCACAGCTTCCACACCCAGAGCAGGTCTCATCTGTGGGTAATATAGATATTCTCAGTGCCTAGGGAAGCAAAATTCTACTTTCTGTCTGTCAGTATCACTGCAGCCTTAGGGAGGGAGAAAATACAAGACCAAAACCCAACAAACACACACTTATACCTCATACTGTTTGGAAAAGAACACTTCAGGCTATTTCTTGATTTCCCCCTCCCCAGCTCCACTCTTGATTAAAAAGAAAAACCAGAAGTAACAGTAAAAACTTGGAAAAAGCAAGCTCATCACTGAGATTTATAAAATGACCCATAAAAACCAGACAAGGCATGGCTTTCAATGATGACATCTGCCCAGCACCTTGGAAACAGCTCCTCTGCTGCATCTGCCAGAGCTAAACCCTGGGCTGGCTCTTATGGCAGCCTCCAGCAGTTGTGAATTACTTACAAGCTTTAGAGAAACATCTTGTAACTGCCAGAAATCATACTGCAGTCTCAAGAACACTATTCCCAGAAGTCATGATTGCAGAGAAGGGGAGGAAAATAAACAAATTTAACAAACAGCAAATTAGATTAACCTCTGTGAAAGCTGAGCCCCTTTTACATTATCTCGTTTACTTTTCAAAGTTCTCAAAAGCCAAAAGGCCATCAGCTAAATCACCTCATTCACATTTACCATCACTGCACTTTGAAAAAACTTGAATATTCCCAAAGTTACAACCCTAAATGTATCCCACTTCCTGACATCAGAGTTCCATTCACACCACTGTCTGAACATGCTGAATGTCTGTCAGAAATAGACATCAATTTCTTAAATCCTCCTGCAAAAATCAGTTAACATTTATCAGATTCTAACTGATATTTTCCTTCAGATGATGACAGCAGGGCAGAATATTCCTATATATTCCACATTTTCTATCCTATGTTGAGAGGTTTTAGACTCCCAGGTATTTTTCTTCAATCATTCATCTAAATTTTGGAAAATACTATTAGCAATTGAACAGCACATTACTTAAAACCCACAATTTATCCATTCAAGTACTTTGGCAACTTTGTTCTTGTTGTTCATTCCCAGTAAAAAAAAGCAAAGGTAAAATGTTACAAAGAAGTGACTGCACCAGAAGTAGACCAAGGAGTTTCATTGTGGCAGCAATCACAAAAAAGGAAGATTTGCAACAATCTAGAATGATTTACATAACCTCAGCACAAAAAAAGTTCATTTAACTGGTGCTAGATCAGGAATATGTCTGTAGATTTTCCACAGAAAAATGAAGAACCACCACTGGGTAAATGATTAATGGAATAACTTTAGAATGGAAGAAAAGCTGTAAATGCAGGACTACAGCCAAAAGGCACAAAGAAACCTAATTAAAGACATTTAGAGCAAAGCAATTCCCTAAAACACTGCTAGTCTTCCAGTAATTATATTTTTAACTATTACAACATTTTAAATTATGATTTTGTGAGGGATTTTTTGTTTTGGTTGGGTTTTGGTTTTTAAACACATTAAGCACTCTTTCTTTACAAGGGAATTTCAGCAAACATGAAACCAGAAAACTAAAAATTATGGAGATACAGGTATAGCTTTGAGCCCTCCAGTCATTTTAAATGTTAGACTACTGGAAAATCACTGCAAGAGAGAATGAGAAGGTGAACAGAATGTGCCTATTTTCCAACACCACCCCCCTTAAACACTGCAGTCATGGTCAGAAACTTAAAAGGAGGAATTCTGAAAGCTGATTTTATTCTCTCTGGAGCTCCCTGACATCACTGTTTTTAACATTCGGTTTCCATAAATCCACAAGTGTCACAGAAGATGTATGGCTCGACTCTGGGAGGAATGTGCCATCCTTTTTGAAGTTCTCCTTCCAGCTTTGTTTACTACTGAACCATTGAAATATTATGAAGCGTTAACTGGGCTATTATCAGAGAGTGTCTGTTCCCTATCAGGGTCCCCTTTGTCACTGGCTTCCGTCACACCTTGTATCTGATTAACACACTATAGGATAACACAGAGCTACACAGATCTGCTTTGTGTTCTCTCACAGCTGATGAAAAACAGATTTTCCTTTCCACTTTAATGTGGTTGCCCTTTAATTGGGTCTGTAATAGGGTTCATTTGATGTGATTCCTCATACTGAACTGAAACTGCTATATATAATAAGTAGAATGCTCATTATGGTCAAGGCTCTACTTAGTGAGTTGTTACATTCCTCATTAAAAACCTACTGTTTACATGAAAGATTAAATTAACCATTTATTAAGAAAGAAAAGATTTATCTTGTCTAGCTATCCTGAAGTTAGGCATGTGATTTCAACTCTGTGCCTCTATAAACCAAGGAGAGAAACAGATGTTAGGGATCACCTTCTGCAGGTGTCTACCACACCTACCTTAGGGTAAGTACCACTGCAGGGCAATTCCTTCATAGGCCAGGAAAAAAAAAATCCTTCCATCACTTACACCTGTGCAACCTGGAGTCACTGCTTCACAATCAGCTTCATTACTATAAATATTCTGGCAGGATGCTCACAGAAATCTCAGAGCTGAAACTAATAGCAAGGCAAGGAAAAAAAGAGTAACCACTGATGCCCTCTAAACTGAGGTGGCTCCATAAAATGTAGGGCACCCTCAAAGTTTCTATATTGACAGTAGCAGACTAGAGAATTATTTTTTTCCCTCCCTTTTAGAGGAATGTAAGATATCTCATTGGCAACCTGTTATGTAAGTAACAGAGCAGTGTTTTGGCTCAGCTTCCTAGTCCTACAAATCCAGAGAGCAGGCACCAGTGCTGAAAGGGAATCTGTTCAAGGCAGGTTCTATGTGAAGACAAAAACAATCAGGATACTCTTGCCCTACCTAAAGCTGCCTGTGGTTATTCTGCTGCAGGCAGAACCACAAGAAGCACCAAAGCAGACTGCTGGCAAATTGAAGAATTAAGAGAGGAAACTGCAGCAGCTCAGCTGCAGCCCCAGCCCCTCGCTGCCCTCCTGCCCACCCCTGTTTTCATGTTTGTTACAGGATAACAGGGCAACAAGATGCACCAGAGAAAGGGATCCTGTCAAATGAAGGCAGAACTTTTCTTCCTGGAGTGACTACAGCACTCTTCACAGAAAGAGGACACCAAGCTGGAGTCAAAGGTTATCTATTTTCAGAGCATGCTGCCTGTTCAAATAAAGCCCACACCAAATCCTGGTGGTCTGCTCTTCCTTGACTCTAAGAGAGCTGGCCAACATCTCATACAGCTGGCCCCAAATCCCAGAGCATGGAAGGTTCACAGCACATTCCTGCTTCTTAGGTGAAATTCCAGCATTGTCAACATGGAAGATTTCTATCAGGGAGCTTAGCTAACACAGAAAGATGCAAGCTGTTTATTAACAATGAATTCCATAAAAGGCAAACATTATTTGCTTTTCATTACAAATATCCAGGGCAAAGAACAAGAGCTGGAAAAACACCTTAGGCATGAGGCCCTTCCTAAATCCCATGGACAATGCTGTAACTATCTAAAAGATGTTTTACTCCTGCAGGAAGTATTGTGATCCACTCTTGATCATAAGAGAAACAAGATGGTACAGCAGGTCTGGATTCAAAGCTGCAAGAGCACTGAAGAGGAAAATCGGGGGAAAGGGGGAGGGCCAGACTACAGAGTCCTAGGGTCTGATGACAGTTAATTAAATATCCTTTGAAAAATTGAGGAAATTAGTTTGACTGCAACAAATCTGAGCTAGGAGCAGAAAAAGAATAAGAAACCTGAGAGATCAGCAGCCCCCTTGGTTCTTGATAATATTGTCTAAGGTGAACAGAATAAAACCATCTCAAGCAAACTGACATCTCTTTCCACAAGCTTGGAGTTGCTGTTGTCCAGGCTTCTGAAGCAGGGGAAAAGAAAATTAATTTGCTTGAGGCTCCTATACCAGCTGCTGACTCCAGGCTCTCAGCTAAGCCCTGAGAGCTGCCCCACTTTAGGGGTACAGGCACACTGAATGGGCTGCTTGCTGCCAAAGCTCAGCACATGACTGAGTCTGAAGCATTCCTAAATCATCAACTCAGACTTTTCTTGACAAAAAGGGTAACTTGCTTCTCCCAGTGCAAAGCTGAGCCTGCCCAGGATATACTGTGCTAAAGCAGCACATCTGTTTCAGTTCATCAGTGGCAGAGTCCAGCCAAGCTATATTAAACAAATCATCACTAGTGTAACATTTCCATAATTTCTGTGACAATTACTTTACTACAGCAAGCATTTCTCCCCTAAGGCTTATAAGCCATGTGATTTTCTCCAGTGCTATTTCAATCACAGTATATACAGCTCATTGATGAGTGAAAGAAGTATTTGTCTCCCTGAGTAGAAATTATTTTCAAATCTACTCCCCAACATTTATTTTCTGATTTCCATCAGAGGACCTATTCCTGTCAGCATGTGTGCAACAAGAAGACTGAAAAGTGAAGGTTTGCTTGCTGTGTATTTAGCACAGATAAGAAGTTCCACCAGTCTTGGAGACTGTTCAGACAGCCCAGCAGGCACTGCTGGTGTAAAACTGCCCCACAAGCAAACACCTCTGTGTTTACAGCCTGCTTTAACATTCCTTCAACACCCATCAAGACCTCAGCTGCTGATAACTTACTCTTATACTTTCTACCATCACTATTGAGAATATGTTGCCTTTTTTGCTTGTGGTTTTTTGTATTGAGACACATCAGAGTGCAACCAGATTCCAACATGATTGAGAAAGCAATCAATTCATTCGTGGTTCTCTTTGTCTTCCAGAAAAAAAAGCATATCTTGCTTTCCTGTTCCCCTCAAGGCCATGGTGTTTTATGAAATTTATAACCCAAACATCCAGATAATAAAGCCATAAAGACCTTAGAAAAGGAACTCTCCTAACTCACCAGCTAACACCATTCTAAGTGTGGCTCACAAAGTAAAGAAAAATATGATTTACCACCATGCAAGCTGCTCTCAGTATGTGTTTGGGGTCTCCTCCTTGTCCCTCAATAACCACAGTACCACATCATTTCTTCTCTTTATTCTTCCTCAAGGCCCTCAAAGTCCTGTCCAGTGCTTTTTGCAAGTTGAGAAGCCTTTCCCATCCATTATCTTAGCACTCCTCACTGACTCATGGTGAGCATAGAGATTTTGTGTTCTTAGGAAGGGAAAAAAAGCCAAGTACATTTTACTCAGATGAGTAATATTGAATATGAAGCTGTATTTTTGTATGTTTATTCCTCTAGATTCTATACATTTTGCTTAACAATATTACACCTCACTGTAAAGCTTCCCCATATGAACAAATCAACATGTGAGTCACTTGGGAATTACACTGGCTCCAAGATAAAACAAGTGTTGGATGCACTCAGATTGTCCAGCCTCACCCAGAAGATAAACAAAATCCTTCCACTGTTTCCATTGGAGATGTCCTTAGAAACAGTTGATTGGGTTAAGTTGAACATGATGCCCATCATAAATATGCACTAAGTGCAAATTCATCTGAGTTTAAATCTAGTCCTTCATGAATATCAACTGCAACTCTGCCACTGGAGCCAATTTTCATGCCATACCTCCATGGTATGAAATGAAGAAAAGACAGAGCCAGATAAAAAGAATTCCAGTTCAGAAAATGTTATAAAATTTCACTGGTTTAAGGGGACTATTAAATTAGAAGACATTATTAATGAGAATAACAGAGAAAGGCAAATTAGACTATATATTATTTTGCACTGTAGGTTAGGCCTTGGTCTATATTAAACTTTTCAGAGAGCAAGCTGCAATACACATAATTCAACTGCAAAAGGAACAATGTAGATGACTGAAAAAGCAATAGGGCAGGCAAAGGTACTGCTGCTCTTGACTCAGTGAAATTGTCTTTGGCTATAAAGTTTAATTTCATGACAGCTACTCTATACCCAAAAGGATGTACAGTCACTACAATCCTCAACAGCACTTGATAATTTAGTATTCTTTTTTCCAATTTAGCAATGTAATACAAAAATTTACTGTGATCTATGGATAGTTGGACAAACTATGTTACCTAGCTAAAGAAAACCTATCCAAAAGGTGAATACAATATTACAACGACTGTTCCCCCAGCAGGGAACAGCCAGCATCAGGATCGCTGCCACATTTTTTTTGAGACAAATATTGGCATCAGGCAATGTAGAGAAGCTGAATAAAGCTGCTGGGTAACAAGAGCCATTTGTTTAGAGAACTAAGAAATAATGAAAGCTTGGCTCACTTATGTAACGTGATTAATTTATTAAAGTCTAAAAGCACTTCTAAAAAGTGCAAAGTTAACTTGTATGAATTTTCAAAGTACATACACACTTTTCAGAAGTTTGATGCACAGCCCAATGATTGTCACTGTGCCCTGAAAATTTATCTTTAATCCATATGATAACAAAGTTGCACAAGAAAAATGCTTTCAATTTGCAATATATTTAGTTGTTTAGAATAAAGGAAGTCCCACTCACTGCTATGATGTCCAGAGTGTTGTCACAGACCTTGCGGATCTCAGCGTTTTTATCGTGCATCAGGTCTATGAGGTATGCTGGGGCTTCTGCAAAGCAACTGTTAAGGAGAAAAACATTTTTTTTTTCCCCCCTCACAACCCTGGGTTTTTCAAACTGCAAATTTCACTAAGAAGCAGAGACAGGAATTTTTTCATCTCATGCAGCAAGAAGGCATTTTTTAAATGTTGATGCTTTACCATTCAAGAATTAGCCAAAGATGTAACTTCTTATTTTTAATTTTTTAAAGCTAGGAGTCCAAGCAGGACACAAAGAACTACCACCCAAATGGCTTCTCAGATACTCCACAGAGATTAAAGGCAAAAAGAAAATGAAGAAGTATTCTTTGTATTGTTAGCAATGTAATCACTAATTTGCTATCCTTCCCAGGACTCATTCAATCCATTCTGAATGCAATAAAATTTAACATTCAGTTAAGGCCCACAAAATTTCAGACCATGCAACATTTTTGTATAATGGTGCAATGCAAAAAGTTTGCCTATGCCCCACATACGTTCTTCTATAAACTGTGAATTTCATTATGATTTGCAAAACAAATTCAGACAGAAAATCAGATTGGATAGCAGCTAATGAGTCAGCTCTTCCAGTGATCACCCTCCTGCTCCCCTCCCTGCTTCAAAGCAAACTAAGTTTTAATCTTTACTATTAATCTTACAGTCCCTTTACATGCTTAGGCTGCTTGGATTTTTTCTTCAGCTGAAATAATCATTTACAAAGAAACCTCTGAGATCATGAGGCTTCTGCAAGAGAAACAGAAGTCAAACACCAACAATGGCAAATTAAGTGCTGCAATTCTAGATGTTTAATCTGTAAAAAGATACGTGTTTCCTTGATGATGACATCTCTGGTGGCTTGGTGGAACACCATCTGATAAAATACATAGATGATCTGGCAGACAAACTCATCATCTTCCTGCTGAGCTGCAAGGAGAAAAAAAAACCCACCACGATTTCAAATCTCACAAATAGAAGCTTTTGATGGAGTTGTGAAGGTGTGGGAAAACCCAAGTGTTGTAGACCACTACTCAGAATCTATCACTAAGGGAGTAACTGCTCCTCCTTCCTCATACAAACACCAACCCCTGCCTTTCAAGGAAACAGCAATGTCAGTTATGTCAAACATGGCAAATTTACCATTGAGCAGCTCAATGAGTGCAGGGATGATTCCAGATTTAGCCAGCAGAGCAGCACAGGAGTCATCCATGGAAACAGTCCCAATCATGATCACCACTTCCAGAACGAGGTCATCCTCAGCAGAACCTGCTAAGGCAGAAGTTATTACCTCTCTCAGGAATTCTTAATCTACCAGCAGTTGTGCATTTATCTTGTAGACATGATTCTATTCTTCAGTGTTATGTTTTCCTAAACAGCAATAAATTATAAAGGTAAATAGACTCTACTCTGAGCACTCTAAATATTCTTCAAGAGACTCTGCTTTGGAAGCCCAACCCAACTCTGTACACACCTGGTTTTAGCTTATCTTTGAGATATGGAACCAGTTTGTATTCCTTCAGCACAAGTTCCCAGTCCAGCTCTGGTAAAGTCAAATTTGCAAGTGTTCCCAGGCATTCAATCACAAATTCTTCCTCTTCATCATTTGATACTTGAGCTGCTAAATCACCAACATATTCCTGAGGAAAATACAGCAACAGCCATTACAAATGAATAATCTGGGTTTCTGAAGAACTCACATCTCAGCCAAACTAAATCTAGATCTCAAAAGAAAACTAAAGAGACTTTGCTCCTGAAATAAGGACTAATAAGGCAGTTTCAATTCCAGCTGATGAATAATCCAAGAAAACATTTCAGCACTCTTCCTCTCCATCCTTTCAAGGGACGTGGATCATTTGTTTCAATGTTCCAAAAGCAGTTACTACAACAGAGTTTAAAAAAGCTCTTAGAAATAAAGGAAAAGAGGATAGAGAATACCATCCTGCATTAGTGGCAGTAATGGAGCTCTTTGCCTAAAGATTTTAATAAATAACTATGAGATTTTCTGATGACATGAAAGGGGAATAATGGCTTCTACTTACTCACTGCATATTGCTTTAAGACAATTTGATATCTGATCCACATTTTAAGAGTATGTTTAAAATCTCCATTATTAGAATGTTGTTTTCCTCTTTTCTTTTGAAAAGGTGGCTTTACAGGATTAATATTTAATTATTAATTATTTTAAATACCACAAATACAACACACTTGGCACAGTGGGGGGAAAAAAAAAAAAAAAAGCACCAGATATTTCCCTCTAGGTCCAAAAGTAGAAATTTAGGATAACTTAATTGTTATGATGTCCACCCCAGCAGCTTTTTTGTTTGTTTGCTTGGGTTTGTGTGTTTGTTTTGAAACTTGCTGGATAAGGCTTAAGATCAGTTTTCCCCATAGCAGGGGATGCAAACTCTGATGTACCAGCTGAGATAGCCTTATAAAACAAGACATAAATCACCCCAGGACAGACAAGGAAACTCAAATTGGACACCCTGCAAAACAAACCATGGCAGCTCTCCAGAGTCAGTCTTTTCCAGAAGGATAAAAGAGATCACATGAGGTAAGACCTAATACTTACAATAAACTGGCTTTTAGTTGGCCCATCATGTTGTGAAATATTTCTGATCATTTTCATTAACAACGGATCCTTAAACTTCAAAGCTCGCTTCATGAGCATTTTCAAACCATTTCCTGAAAAGAAACCAACACTTAGAAAAACAATGAGGAAAGTACTGGCTGATCAAAAATCAACATGCACCCAAAAAATGCTTTAAGCTTTAAAAGTTTAGAATAAAGTGCACGGCAGTTAGTCCAGGCACAGAGACTTCTCTCCCCAGTCCATGGAATAAATAAGCTGCTGTGGTTTTAAAAGTTTATTTACTAAAGATCAATGCATGGGAACTGATCTGAAGTACTTGACCACATAGAACAAATCCCAGTGTTCCCATTATGCTTCCAAAAGATCACCCTGCCAACCTAAAAGGTGCTGCTAGCTTGAGTTTCACCTTTAATATAAAACTGGATCTCCCTGCTCCCCCCCTGCAGAGCTATGCACAGAATTTTAAGGTGGAATTTCAGGTCAGAATCTCTTTGAATGTAATTGTCCCCTCTGAAGGCCAGTAATTGACTGCAGCAGGTCCTGGGGAAAATGTTGAACACAAGTGAAAGTTGGAGCTACTGAGTTTCATTTTAAATTGTTTCATTTTAAACTGCTAGTATGAAAATAATGAAACTTTAAAAGCAATACATAGCTCCTGCAAGAAATGCACAACTATACAGACCATGAATCAAAATATTAGAACCCAAAAGAAGCTCAAATTATAAGAAAAAAAAGTAATGGAAAGATGCAACTGAGAGACATCACTGCTGTTTGATACTGGCAGGTGAAACACCAATCAGCCAAAGATGAATTTCAGGCAGAATGAAATCCTGATGTCTCCATGCAGCCATAGTTTTCCAGAGCAATGTCATCAGCCCGTTTTTCAGAACTCTGTGCATGTACAAGAGGTGTGGGCATCTCCCTCAAGTGTCATTCCTGCCACCAAGAGCAAATGCAAGGAGGATGTGGCCATTTGCTTGCAATCATTACCCAAACATAGGCATTTTATTTTTTAAAACCACATATATACACTTATAAATAACTCAAATATACATAATTTACATATGCAAGTACAATAAAAGAAAATATACAGAGTGCTGTCATCTCCAAACCCCCATCAAAACCTCAGTCCACTTGCCTTCACAGATAAGCTGTACATTTCTTTTGTTGGCAGCAAGGTTAATGCAGAAAGAAATAAGTTCCAGGTCAACTCTCTCATCAGGACATTCAAAAAGCATCTTCATTAACTGCCAAGAAACACAAGCACACATGGGTCATAAATCTTTCCAAAGCATCAGAAAAGCAGTGTCATGATATCAACTACAGCATCTTTTTTAAAAATCAGTATTCAGCATTTCAGCAGGAACAGTGAAAGTTACAAAGGTCAGGGGCATGACGAGTATAGTTCCATTATTTAGGGATAATAATCCTTAGAAAGTGCCAAAAATGGCAATCACTCATCACCTTAAATTAACTTGGCTTACTTACATTTTACTGCTACCACTGAAATCCTTGCTTTACACGTTTTAAGTATTTGTGAATGGATAAATTTGTTTTGAAAGCTTAGGTGAATTTAAAACAAGAAAAAAAAAACAACCCACAACTTAATTCCACAGAAAGTCGGATTAATATCTACTAGCTTAATAAAATTATGACTCTAAATAGATACTTAACTGCAAAATAATTCTGTTACTATTTTGCTGTGTTTCTCTATTGATAGCCAATTTAGCTGTCTCTCTGCAGCATTGTTCTTTTTCTTTGCAGCTTCCAGCTTGAGCTCAATGCTGCCACATCCCAGACTCCTCAGCAGTGCTCTCATTCTCCTGGTAACATTAATGTAAGTAGACAATCACCTATAATCCTGTTCAAACTGTTCAGCAAGTGTCAGTGAATTCCCAGGTGATTCCCATGGCTCCTAAGCTATGGTCTGCCATCATTTTACACACCTGGCCCTGGGTTGTCCATTACATCACAGGCTGGATATCCTGCCTCATTTGGTTCAACAGGAACAGGTTTTGAAATGGCATTTGGAATACATGAACATGACTAAAATAAACCTATTCCTTTTCCCTCTGGTTCCAATCCTGGCAGACAAGCCCTGCACAACTTCAGGGCTGGGGGACAGCACCCTGTTTGCTTCCAAAACCCACTCAGTTCCTAAGACATGTTTAGATTCTAATGCAAACCAGTGTGATGACAAGACTGAGATTACTGGAAGAGGAAGCAACTAAGCCTAAAGATAAGCAGGACACAAGGTACAAAAACTGTAGCTCAAAAAAGGGAGGGAGGACAAGAAAGCAACAAAAAACTATTAAATTCAATGATTAACTAATCATTAAATATTTGTGTGCTTGCCCCCTGGTGGAAAGACAAGTTTGTAGAACATTAAAAGCTAGAGAAAGTAGGTGAAGAATCCATTTAAAGAGGAGAGAAAATAAAAAGAAACAATGGGATTGCAGGAATTCCCTCTGAAGTATTTTACTTCAGCCATTCTGTACGTTTACCTATTGTCAGATAGAAGGCTGTCATTCCAAAGGGACCAAAAAAAACCCCAAATTAAAAACTACATTACAACATAGCTATTTACATCTTTCCTGAGACTTTCATGCAGTAGTTTAAAAGCTATCATTGATTTTTTCCTCTTTCTTAAAAAGGTAGAATCAGATTTCTCTAGGTTGTTTAAAGAACTTATAAAATCCCTGGTTTATTAAATCCTTAAGCCTGACAGTCACATAAGAGGGAATTAACAGAGAAGAAAATTGCCATTTAACAAGTGGAACATGAGCATTCAAAAATCACCCCCTGCAACTCTTCTGTTACAAAACCTTTAAAAACAGATTTTTAAAACCCTTCAAATAATTTGAAGGGAAACATTCTCATTACTTACACAATACAAAATCTGTGGAAATTAAATGTTTAACAAGATGGGATTACACTGTTAATTACTGAACTACTTCTCTATAAAAAGAAAAATATATCCAGTTTCAATTAAAGCTGTTCAAATTTTAAAATAATAGTTTCATATGAGTTCCATGTTTCCCATTATGTCTTCATTTAATTTGATTGCTTCTTGTGCCACTTCAAAAGGAAGAGTAATTGCTGCCAAATAGGAAATATTAAAATTAAATTTGTTCTGCTTTTACTATGTCCATTGTCATCTTTTACTGATTTAACAGGAAGGCAGTAAAAAGACTGCAGCATGTGCAATGAAGAGGCAGTAGTGTTCAATCAGACAAGTCCCATATTGAGTATCAGATACCACAGACCAGCACTGAAATCACTGTGTCTAGACTCTCTGGCACCTGCCTTCACTTATTTACCAGTGACCAGAGGCCAACCCCCACAGCTCTGTGTTCACATACACCTCTGTCCAACCCCCTCCCCAAGCCCAGCTCCAACATCTTTGAATGATTATGCCAGAACTGCATGCCTCAGGAATCTCTCCTGAGCGGCTACTCCCCAACTCTGCTGTTTGAAGTGATGCTCTGGTTTCTGAACTTCAGCAGATAATGGCGGACAGGAGCAAAGGGGGCTGTCAAGAGAGGACGTTTACCAGCATTAAGCTGAAAAGAAGCTTAGAGATCAAAGAGGGGCCAAGCAGGACAACCGTGGTGGAAAACATGTGGGCAGCTTTGGAGAACCTTGCACACCGCTCTGCGGTAAAATATTAAATATCACCATGACATCACTGCCTAACCATGCCCTTTGATTGGCCAGGTTATTACCAATAAAGGCTTTTATAAGCATCTGGATGGCATTTGCACCTATTTAAACAAAACACGCATTGCTGAGGTCTAAACAAGAATGAACTGTTAATACTCACTTTTAACTGTTACTGGAGTAGCACCCACTAACTCCTGCAATCCACAAGGATGTTTTCCTGGGACAGCACGTGCTCCCACACCCACAGGGGCTGCCTTTTCCAAGCACTTCCTACAACTGCTCAATATTAATTATTATTTGCCAGTCTAGATGAACACCTTTCCTCAACAAGAGACAAACCCACCAAGGGCGTGTACCACTACTGAAAAGAGATTTTGGGTTTGCTGGGTAGAATTAGATAGCAGTGAGTCCTTTTAAAACAGTCATTTTCTTTTCCTGATGCCTTATCCACTTCCTAGTGCATTCTGCCTCCAGTCTTCCTTGATAACCATCCTAATTTTGAACATTCATTAGTAAAATCTAAGCTCTGGTTGCTCAGCTTCTTTTTGAACAGTGTGCAGATGTGACCTGTGAAGCATCAATAGTCATAGTTATACTTTCCAACTCTATTGTTTACTTCACTAAAGCCCAGTGAAGGCAGCAGAATTGTTTGCTGCTCCAGAAATCTTTGGACACAGCTCTGTAAGCACTGGGGGTCCAGCAGTCACACCAAGATTCTCTGAGACATTGGTGCAGGAATTTGAGTTTGGCTGGTGAACTGCTAGAACAAATGAGGTCCTTTACCTCAAGCAAATGCCTGGAAAAGTAATTGTTTCTTGTGGGAGAAAAGACAGCAGGATGTTTACAAGACCACTTTGTAACATATATTTACTCCCACCAGTTCTCCCCTCTCTATTATCCAAAATCATCTTGTATGTGGAAAAACTTCATGGATTTTGCCACAAGGTAACAACCAGAAACATTCTGCTAACTTTCCATGACTACTTTCCATTCTGGAAGTATTTGATGTTAAAAACCCATTTGGCAGCAAAGAAAATACCATGGTGCAATTCTGAAAAAGCTACCAGAGAATTTTTACACTTAGGCACCACAGTCTTCCTCAACTCCAGTCTCACCAGGGCTGAGTAAAAGGTCAGTAGGAAAGGACTTGGTGCTTGAGAAAAACAAACAAAAAAAAAAACAACTAACAGGAAACAACCAAACACTTGCACACAAAAACCCAAACATACCCACAAAACCCCAAACCACACGATATTGTGTCTGCTTGAGTCAATGAGTTAAGTAATAAAATGCAGCCTGAAAGATCAGTGAAGAGCCTTCCACAGTCACCAAGTCTCCCTTGCTGTACGTGCTTGCACTTGGAAAAGGAATTGTCATGTAGGAACGTAACACTCCTTGGCTGGTTTCCAGCTCATATCCTGCAATACTGGAGACACTGAAATTTTGATACCCAGTGGGATCAGGCAAAAATGCCTTCTAAAACTGCAAAGGAAATACTTTCCACTACATTCCCTAAGGAGCTGCTCTGCAGAAGCTTTAATCTCTCTCAAGCATTCCCAATCTTCTGTAGGAATCCACCGGGTCACCTTTAATTTCAGCAGTTCATTGGTGCAGCTAAAGTGTCAGCAGCAATGGCAGAGATCGGTCACCTCTGCTTTTGCTGGGGACCGTGAAATCCCCGAAGAACAGTCCCTGCCTGCGGAGGAGGTGCCCCACTGCCAAACGGCACCGTGGCTGTTCCCCTCGTCACCTGCGGGTGTCAGTGCGAGCTCTGCCATGAGCAGGGACCGGGAGCACGAGGGAACATGGATTTTATCAGCTCATCACATAC
The DNA here is from genome assembly GCA_013397245.1 of Thryothorus ludovicianus. Classification (NCBI taxonomy): domain Eukaryota; kingdom Metazoa; phylum Chordata; class Aves; order Passeriformes; family Certhiidae; genus Thryothorus; species Thryothorus ludovicianus. The sequence goes on along the minus strand of VZTB01000835.1, from coordinate 136,623 downwards.
CTGAGGGATACAGTCTGTGAGGGAACATGGATTTTATCAGCTCATCACATACCTGAGGGATACAGTCTGTGTATGCAAACATCGATTTGAAGCAATCGTCCATGCTGATGTGATACAAAATGCAAATCGCTACTTTTTTGTTATTTTCGTTTCCTGGAAGGAGAAAAAAAAACATTAGGAGAATTTTTAGCTGTTGTTGAATACTCAAAAGAGGAAAATGAAAGGCAGAACAATCCTAGCTAATAGAGGGAAAATTTAAATCAGAAATGACACATTAATGAAAGGGTCTTGGCCTGGCCTAGCCAAATGAACCACAGATTAGTGCAAAGAGCAAACTAGGGCAATGGTAAATGTTCCTTCCTCTTCCCAGCACCTCAAAACACTTCCTTTACCCCACTTTGCAAGGAATATCTTTTGTGAAAGGAATGCTTAATAATGACTGGCCATCCAGAGAAAGGCTTAATCAGTTTCCAGCTATAAAATTAAGATTCAGCTGTGGATATTCCTGTTGAAATAACAAGCTTGTCTTGAAGTGAAATAATAAAAAGAATGTACCAATCCCAGAGAGAAAAATAAAAACTACCACTAAGAGGTGTTGTATTAGGAATCCACTGCCTTTCAAACAAATCACATACTGGTTGTTTTACTGTCCTAAATAACAATATTATCCCACAGTGCCTTTTGTGTTTCATACACATCAAAAACTACATCAGTGTATTTTCACAGCGATATTTACCAAAGAGAAAGACTCTCAAGGAAAATTGGAGCAATTAATGTGAGTGGGTGTGAAGTATTTAACTGAAAGTTTCTACAAAATCATCTTATACAAACAGACAAATGTTTAAGAACAACACAGATGAATTTGCTTCTGACTCACTGTTGAAACCCAGACTGAGCATTCTTGAGTTCTCCTCTAGCCCTGCAGAAGCAGGATATTGGCTATATATGGGATAAACCCTGCATCTGAATGTGTACATTACTTCAATCAGGATGTAATAAGGTCACCAACTCCAAATTCATTCACAGTTCTTACACAACTCATCAGCAGCACCCTACCTCCCACTTCTATTTAAGCTCAGTCAGAAAATATCTGTGTAATAATTTGGCAAAGCACAAAGACCTCAAACAGTAACCAACACTGAAATTTTCCTTCTGCATTCATCACTGAGAGCTGGAATTTCCTTTGAGCAGCAAAGATATTATGCCTTTATCCCAAGAAAAAGCATTTTTCAAAACTGAATGATCCAAAGAGACCCGTGAAACCCCTCTGGCAGCTGCCAGAGTGAAGTATTCTTAGCCATGTTAAACCTAAAATCATAGCTGACCTTTCAAATCCTTCTAGAGTCTTCCCTGCTTGAAAAAACACAACTGGTATCACAAACTTCCATACATTTAACAGCTGGAGGAAGGACAATGTCCAAATGTGAAAGCTACTGGGACAATTATGAAAATAAAAGCACAGAAGGTACCAGCAAACAAAATGAAGTGTGTCTTATCTTTAGTGCTTCTTCTGTGACTGGTCATCTTACCTACCTATTCACCTGCAGAAACATTGGGAAAACAACAACTTAATGAAAATAAACTTCCCACATATAAAGGTAAAGGTTTTTTCTATATAAAGTTAGAAGTTTACAGAAGAAATTATTCCTCCAAATTTCATGAGTCTTAAGGAAAAAAAAATCTGTTTACACTGCTCTTGACACTTCACTCCATGTTCGTATTTAGGACTTAAACACAAAACTCAATTTACAATTACACTTAGCTGGATAATGCAGGAAACTGTGTGTGAAGCAAAAGGTAAATAAAAGAGAGAAAAGCTCCCCAAAACACCAAGAAGAAAAACTGGAACGAAGTCAGACTAGACCTTCAGCACATATGAACTGTCAGACCATTAACAAAAATGATGCTAAATTAACATATAAATGTTTGACCTCTGTCCTTTGTGTTTTTTTTCTTCCTCCTTATTTTTGCAAGTTTCATTTGTGCTAACATAAAGCATCAGCTAAGGTACAGTTTTACATTTGGCTTCCTGGTATTTGGCAATGTTAGTGGCTTATTTTCAATCAATATAAGCTGATATAACAGGAAAAGCCTTGTGTTTTCTTTCTGAGAAGAAATTCTGCATGATTTTCTAACCCCTTTTTTTCAAAGGTCCTGCCTTTCTGATGCTTCAACACTTTAGCACTACCTCAGTTCCAAAACTACCAAAAATCATCAAAAATAGCCAGGTACTCAACCTAAAGTTTGAAGAATATGTGGAATCCAAATAAACTTGTTTTATCTGAATGAACTCCTATGGAGTTGCTTTATAATGCCCAGTATTTATATCATTCCCCAAAAGTTCTTTCCAAAAAGTAGATTTCATGACACATAAAAGGCAAAGACAGCTATAGTTTCAAAGAGAATTGAATTTAAATTCCTCCTTGCTGTGCAGTTATCTGACCAATTTTCCCTGAACTGCTCTGTCCCATTGTCAATAGGGGGAACAGAGAACAGTTTAAAGCATTTAAGTCACAGACAAATATTGCACAGCCTCAGCAAGGAAGAACTTTTCCACTGTGAGTAAAACAAGTGAGTTCTAACTTCATGATAAAAGTAAACTACAGAACTAAAGCTGAAAGCAAACAGTCTGCCATTAACCCATCTTTTAAGTATCAAATAGTGTATGTGTTTTCAAGCTAAATTTCATTTTAATTTCCCAGAAAGGAAAGGAAATTGCAGGCTGATGTCTGCAAGTCTCACTGTTCTACTTTCCCTATGGATGCATTTTAGTGAAGGAAAAACAGAACCTTGTGATTTTGTCTGTTCTCACACAACACAGCAGCAACTCCTGATCCAAAGAGTCAAACAGGGCAGGAAAATCCACAGGAGGTGGCTGTTCCTGAGCACATGGTTTAACACAACTGTTCATGTCATGCCCACTTGGGAAGCACCCAGCCTGCTGGAAGCTGACTGGAGACCAGGCAGAAGCAGCTGGTTGAAGATTAGGAAGAGGACAGACAACAGCCAAAGAATTTGAAACTGGAAGCATCACCTGCAGGCTGAAGGTTACATGAAAGGGGAACTGACAGACTTTGAAAAACCTACCAAGCCAATTCTCATCCTTTTACACTGGTACTTCACTTCCAAAAATAGAAACTGGCAGCTGCTGACTATTACTTAAATATGTTAGTACCAAGCTTCCTTTTTCTAATTATTTTCTACTCATCTGAATGCTAATTAATTAACCCTGAGTCAAGCATTGCATAAGGACTTGGCTGTAAAAATTTCAAACCCTGCCCAGCACCTGGCTGGAAAACAGCTTTCCACAGCAGCCAAGTGATACCTTTGCTGCTATTTTTGACCACTGCTGAAGGCCACACGTGAAAAAGCAGACATTGCAAGGAAGAATTCCTTATGACTGGGTACAGTAAGGATCAATTATTGCCCTAACTAGAAAAGGCAAGAGAAAAAAAATCCCAAAAAACAGATCTCTTCCAAATGTTTTCATAAAAATCACCAAAGTTTTGGTGAGGTGCCAGAAAATTGTGGCCTACAAATGCTGCTAAGTTTTGAGCATCAAGCTTTTTATGACTGAAGGTGGAATAGCCAAATGGCCTAAAGCAGTAAGGGCAGCCCTGGAAAATAATGGCCTAGTCATTATGGATTCTTCTGGTATTTATGGCAATAAAACATGAATCATAATGAACTCATTGGATATTAAATGTGGGGGTCACGAGCACTTTGATAGGATTTCCACAAGAATCTACCATTAATTAACCAAATAATTATTTGAAAGTGTAACTGAATTAGCCTTAGTTCTTATACAACCATTCCTGAGAAATTGGTCATTCCCAGCTGAGTGCAGTTAATGCCTTAACAAACCAGTCATTAACTGCAGTTACTGATTTTGTGGGAATTATTGTGTTATAAAATACACTCAACAGTTTATAGAAACAATACTTAGATTTCTTTTTTTTTTTTTTTGCAGCTGTAGTTCAGCTGGAGCAGATGGGATGGAAAAATATCAGGTCCCTGGGGCTGTTTTCACAACTAGTTTTCTGCAAATTAGAGAGGGAAATAAATACATGATGGGTTCTGAGTTCAAAAATGGCTTCAGATTTTTAGCCTTTGAACATTAATAAGAAGCCATGTGCCAGTTCTGGGGACCAATGCCTGAATTCCATGTTTAGTTCTTACCATGGTTAAAGATCTAAATAGCCTTAGTAGCAGAAGCTAAAGAAAAAAATGGGATTTCTTGATCACAAGATCAAGTGCTATATTTTGGTTGACTTTGTGAGCTTAAAATAAAAAATCCTCCATTAGCTCCATGACAAAAAGAGAAACCCTAAAGCTGTAAAACTGAATTGTCAGTCTCAGTTGCAGCAGCAGCATTCAGCTTTCAAATTTAAAATAAAAAGGAGAATACAAATTATGGACTAAATTATTCAAATATAACAGTATCAGTAAACCATCACTTCTAATGGAATAATCAATGTCTGCACATTAGATATGAAATATGCCCTATCTCACTCATGTGCAAAACATTAATACCACAAAATCAAAACCAGAATACAACTGAAGATAAATACTTGTTAAAATGGCAGAGTGATTCTTTATTTCAGTTTCAAAACTCTTAACACTCTAGTGTGATCTGCTGCAGAATTAGGAAAGTAACAAACCTAGATTTTTAGGAATGCCACAAACTGAATATCAGATATAAGTGCTGTCTCACCCTAATGTCAGAAAACAGATTTGTAATCAAGAGTTCATTCAAATGTATCATAATTAGCAGTGATTTTAGGAAAAAACTGATAGAAAATAGTATCTCCACTTACCTCTATCCCATATCTTTCCTCACAACCAGCTCTGAAACAGTTGGACTGAGTTAGTCCCTGTGTGCTTTAGACACATATTGGTTTGATTTACATATGTAAATATAAATCATATTGGATATATCAGTTTATTTTATCAAGAGAAACTGAAAGCATTTTCAAATCTGCTCAGACTCAAGGAGACTAGACATTGTAAATAAAACATTATGATAGTAATTACATACTAATAACCCCTCCTGTGCCACCTTTATGTTATTTGAAACTGGCTTCATACCATAAGCCTAATTTAAACTCTCAATGTTGCCATGGTTGGGCTTGGGTTTAGTCTTCTGGGGATTTTCTTGCCCTTCATTCAAAGAACTCAGTACATGCCACATCTGAAACCTGGCTACAATTTTTTCCGAGGAAACAAAAAAAGAACTTTAATGATGAACCCTAAAGGACTAAAACCTGTCTAATCTGAGTTATTTAATTTTGCAGCATAAGAAAAAACCAAAGCTGCATGTCTGGAACCTCAGGGCTCCATTTCTTTGCCTGGAACTCCATGCAAGACAGACTGAAAAACATTCAGTAACCACCTCAGTGTAGCACTGCCACTGAGTAATTAACACACTGCTATAATTCAGTGTATCTTTTTTTGAGGCAAAATATATCTCATTTTTTGTCCTTGGGATGGCCTAGAAGCAATCATACTTGAACTCAAGTGACTTCACACAGAAACTGGGAGCTGATTAGTTGCAATATCCCATATACCTCACAAAGCAGAAAGAAATCAACTAAAATTCAGATTAGAGAGGAGAGGCAATAGGATTATCCCTGAAAGAAAAAGGCAAAGCTATTTTCTCTTTTCTCCACAAAAGAATTATGTTTTGGGTTGGGCTATGACCAAGAAAGAAAGAGATAGAAAAAAAGAGTTAACAACTGTAGTTACTACCAGAAACTAGAAAATCAGAACTAGTTCTTAGTCTGATTCAAACTAAGGAAATACACACTTCCAAAGTAAGTGGAAAAAATTCTAAGCAAAGATCTTCTAGAAGACCCCACCACGCTATGTAGATTAAATGGAAATGTACAGGACATGCATAATCTTTGCCATATCTTCACTATTATTTCATTACTGTTCATCAACTGCTCTGATTAAAATTACTAGAAAATATTGAGACTTTTTGAATCTAAACACACCTTCTAATCTAGCTTGGAATTCAGAGGGAAAGGAAATAGGTGGAGGTTTTCTGTGCTCCTGGCTCCACAGCAGACAATCTCAGCTCTGAATGGATGGTGCAGATTCCAACATGCTCCTGCTTGAAGGAGGAACAAACCCAGTGCAGGATGCTGCCTCTTGCCTTGAGAAAGAGATGATGGCCACTGAAATGGAGGCTGGTTTTACCCCTGTTTTGAAGATGCTGAAGTACAAAGCTGAGTTGAAATCCACTATGCCCAAAGAGTGGAGTTAAATATTGCTTGTGCTTTTGAGTTTTCAACTCTTTGCTTGAGTTGAGCAAGAACTGAGCTCCATATTATTCATGCCCCCATTTAAAAGGGTTTGAAGAGAATATTATAAACTGACAAAGCATTTCTCACCTCAACAACTGGGACAGATATGAGGAATCTACAGTTGGCCTCCTGGACTGCAATAATCATTTGAGAAACTCTTAAAAAAGGAACAAACTTGTGAGTTAAGATGCTTCTATGTGTCTTGAAGGAAAGCAGAGTGTAACCTTTTCCCTTATATCTGAACTTGTAAAATCCTCAGGAGCTCTAGGACTACTCCAGCAGCAAAATTGTTCCAGGTGGTGCTTTGAGGCCACCCCTCTTCCTGCAGCCTTCACAACAGCTCTGGAAAAGGTGCTCCTCTCTTCCATCCTGGCCCTCTGTGATGATGTTACCACAGATCAGGAAGATTAGCAGAAGTGCCCCACCCCTTCCTTATGGAGATTCTTCCAAGAAACCAGAACTAGTCGTTTGTGTTCTGTCATGCTTCAGGCATCCAAGTTAAGCTCTGTAAAGCTTTCAGATGTCAACAGTTCAGCAGAAGATTAGATTTACTTTTTGCTGTTAAGTATTAATTTGCTCTTGCAATAAGCTAAGAAACCATTAAAAGCACTGAATTAATCAGACACATCTTGTAAGCTCCACAACAGAAATACAGGCTCAGGGGATCCTTTCCATTTGTGAGTTCAGTGAATTGCCAACAATTCAGCTCCCTCATCTTTAGATTGCTGCCATCTCTCCACTCCTGTCCTTGCTGCTGCCATGAGCATTTTTATTTTCAGTCAACACACATGAAGTTAGTTTCTTATGTTCCACTAAAGTTATCCTCCTTACTAAAAAAGCCAACAACACAGGTAAATTCACACATGCACTTGTGACCAGCACACCACAGCAAGGAGCTTTAACTTACCTGATACTGATGAGTCTTTACATTCAGTTCTGTATTTCTCAAAAGGAGAAGTCATTTCTTCTTTAAAGTTTGCTGTCTAATCCACACTAAAAGGGATCTAAATTTAAGTGCTGAGTTCTAAGACACATTGTGCACCCACCTCTCCCTAAGTCACTCAGACATGCTTAGGTCTATCTGCACTTCTAATAAGAATTTTGAAAATTAATGTTAAGAGAGTTTTAGTTTGTGGAGGTTTTTGTGTTGGGGTTTCTTTTGTTTGTTGTTGAAGGGTTCTCTTTTTTTTTTTAAGCCTTGGCCATACTCACCACAAATGATAAAAAAACTACCATTAAAATAAATCCCTTAATAATTGCTACTTTCCAACAGTCTCTTGGTCCCTGCAGTTGAACTGTTACTTAATGTGCTTCAGCCAGCCTTTACTATAAAGGAATGGAGACACCCCAGGCAATATTCACACAAGTAGTATTGGAACCAGCTGCTGCAGAGCCACCTTAGGAAAAAAAGGTTTCTCAATTTAATTGGGAAAACAGGAGGAAGCATAAATTTTACTGCCATTAATAACTTCAAGCAATCCCGATATGACTTTACCTCACTCTGATGGCTGGACATGTGCTTTCTGTTAGGGTCTTTGCCACATCTGACCCTTATTGTTTGCTCACTTGATCAGGTAAGAAAATGTATGCTTCTTTATAGGATAAACGAGGCCTATTAAAGTCAGAAAAAACACTGCAGTAGCCTATAAGAAGCTCCATTTTTCAACAGATGTGTGAAGCTCCATAATAAGTTCATTATAGAAAGGCCAAGTGAACTCATAAAGAGAGCACATCTACTTTAAGCCTTCTTAAAAGAAACTTTCATAAAAGGAACAGAGCATTAAAAACCCACAGCACTCCGTTAATTAGAGAGCAAAGTACTGCTTGGCTTTTTAAACAGCAGTCACCATATAATCCAGCTTGGCTGCATACCATATCAAGCCTTGATTGCTAAGAAGGCCAACATACAACTGTTTGGCAATTCTTTGATTGCTCATTAAACCCAACTTGTAAAGAATGGAAAAATATCAGAGGAATTTCAGCAGTTCCCAGAAAAGAGTCTATCAATGAATCCAGTAAAGACAGGCTCTTCACTGAGGACTAAATGTGACTGTCAGTGCTATTCTCTACCCTGACTTCTCCAGCTTAAATGAACAAGTCAGAAGCCTGACTTTGGAGCTTGCACAATCCTTGAATTTCTATCTAAAATTACATGGCTACTGCTTCTCATTGTGCTTATATTAAGTCTTAGAACACCAAGAAATTAAGAATATCATTCCAGGATGCTCACATTAACAAGGCAGAGAAGCTGGGCACAATCTGTGACAGGCAAAACTGCTGCTACCTGGGGCTGCCCACAATATTTCAGAGTGCTGTATAACAAACACTCATCTGCTTGGCTCAACACAAATCCACACAGCCAAACTGCTTTCAGCAACCTGTGCTGGAAAACACAACCCAGGATGTTCTTCACTACCTAAAACCTTTTTGAGATTGACTACCTAGCACTTTCACAGCTGTATGCACAACCCTCCATGTTCCACTTGGGCCTGATTTGCAACTGATCCTGTTTTGTGGCCCATCCACTTTTCAGCTCACCAGTATGTGTTCAATCTTCAATTTTTAAAAGCACATAGCAATTGCAAGCAACCAAAGAGATACTTGAGTCTGACTTCCAAGCATAATGGGGTTTCATTCTTTCAACATGGCTCGCACTGGAGAGTGAATGAAAAGAAAATGGCATTGCAAGATAAAATGTATTGAGTACATCTAAGAACTGTCCTACAGCAATGGGAAATGAACACACATATAATTAAAAAAAAAAAAAAGTTTGTTCCCTGCACAGAGTCAGACCTACTCCTTTTACTCTCTGAGCAGCAGCACAGTTCCCACTGTAACAGCTTTTGCAACACTCCCTGAAATTTGCATCCTTGGAGAGGGATAGCTCACTGATGGGAGGAGGCAGAAATGCCAGCACTGCCCACCACACAGGGGTGCTGCTCCTGAACAGGGCTCCACCATGAGCTTTTCAGGCTGCCTTAACCCCCACAGCAGCACTCAGCTGACTCTGCTGTACAAACTGCCTGCTGTTCTCATGGCAAATGGGGAATTATTTGTGTCATTTCACAAAGGCTAAGAAACAACTCAGACATAGCATAAAATAGCACCCTTATTAGAAGACTATGAATCACAAGCTGTGCCTATATTTAAGAGAGCTGTACTAAAAATTTTGTATTCATTTTGGCCACTTAACTGAAAAACAAAGTGGATTTGGTCCAAACAAAAAGTGAGGGGTTTTTATTTTTCCTTGTAGACAATGTTTTCTTCTGTTTGCTGCCAGGGCATTTACTTTAGAAGGGAATCACACATCCAGGGGAAGAATTATGAAAAAGGCTAATATTACCCTTCTGTCTAACAGTGAAAGAGCTTCTCCAGGGACCAAGAAAACAGATTTGTATCCTGTTTTTAAGTTCAGCTCTAAGTTTCTCCCTTTCCAAACTCTACCATAATTGTAGCAAGTCACTCCTCTGCTGCACCTCTCTTGAATTCTGCCATGCAAAGCACAATGAGAGCACTCTAAGAGTGAAACAAACCTCCACGGAGTAGTGTGCAGCAGGCTGCTTTCCAGGGGGATGACTGGAAGACGCTGAACCTGTGTTTTCCACATTTCAGGCAAACATCTAGTTTAAATCACTTGGTGAATTCACATGAATTCACCTTAGGCAAGTGAAGTCATACTTCACATATATTGGCACAGGAAGATTGCCCTAAACATAATTTCTAAGCATTAAAAAAAAATTACACTACAACATTCTCTGCAGAGCCCTGGTGATACAACATTTAAAAGATCTTCTTAAAGGATGGAAGTCACACAAAGCAACAAAATCTTTTTCCATAGCTCCTCAACCACCCTCTGTATGAAAAAAGCTGAAAGCAGCAGTCTGTATCCTACAGGCCTCCACAGCTCTGCTCCAGCTTCAGATCTCAAGTCTGAAGCCAAACGTCCCTCAGCTGCACACAGCTTTGAGAGTCACAGCATAACAAAGATCAGCTGTGGCTGATTAATTTGGGTGCCTGCAGGGAGCAAGAGGAGCCTTGTCATATACAATACTTGAGACTTGTGAAGAGAAGCCATGAAAACCAGGGAGTAGTGCTGACTGGCACAGCTACATGGGGAAGCAGGCACTGGCACTGTTAAAAAGAAAAAGCTAATTAAAATGGAAACCAGGACTTAAGAATTTCTCATATCCATGCTTTCAACAGCAGCCTCAATGCTCTGGAGTGTGATGGAAAGAAAGGAGATGGTCCTTCTCCATTATATCCATACTTATCCAGTTCCTGGGAGCTCAGTTGGAGCCAGTTCATCCCCACTGCTTCAGCCTCTACCTCCATTTAGAGCCTTCCTGCTCCCAAGCAATTAAGTGTCCCTTGGGAAAGCAGTGCATCTTCCAGAACTGCAGACTGCATTCACCTCCATGCTCAGCCCTAAACCACTGCCTAACAAATCCTTTAATTCTTTGCAATCTCAACTCCCCCCTTAAACACCTACTACACTTAATTTGTACCCATCTCAAACCCAATGCTAAAGACCCAGCATGCACAAATGCTAAATTTCAGGAGGTTGAGTCAGCACACTTGACCTCTTGGCATTAAGAGTTATACAGGGACTTGTCAACAGCTGTTGTGCTGTGTTAGCACTTGGAGATGACCTGCAAATGTAAACTGAAGGGTACTAACTTGAATAATGTGTGTTTAATACCCAAATAACCTGTATAAATGGGGCATCTGGCACATGGCTGTTTTATTATTCAAATTGCAGACTTCTCTCAGACAGGATACACCAAGTGATGCTTTTGAGAACTGTTTAAATCACCATACCAAGAAAAGTCTCACAAATCAGTGATGGCTTAAAGAAACAAGTAATAGACAATATTTCTACCTAGATTTTCTAGTTATCACATCAAAAATAAGTATCATCATACAACAATGATCAAATAGAACAATCCTCTGCTTTTTCCAAACTCCTAATTGTTTCCATGGCTTTCCCCAAGAGACAACAAAAAGTTTCACTTGTAGCTGATGATCCTAACACAAGACTGCCAAGCTGAATGTCTAGAAATCAGCAGTGTCTAGACTGAAAACTAAAAGAATTGGGAGATCTCTGATCTGTCTGGACAAGTTACAAGAGCCAGCAGGTATACCAAGCTTCATTAAAAACAAACAAACAGTTTGCACCTCTATCAGCTAGGCTCTGTGGAGTTGCTGGCTATTTTTCCTAGGTGCTGCACCAGAATTACAAACATCATTCATGTGTCAGCTTACACATGGTTTTCAGTATCTACTGAAATAATTTGTAAAGACTGGAAGATTCATTCTACAGTTGAAGAGACCCTAGAAGTAAATCTACTGGAAACCTTCTAAACTTCCCTTTAAACCTGTACGTGACAAGATGATGAGAATGCTGAGAAGCTGGGAGTAGTGAGGAAGTGGCAAAGACAAAAGTGACACAGCAACTTTTAGGTACATCATGGCATGATGCAAACAGCTTCACTGAAATGCTGAAATGTCTGTGTTAGACCAAATGAAGACATACCCAGGAGTGCAGTGAGTTTGGGAAGCAAACCAACATGGACCATTTTACTTCTCAGGCCTGTGTCAAAGGACAGATTCAGTAAGAGTCGAAGAGTGATATTCAGCAGGTCTTCATGTTCACATGGTACCATTTTCACAAGTTTTTCAACAATATCCATTTCAACCTGTATTTCAAGGGAGAAAAAAACCAAACATAATCCTCCAAGCTTACTTTGGCTTCAATATCCAGTTTGTAGCCACAACAGTGACCATTAATGGATTTTAATCTGAAGTAGTTTTCCTTATGCCTTTGTGAAGTCTTCTAGACTGGGTTATTGGGAAACATTAATTAAAACAGGTTTTGAACCAACCAGTTCAGATGTCTTGGAAACATTCCTCACAGTGGGAATACTGCAGGAATGTGAAGACATCACCTGCAAAACTAGATTGGGGTGAGCAAACTCATTTAAGCTTTAACACATGCAATCCTGCAGCAACTGCCAGTAGAGTCAAAGATCAACCCAACCAAGAAAGACAGAAAATTGGCATCCAAAAAGAATTTGAGACCTTTCATTATGAATTTCAAACAAACTAGCCAGAAGTGTGCATGTGCTCTCAGAAAAGGTATGCCATCCTGCATGTTAATTTAATAAAAGCATGAAAGTCATCTTGAAACATGTATCACTTTCAAATTAAAAAGTGGAATCCAGGAACTGAGAAGTGGTATCAGTTCCTGAGATCATGTTCACTTTACCAGCCAGAAAACACATCTGAACTGGCAAGACTTCAGAAAGTTTTTATCATGTTTTAAGCAACATTTCTGTGCTTTTATTTGACATAATCTTTTAAATGCATTCATTTTTGGTTTCCCAGATCCTTCTTTGGCCAGAAGGAGGCACATAAAATTACTTGGCATTCTTCAGACTTCTCCACATACATTACTAGTCTGGTTATAAATAGACACTGAATGAATACTAAGAAAAGAAACTACAGCTCTCCCCACACAGCACAGTGCAATAGTCAAACAATTGCCTGGAGAGCTTTGATCAGTAACAATCAGATAGCAAGAACTCCTACCTCACTGCTTTGAATTTAATATGGCCCTGGAATAGCCAAAGAATGTGCTATAAATACATATGGATTATTCAGTTTTACTTAGAATCAGGTGCTGCACAACTAATCTGGGCTCATTTTGCCTTTGGCAGTTTTGTATTCCTGCCCAATACAAATATCAGAACACCTTCTCCTTCACTGGTAGCTTTCCTTAATAAGCACCATGGAGAAAAATGCATCATCTTTATTTTCAGTAAGGAATACTCAGACAGCTGACCTGAAGCACACCAACACTTTCAAAACTGTCAGAACACTCTCAAATAAAATAGTTTCAACAACTTTGTTTCATTTGTCTTTCCACCAAATCAGATGGAATGGGGAAAGTGTGCCAGCAAATCAGTGGGCTGGAGAGCTAATTCCTATTTTCCTAACAAAGTCTCTCCTTATATAAACAAGAGAGATACTTTGTGTCTGCAGTGCTCAGTCCACATGCATGCAAAGGTCCAGTTAATTCACTACTGCTTACACAGATCTTTTCATCTCAAAATCTCTGTGTACCATTGATCTCAGATTACCTCTTGGATAAGGAAAATGTATCATTTTCATCTAATAAATTGTAATAGAGGTACAGAGGTGAAATCAAGTATCTATTAAAAGTATCAGTAAAGGATACACTTGGCTAGAGCTTGAAGTCACAAAAAAACTTATGCTACAATTTCAGACATAAGACTTCACCAAAAAGAAAAACAAAAAGCTTATGAAGAATAACTGCCTCCAGCTCTTAGGAGCTACTGGCACAGAAAGGAACAGATGTGAAGTGCCCTTCAAAACCAAACTGACATAGGAAATAAGTAAACTAGTCTAGCAAACTCCGGAAGGATAAACACCTCTCTTCCCAAGTCAATACATGGCAGAAACAACAATATATTGTCACAAGAGTATAATCTGGGGGTAGAGTCATGGCCATCACAAGAAGTGGGGGTATGACAAGACTCTGAGGTGCTGAATTCAAAATTTGGAGTTTTGTGGATCATATTTTGCATCATATTCTCTGTTTGGGATGACATTTCCTCAAAGCTGTTTGCAGTAGGTTATGACTGGATGTTGGGCTTTTCTTTCACTCATTTTATTTGTAACAAAATAACCATTGCTAGAGACACTCAGTGTGAAAACAGAGACGTCTCCCTCTTCCCTCCAACCACACAAAGCTTTCAGAACTCCAACCTTTCAAGCACTGCAGTAGAGTGCTAAAAGCCTCACCATATCATTTTTGTTCTCCATGAAAATGCTGAGTTTCTTCAGGAAGGTCACAACGAGGATGAGCAGCTCGAAGTTGTCCCGGTCCAGCGCTTTCACCAACATGTGCACAATGTTCTTGTTCCTCATCTTCAGCTCAATGCGAGTGTCCTCAGCGAGGTTTAGGAGCAGGTAAATCGCAACTAACAAAGGTCAACACAAATCACACCCACACATCACAACCAACACAACCATACAAGTTTACACTTTAAGTGCTGAAGGCAAGCCTTTCAGAAGCATTATGCTCCATTTTCAATACATTTTGAAGGAAATTGCCTGTGAATGCTTCTTTTTGCCTCTAAAAAGCACTAAGAAGATTAATTATAATCGTGGCTCTAAAAAAAATTAGAATTATGATCACTAGAAGCTTTTTATATTGTGTGGTTTGTATTTTTTTAATTTCAATTCCAACAGGAACCATTAAAAAGCCCTTCTCAGGAAAGGTTTGCCACTCAGATAATTTCAATCTAACATGAAGTGTATTTCAGTACAAAAACTGAGAAAGAAGGAAATCTATTTAAAGAGTCAGATACAAGCTAAGTTAGGCAAATTCAAAAAACCCAAATACACAACTCCTCCCAAACCAACATCATGAACAAAGAACAGTGGATCACATTTGCTCTTCTTCTTCTGACAAATGGCTTTTAAAATTATTAATAATGTCAAACAATCTGATTAAGTACCTGTCTTCTCCCTGTTCTTTGGCAACACTCTTCCATATTCATCCACACATTCAGGATGTTTAAGATATCCTGATTATAACAAGAATCAAACAGGATCCCTCAGCCATGTTTACCAACAACAAAATAATTTGCTGTTTGGATTTGGTACCTCTTAGCAGCTGTTCCTGCTTGACAACCAGGCCTTTGTATTTCTTGTAAGTTTTCTCATAGTCCTTTTTCAGGGTTTGATTTTCAGGATCTTCATCAAGTGAATTACAGAAGTTAAGGAGTTCAGAGAAATGTGATACAGGCTAGATTACAATTGTCCTCAAAAGTGCTCCTCAATCATTAGGTGAAAAGCAAGGGATCTGTGGAACACCCAGTGTCAAGACTCTCCCTCAGCACCAGCTTGCTACACCTGCAATCCAGGCCATGATTTTCCTCTCCTTCTACACCAGGATACTTTACAAACTAATAAGCAGCACAGATGGACATACTGCTCATAAAATACAAATTTTTTTTTCTTATGTTTCTTTAGTAGCTTCAGCTTAACCTCTTCCACATCCCAAAATCTTCACTCTTGGTTTTGTCTCATATCTGCAATTATATTTTGCACTTTCTAGTAAATTCTACTGCTTTTACAGGAGGTGCTGTGTATTCATCTTGTGTAACCCAACAGCACCTTATTGAGACAAGTCAGAAGCCAGCAGGCTACACCAAAACATCAAAAGGATATCAGCTTTCTTCTTTTTAGCAAGTTCTTCCTGCCAAAGCTCATGTCTCTTCAGCTCATGATCTATGATATTCATACACAGAGCTCCAATTTTGTAATGTGTGATTATCCCATGAAATTGAGAGAAACTACATTGAAGAAATAATACTTGTGAGGAACGAATGCCAACAACTCCATATCTATTCTGACATCTATGGTAGCAATACTGTACCACATGAAACATTAAAAAAGGTATTTACAGTGTGCCCCATTATAGCACTTCCCTGTTGGAAAACTATTTCAAAACAAGAACAGTCCCTGAAAACATGAATACTTTATCAACTTGTAGAAAGACAAGGAACAGTTTGTTTCAAAATAAAAACACACTCCAATTTTCATGCATAAAGGAAAAGGTTTTCCTCTTAGCCGTGCCTTCCATACTGCAAGTGCTTCAGAGCACTCTCTCCTCACCAGAAATATAACAGAGACTTAAAATCAAGGTAAACACAATTTCTGCTTGAATTATTTCTAGGCAGGATATGCTGAAACACTGGCATAGCTAAGTAAGAGCAAGTGCTCACTTCAGATTTGAACATTGTTTCTTCCCTGTGGAGTGTAGATGGAAATTAGAGTGGCTGTGCAGCCACCTTTTATTTCTGACACAAAGCTATGACTCAGAATCTTTACTTGTTTCTTCCCAGCTCTCTTACAAACCACCTCACCATGAGAGTTCTTTTAGTTGTAAGTGATAAAAGTGAGGCACAAGCATGTTTCTGTGTTTTTTCCTGTTTCAGTGAAGCTTTGTAGCACAGAGCAGAAAACAAATGAAAAGCCACTAAGCAGAGCTACATTCTTTATGTTCCTAAACCCAGGGACTCTGAACTCACCTTGAAAAGCAGAAGAAAATGTAAATTATATTGGTAGCCAGTTCAATGCTTTGTTTCCAGTCTTCCCTCAGCACTCTAGCCAATGCACCCAGGGCAGTTTCTGAAGTGAAACAAGATTTAGAGAAACATCAGCATTTTGTGTCCCTCCTTTTTAGCCTGTGAGCCTCAGAATTTGAGTGCACCTTATTCTACATCTATCAGTTTTCTAGGGGAACACTTTCACAGGTATCTGACTTTAACAGGCAACACTGCTCACGAGTTCTGTTTGGAGACAGGGCCAGAGAATAAATACCCTGGTTGGCCACCCTGTCACAAACTCTAAGAGGCAACAACATGGAAGGAAAGTGCAACCAAGCACAGAAGTCTTAATCTTAAAACTGCCACTAACCCTCAGATGTTGTGGCCCCTGCCAGCTCTGTTCCATACTACATTGTGTCCCCTGCCTAAAACACCACAACTTTCAAATTCCCCTTAAATTTTATCTTGATAGATAGTATTTCTCATCCATCTTTCTATTTATTTTTCCCCCTGAATTTACTTCATATTATTTAATAATTTGGTTTCTCTTGTCTTATTTCATCTCACTTTTCCATTCACCTTCCCCTAGCTAGTCTCTCTTCATGTACACCCTGTTGCTTGATCAGAAAAGCAGCAGCTGGGAACATGAAGCACTAAAGTATTTTCAACAACTCATAAGGACAAGCCATTATTTCATGGCTCACCATTCCCATCCCATTCCATCTTCCTGGTGACACTGCAAGATAGGCATGTACTGAAGTCATCATTTACTCAAGGAATGTGAGGTTATAAGGGCTCAGCAAAAGAGACAAAGGGGGCAATGAAAGAAAATAACAAAATTAACTTATGTCAGCTTGCCAATCTCCTTTTCAAGGCAAGTTTCCTGATCTATAGAATACAACAATACATTCCCATCTCCAGCAGTAATATCAGCTGCAGCTAATTTAGCATAAAAACAACTAGGATCAGAAAAAAAATAGCTGAAGCCTGTAGAGGCCAGGAAGATTTCAGTATTAGGCTCACCTAAGACTAGTCTGAGCAGCAACCATGTGTAGAGAGACTCAACCAGGCTTTGATGGTCACCTTATTATATACAGAGGAATAGAGCCTAGCAAACTAAAGAAAACCCCAAATTAAAGGTGAACTACTTTTCTCTGGACACAAATTAACAGCACATCAAGAGGAAGCACCATTGGGTTTTAAAATTACCATTTATAAGCAGCTCCTCCAAATTGTCAGGATTCCTGGCCAGCTGCAGGATGAGGGCAGAGCCACGCACCTTGTCAGGAATGTCCTCGTACAGTAACTCTATGTACTCATCCATGTCATTGATATTGGCAACTTCATCAATCTGAAAGCAGTCACAAGCAAGGGTTTCACAGAGAGAGGTGGCAACTCAGCACCAGCAATCACAACATTATTCAGTCGTGACACCAAAGGGCACTCAGCTTCTGAGTACAGATTTTAGGCAAAAATAAAATACAAGTTAAAAACCCCAACACATGCAGAATCACTGCCAATCAACACCAGGAAATCTGAGGGGATATAATTCCTAAAAATCAAAAGATGCTCAGACAAGATTCTGTGTCCTGTCTGATGTTCCAGACCTCACTGCCTGTCCTGCTGCATGCTATACTTGGAGGTGCAAATATGCAAGTCAAATATTTTACCCTTTATGGAGATAATTTTTTTCCATTGTACAGTATTTCCAAACAAAGTTCTTTATTTAAAAAAACAAGAAGCAAAAAACACAATAATTCACCATTTCTTCTCCCCTCCTCCCTTTTGTAACTGCTTACTGAAGTACAGGGTTTGCATTTCTCTTTCAACACCAATATTTACCTCTGTTCCTTCAAATGGGGGTGGATCTTTTGGCTTGCTGGTTTTCTCTTTCTTTTCTATAAAGAAAAAGACATGAACGCAGTTAAGTTACACACAAACACAGACCAAACACATATCCAGCATTCTCATACTGAGTATTCTAGTTAAATCAAGGCCAAAGTCCTTTTGTGTCCAGCTGACCTGCCAGATTAATACAGATTTCTGAAGCTGAACAGTCCCTAGGGAGTAAAGCAAATCCTCAGCTGCCTTTTGACAACTAGCTTAAATGATCAATGATAGCCCAATCAGCTGGGGAGACAGAGGGTAATAAACCTTAGAGCAAGCCCAGAGTGACAACGTTCCCTCCCAGAGTGAGAGACCTCAGCAGCTTTGATTCTGCTGGTGCCCTGTGACACCCCAAGACACAGAAATGCAGTGAAAGAGGGTAAAACATGCAAAGCTCTTACAATCAAACCCTATATATAACACCAATCTTTGTTTTAAATTTGTCTCACTTGGAATTCAGCTTGAGAACAAAGCTTACTGTTTCATGGTTGAAATAAACCTTGATAACCACAAGGTAATGCAGAATCTAATGTTAAATATTCAACTGTACTCTGAGCAGAAAGTTTAAGGTGAACTTAAGACATAAATAGGAGCACCAAGAGGCCAGGAACTTAAGATGACAAGATGAGAGAACTACCCCAGGCTGTCTCCTGCATAGACCAAAGCCTGTCAGGCTCTGAAATTCTCCAGCTTTACACACAGCTCAAATTCAGCTTAGGCACACTGTCCACCCTTGCAAGAGGTGATGGCAGAGGTCTTTCTAGGAAGATCCTCTTAGAGACTTTTGATGTCACTCTAAGTGCAGACTCAATATGAAAAGGCTGCACCCAATAGCAGAATCTGTACCTCTCAAGTCCTGCTAAAGCACAAGGCAGCATCAATACTAACTGTAACCAAAATAATAAAATAAATTTGGTGGTTAAAAAGGTAATTCCCTCCAATGTCACTTCAAGATCATAACTGTTTCCAAGGGTGATCAAAACAAGATGTCCCTTACTGTCACCATCCCCTGAGAACTGGTACATCAGGCACACTGGGCTCTCTGCTAGAAACACCTCAGTATTCAAGGCTGAGGCACCCCAGTCCCAAGCTACTTTGTTCCTGTATTTTTTACCTTTTCCTGCTGAGGAATCTCTGCGGTTCTGCAGGTAGTACAGCAGCTGCTCTACTTCTGCAAGCTTGGAGGGGTGAATGAGCTTGCATTCTTCAACAACCTTTCGAGCCAGGGAACCAATGTCTGTATTTGCATTGAGACTCTTCAGCCGAATTCTGCAACACAGACAAGTCTCTTTTCAGTTTTTAATTTTTTTTATCTTCAGTCCTTTGGTTATGTTTACAGAGTCATGAATTTCTTGAAGCAGAAATGATCCTGATACGCCCAGTGCCTGTGCCTTTCATGTCAAAGTGGTGTCTCTGAACTCCAAAAAGGCAAGCAACTGTCAAACAGATTTGGTGGAGAGTAACTGTTCACAAGCTGACAAGCAGCAACATTAAAGCCAGCTGTATGAGCAGATCCCTTACAACCATCTCAGATATAAAAGAAGTAATTGATTTGCAATAAACCCCATAAAAAGTGCACAGGACCACAAAGGAGTGTGCACACAAAAAAGTCCCAAATGAGACAGTTCTGGATGTTGTCTGCACAGGAAGGTTCTTTTGCAGTGCCGGGAGTCTCCCACAGCTCTGGCAGATCTGCAGACAGGTCTACAAGCAATGAGCAGTAAGAAATCTCTGTGGGCATTAACAACAGGGTGGAACAAAAAGGAATTCCACTACCTTGAAAATATAAGTTATGCTGATTCATTTGATGACAGAAGCATGCTTCTGATATCTTCAAAAATTTGAGACAGAATTCTCTTTTCTTTTTTCCCCTATTATTCTTCTAACATACACTCACTCAGGCAGCCACTTCAACTCAAATTTTCAAAAAGCAATCAGTACAGTGATAGAACCCCCCTAGAATAGGTCCAACTTTGAAGCTTGAAAATTGAAGTTATGATAGTTCTCTGGGCTTTTCCAGTGGGGAATATTTTAATGGTCTAGAAAGAAATTAACCAGGCAAAAGTAAAATGCAGATAAAGTAGTGAATTCACCGGTTGGGCAGGGGCAGATTAAAACAGCAGGAGAGCCAACACCTGGAGCATAAGGCTGTCATGAGGTTCAATGGTACTTACTTCCTGCTCCAACATGAACTACCATTTGCACAGGAAACAATCACTTTACTTTTCTCTGCCTCAACCACCCATCATGTAAAACAGGAGTCACCACTTTTCTTTACAAAACACCTTAAAGGACATGGCTAAAAAGCAATTTACAATGTGTGTTTCAGATGTTAACCTTCCTAGGCACGTGTTATTTCCTGACTTTGAAACCCTCTGCTAGTCCAACACCAAGTTGCATAAAGATTATAAACTACAATTTCCCAGAGGTAGGTGGTACTCTGAGTTACTGAATCTATGACTACAAAGATTGAAATAAAATATCAGAGCTTGCTATGACCTTACATTTTCTGACATTCCTTGCGTTCCCCCAGCATGGGGTCACCCAACTCTCCCAGAATTGTTGCTTCCACTTCATAATGGACAATGAGGGCTTTCTCAGATGGATGCACATCTATGTTACCTCCTTTGACCTTCCTGCCATGAAGAGGGAAAAAAAATGATTAAATGAAAAGCTCAGAGCAGAAATCAGTTACCTGCCTCCTGTTCTATGCAGACCCTAAACCCACGTAGTGCCCTCCTTCCACACCACATTCCATCCCACACCAAAGCCTGGTGCTAGTGGCATATTCTTGGCTACTACCTGTAGTATAGAACTAGCCAAGCCATTGGTCAAGCCTTACTCAAAGAAATCAGGAAAGAATTCAAAGTTACCCTGTTCCACATCACCACAATGAGTAAAAAGATGCATTTCACCAAGCAGGTGAATTTCCCAGCTGATTCCCCATTACCTTGTCAGTATTGACAAATCTTTGTCTAACGGCCTTCACTTAGTGCAGTCCTCTACAAATGGAATGGTTTTGTCATTCTCTTAGCTAACTATTAGTAGTTACAATTCTATGAGACTGAATTACAAATAATTTGTATTTCAATTTAACTATTCTCTCTTGAAACACAAATCTCTTTGCTACTGTTCTTCACCTCATTGTGCTTGCTGCCGGGCTTGAGGGATTACAAAAATCAACAGCTGCCATTAAAAGATATAGATCATGTCTACCTGCTTTTCTACAGCTACAGCTCCTTGGGAGCAGCATTCTCCTAGGAAACATTCTGGAATATGCCAGTGCCAAAAGGGCCTGTCCTGCTCTCTCTTCCTTTGTGTCAACAATTCTGTGTCCATGCAGACCCAAGGGTCCTGAAGAAAGGCTCAGATGGATGAAGATACACTTCATCTGTGTTTTCAGCAGTGGCAGAATCACACCCAGAGGATACAGTGACACATTTTTATTTACTGGTAAAGATGACACTTGTCCCTTTTCCATTTGGTACTGCCAATGGAATATCTACAGTTGTGCCACAAACCAGGCTGCTAAAACACTGCAAATTAAAACCTCCTCCAAAACATGGGTTTGGCTTTTGGGATGTGGAGTGGGTTTTTGTTGGGTGTTCAGGTTTTTTAGACAGATCATGTCCATAAAGAGAACTATGAGTTGGTTCACCAGTAGTCATATCAGCATCAAGGAGATAGCAGGTAACCATGGCACTGGGTCAATTAGATCAGGGAAAACAACTTCAACCTCACAAAGCTGGAAATGTCAGCAAATCCAGATGCAGCCTGTGGTGTAACCAGTCTCAGCAGAAAATGTTTGAAATATGTCTCCATCTACCCAGCTAATCTGGTGTCCACTTTCCCTTCTGCAGAACACAGCTGCAAAAATACCTGTCTTGAGATTCAACTGCCCCAAAACCCCCACAAACCAAAAAAGTCTGCTGTGGGAAATGAAAAGTCCAGCCTTGCAAGGATATAAAGCTACACAAGGCAAACAAGAACATCTTGCTAGAGGGTAACATCT
Organism: Thryothorus ludovicianus; assembly: GCA_013397245.1. Classification (NCBI taxonomy): domain Eukaryota; kingdom Metazoa; phylum Chordata; class Aves; order Passeriformes; family Certhiidae; genus Thryothorus; species Thryothorus ludovicianus. The sequence continues at coordinate 114,277 of VZTB01000835.1, read as the reverse complement.
TCCATGAGAGTATAGCAAAACTCCCTTTATGACTTGAGATTTTTTGAAGAGACCTGGGTTTGCTCCCCTTTAACAGTACCTTGAAGCAGATGTTTCATGACAGTCTGTTCTCTGCTCTCACAAGGTCCAGTCTTGCAAGACAGAAAGCTTATGGCAAATCTATTTCAAAAGAATCCAGCTCTCACTCCCCACCTCCAAATATATTTCTCCCACATAAAGATCTGTCAGGAGATGCCAACTGCAAACACTCAGGCTCCTGACAGTCAAAACTCTGGTTAGTGACAGCTTAGCAATATTTACAGGTATAAAGAAAAGGATGGGTAGAGAACAGGAGTTTGATAAAGTTTTACAAGAATAAAGCTGAACCAACAGCTCATCATTGCCAAAAGGATTAGATCTTCCCATATATTCCCTGCTCCTGGAAATCACCTTAGAGCTCAACATGAGGGCTCATCAATCCCTGTCACAGTCAATTCCAGCAATCCAACAAAAAACTCTCCATATTTTGGAGAGAGGAAGTTTTTCACTGTGTAACAGGACTAAAGTGCTCTATGGAAAAGGAAAAACACTTCCTATTTATCATCAGGGAAAAGGAGTGAAACCTCCTCCTTTTGGCAACAGTAAGCCACTGATGAGCTTAGCAACCAGGAGAGCCTCAGCCTAAGTTTTAGGACTTCCCATATTAAATTTTTTCTTTCCCATATTAAATTTTTTTTTCAGCTGCAGAGATTTCTGCCCTCTCACACTGACACTCTCTCTGCCTGAGCTATTTCGGAGCTAATGATGTCACAAATCAATACACAGCCAAGTTCTCTCTCTGAAAGTCCTACCTTGTGAAATGCTTGAGGAAGTACATTAAAATGAGGTTGTTTTGCATTTGGAAAACACTGCATTCAGATTGTCAGCATCACAAGGTAAATCTCTATTTACAGAAAAAAAATCCCCTCCTCTCCCCTAAATCTACAAACATCTTCTTTACTGATTTTCTACACATCTTGAGTCTGTAAATCACTTCACAAAACCCTTAAAACTGCAAATATTATAATGAGTAGAAGCAGCAATGCACTGGGGAGCTCTCATGCTCATCAGCCTGTCCTTTCACTTCACTGCTTGCTTTGTCAACAAGAACCCAGTTCAGTTCAAGGTCTAAAAGAGGAAGCTTTTTTTCTACAGACAAAAGCTGGGCAAGCTGAGCTCACACAACCAAAGCTGGAGTGTGTTGGGGGTTGGTTAATATCCTTTATTAACTAATTCCTTTTGGGGGAAAAAGCAAAAGCAAACTATCCTAATGAAAAGTGGGACAAACGGTGCACGTGGGTAAGGCTGAAAATCCAATAACAAATCCCATCAAGTCAGACTTGGTGGGAGGGGGAGTGCCCACAGGAGATGACAAAGGGAAACAGGGAGCAGAGGAGTACCAGACTTGCACACCAGCCTGGTCACATTAAACAGCACTGCAGGCAGTTTTGGGTTTGTGCTCCCAAAAAAGAGAGACAGCTACACCTGTTGCAGGGATGACAAAACGAAGATTCCTAGAAAATCACATAAGATGGCACAAATTGAACAAGCAAGGCTAAAAAAACAGGCACTACTCTCAAGTTATAGGTGTCGATTTAACTAAGGGTGGCCATTTGATTTTTACCCATCATGGCACTGCTACTGATGTTCAAAGATTATCAATAGGGGTTTTTCCCTGCACTGCTTCCAGCTACGGGTCTTAATGTGGTATGTAAGGGAAGAAAAAGCAAAATCTAGATAATCTAAACAGGAAATTCTGTGAATGCTTAAGTGGAAAGGAAGTAAAAAATAAGAGCAGGAACTCCTTAGGATTCTAGATATGATGGATAAAATCACCAGCACGATAGAAGAAAGGGACACTGTCCTCACATCACATATGAACAGAGGCCTAGATGACCTGGCATCTTTTGGGCTTGACTCACTTTTGCTCTGAAACAACTGACAGAGATCCAACAGTTGCCAGCTCAGGCCCTATTCTTTAGGATGACTGGTCTCACTACCAAATAGATAGATAAAAGGCTCCATTCATTCATCACATCTGCCACATCAAACCCAGATCATACACTTCATACACCAGTTACCTCTTCCATTCATGTCACTTATCCTGCCCAACCTGCCATGCCATACTCTTAACATCTCCTCTGAATCAGCCTCCCAGCTGTTCCCTGAACCTGGCCTTACTGTCCCCTATCCCATCCCTGATCCCCAAAGCAGCCACCTGCCCCATCCCAGCACCTAATATACAATGATCCTCTCCACTCCTTTCCTAATAGCACCTATTCTCTTCTCAATCCGCTGTCACTTCAGTGTCTTGTCCCAAACACACCATAAAATGCCACCACAACCACCACAAGACCAAAGCACCCCTCCAAACTACCACCTTCTCCCCAGCACCCCATCTCTCTGCCTACCTGCCTTTGTAACCTTCACTCATCCCTAACCCTCCAAACCTTCTGCCCAACAGACAGGGGCAGGCTGAGGGGGGACAGCCTAAACAAATCCATCTCCCACTCCCA
>VZTB01000835.1:59243-111194 GCA_013397245.1 Thryothorus ludovicianus | reverse complement strand
CTCTGGAGATCATCCTGGCCAGCCCCTAACCCAGAGCAGGTGACACAGGGATGCATCCAGGTGGGTTCGGGATGCCTCTGGAGAGGAAGAACCCACAACCTTCCTGGGCCGTCTCCTCCATCACATTGAGTGCAAGGAAGTTCCTCATGTTGAGGTGGAACTCCGTGAGTTGCAGCTCATGGCTGTTGCATCTCATCCTGTCACTGGACACCACCGAAAACGGGCTGGCACCATCCTCTGGGCTGGCACCATCCTCTTAGCGCCCGCCCTTGAGACATTTACATGGATTGATGAGATCCCCTTTTTCCTCCAGACTAAACTGTCCCGGCTCTGCAGTCTCTCCTCATCAAGGGATGCTCCAGACGCTGTGTGCAGTGTTTAGAGGAGGGTTGAAGAAGGGCTGTTGTGGTGTCCTGCCCCATTATGGCCACCCGAGCTGGTCACTGGTCCTCAGCACTGGCTCTTGGTTGAGCCCAGCCGTGTCGCCTTGATTTTTCAAGTTTTCTGAGGCACTTTCTAACTCGATGTTTTTCACAGTTCTTAGTTCTTTCTCACACACACGGGTGTTGTTATTAGAAGTCTGTTTTGATAAGATGAGGTTGTTTACATGCTTTCTCTTGGTGTGAAGAACAACTGATGGGCAGTTGTCTTGACCAACAGGATGGGAAAGGTGTCAGCCTTCTCCAATCCCTGGTCTGTGTGGAAATACTATAAATATGGAGTCAGATGTTTTAATAAATAGTTTTTAACCTTCTCAAGAGAAAGTGTCCGTGTGTGTCCTTGCGTGTCCCACAGCGACACAGCCTAAAGGCAGCCTTTGTGTTGTGAAACATAATCTTCCTTTTGGGTCACTGACACACAGAGAGCAGGGGGATGGATGGCACTGCTGTAGCTCCAGACTCAGGCAAAGTGGCTACTTCCAAAATCATGTTGGAAAAGTTACACATTCAGCCAGCACCTGAATCCTCTGTCCCTTTATCTTGTCTCCAAGGCACTCTAAAGAGCAAGCAAGCACCATCGTATCCAAGAGGACTCAGAATCTGTCGTTTTCTAGAGTACTCTTTACTGCCCTGTAATGTACAACTGAAAATTCTGTCTACCTAGAGTCATAGGGGTAATGCAGAAATGAATAATAGACAACAAAACTTTTGGTTTTTATGGTGGCAAAATTTAAACATAAATACTTAATGTCTACTGATCCCATTAAGGACTAAGACTTTTTATACTTTCATAATCTGTAACTGAGCAGAATAAAATATTTGGTGGAATCCAGACAGTGCCTGACTTTGTTTTAAAAGAAAATGGAAAAAGAAAGTACCCTGTGAAATATGAAGTGCTACTTTAGTGCAATGAATTTACAAAACATTGGTAGAACATAACACCTTTGTTACTAGGCTTATTCTATTTTTATTACAGTAATATTGTCATAAAGAAAAAAACACAGCTACCTAATCAGAATGATAATTCTCCACTGATTTCAGCAGCTCTCCAGATAAGCATAAGCCAAACATTAAACTCTGAAGCCATAAAAATAGTCTGATATTTACTGAGCAATAAGTACCTGACAGTCTCCATTTATTTCACTACAAATTTATCTTATTTATCTGGTCACATATGCCTGTGAATGGAGTCTAGTTTTAGAAACCTATGGAAAATAGGCCAAAGATTACAAGGGGAGAATGAGAAAGAATGTGAGAACTGAAAAATACGAGTAAAGGAACATTCATTCCAGTAAAGTGGGCCGTGATGTTTGGACTAAAATTGGCTTTTTGTCAGGATCTGAAGGGACAGCAGAGCCTGAAAGAGTCCCAGTGAAATATCTCAGCTTTGTAGGTATTGAGCCACCAGCACTGCCAAGATCAGACAATTCTGTTGGTCAGTGACAACCAGTTGATGCTGGGCTTAGAAAACCACATGGCATAAACACCAAAACCCGTTGTCCTGGTTTAGGGCAAATTTGGGAAAAAACCTCTGGATGGAGTCCCTCTAGAAAATGAATCTGAACCGCCCCTCCCTCAGCTGGTTCGGGACAGGGGAAAAGAAAAAATTCCTTGGAGGAAAGTGGAAAAAAGTTGTTTATTTAACAGGCAAAGCACTCCCCAGCACAACAAATGAACAATACTGAACAGCAAACCCTCAGTGTGCCCCCAGAGATGCCAAATTCAGAAAGTCTCTCCCGGGGCTGGAGCTCGGCTCAGTTGCTGTCGGTCCCTCAGGGCTGGGAAAGGCCGGGCCCAGGCCAGGCCCGGTGGGACACAGGTGGGAGCTCCTGGGGCCCTTTGGGTGTTTAACCAGAGCAGGGTCAAACAGTGCCAAGGAAAAGGGAAAAAAACACAGTCTGGAGAACTTCTGTGCCTCAGCTGGCCAAAAACTGACAAAAAGCAAAGGAGAGCTCTGTGCCACCATCCACACTGCAGCCAGCACAGGCCGTGTGTGAGGGAAAGCTGAAAACTCTGATCTTTATGTTTAGAAAACAACCAACTCAGATATTCCACTGTGTCTCCTTCACTCTCAGATCCAGTTTTAAAGGTACAACACTAATTTCTGAGCTAAACAGATGAATGGGGATACAATTCATCATCAACCAGGACACCCATGCACTGCGTGGCAAATTCTTCTAAAATTAAATTGTAGAGCGCGTGCTGCCTGAGGGTTCGTTCCACAGCCTTGCCGTGAGCTTCTGATGCTGTTTTGCACAATTCCTTACATCCCTTTCCTTATAGTGTGATGAGGTTTATGGGATGGGACTCTGGAGATTCCCTCACCTGCATGGTAGAAGTATATTGCAGGAGGAAAGAGAGCGTGGTATTTGAGGATTTGAGGCAGAAGGGTGATCAAGTTGCAAGCAGAAGCTGGAATGTACAAGATTTTTGTGTTTCTTTTTTCTTTTTTTTTTTTTTTTTTTGGCTGATTCTGGGGTAGTTTGGTTTTTTTCTTAGAACAGTTGTAACAAATACAGTTCTGGAGTCAGCTTGAAGAAGAGATTTGTTTGTAGTGAGGGAATGTAAAGGAGGGTGTGAAAGAGCATGGGAGTTTCAGAGAAAATCAGAACAGGAGAATGAGGGAGGAAGTTGCATGAGGAGGAGTTGGGCAAGAGAAGTGAAGCAGGTGGGTAAAAATTAAGAAGAAAGACAGAACTGTGGAGTGTTTTCATATGGTATATACCATATATATTTATGGTAGAATAAGCACAGATGGAGTAATTAACAACATTTTTATGCAAAACCCCACAAATTTATATTTTTTGGTCAAACTGCAGACAGATGTTATTAACCAGATAGTCAGAATACACTCATTGACATTGGAGCAACACCCACCCACCTCATTGCCTCATGGTTAACTTGATTTTATTTGATTTTTTTTCCTCTCAGGATTGAAAAAAACAGATACTAGCAGTGATTTTTAAGTCAGAAAAGCTGTTTCCATTGTCTTCAATGAGCCTTTGGTATATTGACAGGAATGTGTGTTGAAAATGCATTGGGACTGATTTCTTTTACATCACCATGAAAAAAAATTCAACTACAATAACCAACACTGTTTTTCTGTAACAAATGTAATTGTTAAAAAGTAACAGATTAATCTCTTGTGTCCTGTGGAGTTGAGAAACCAAAGCAACCCTGAAATTTGTAATCTATTCATCAAAGAATGCACCTTGCTCTCAGGAAAAAAAGAATTCAGTGGTTTTGTAGGGAGAAATCATGAATACGGGACATTTGCCTAGACCTTGTAAAAGGAACTGTGCATAAAACTCCTTAAGATTCTTTTTTAGCTTAAACAAAGTGGAGCCCTCTGAAAGGATGACTTCCAGGGAAACATGTTAGGTGATTTGACTGTGCAGCTCAGTGGGAGATGATGTTCTGATGTGCTGTCACACAGTAAGGGATTGAGGAATGGAGGTAATAAACCCTGGGCTTAAAAGTTTATACTGGGAGAAGGAAGTGAGACGAAGCAAAGCAAAATCTGATACGCAAAGGGAAAGTCTGGCCTAACTCTTCTTGATGGAATTAATCTTGGAGCACAGATGAAGTGATTCCTGAATGTCTTTTTGATCAGCAGTGACAGGGACATCTGTGCAAGAGAAGGGCATTTTCAGTGTGACACATGATTGTGCTTGCAAATCCTGGGTGCTTTTGTTATCATTGAACATGAGATTTCACAAACCCAAGAACAAGATTCTCCAAGAACAGCTTGATTTGTGTTTTATGATATATTAAATCCAACACTGGACTAAGTAAATGCATCAATTTGCAAATCATTCAAACGAGGGAAGAAAATTACCCGTAGGTTTCCATTGTTTCAGATGTAAAAAGAAACACCTAAAGATGTGAAAAGAAGCAGACCATAGAGGAGAGGTAGAGCAGAGTTTTTTGTGCTGTTTTCTCCTTTGGCCCGTTGAAGTCAGAATTGCTGCCTTCCGTGGGATTGATCTTCTTTGATGGCCTTGTAGCTCCTTTTGGAGCTGGGGTTGGATAAAATAACCATCTACAAGGACTTCCAGTACCTGACTCAAGACCAGGCCTTTAAGAGGGAATTTTGCTAGGAGTAACACAGAACAGCCCATTGTATATTGTCACAGAATCTTAGAATGATGCAGCTTGGACAGATGTTTAAGATTGAGCCCAAGAATGAACCTAACACTGCCAAATCCACCACTAAAACACATCCCTGAGTGAGTAAGGCCATACCTACCTGCCAGTGTGTTCTCCACGTGGATGTTCAGTATTTGTGCTGCACTAGGACTGGCATTTTCCATTTCTCTTCATTTTCTGGCAAACAGCCTGAAAAGATTAAATATAGAAGTGTCCATACAAGAAGGAGCAGATGGCCTCTCTGTGTTCGTGTCATCTCATGACCCCTAATGACAACGAGGGGGATTTCTTGTGCAAAATCCTGGTTCTGCTGAAATCAATGAGAGTTTACCACTGACCCCAGTGGGGACAGAATTTCACCTCTTAATGTTTGTTAGATGCAGCAGGCAGAAAGCAGACTCACAGCTATAAAGGCTGTGACATTTTATGGTTCTGACTCTGCAACCACTCAAGCACATGCTTAATTTTGCCACAGTAATAAAGTTAAGCACTAGCTAAAGTGTTTTCAAGGAGGGGTCTCTTTTACACTTGAACAAGTCTATATTTCATCATAAATCAGAAATTCCTCCCCTTCAAATGAAAAAGATTCCACATGTGATCATCAATTTGTTTCTACTTTGCACAACAATAATTGCCTTTTTTCAGTTTTTGTCCAAAAAAGGGCAAAGGAAGAGCAAGGAATGAGTACCTCAGCTGAAGTGGTGTTGCTCTGGGGACATTTAACTCACTTCAAATGGATTCAAGAGGGAAATATAAATTTTTCAAAATTAATTATAAATACCTTAGACACTGGAAATTTCCTTTTAAAAAAGTGATGATTTTGCACAACACTTTACAGCCAAAATCTTTTTGTTAAGTTTTTAAACTATCATGGATAACACCAGCTTTGTTCTTCATATTGGAGAAAATTCTTCTGCTTTTACAGATGGCAGTATTTTTGTATTTGTTTCCACCTAATTTTAGCCAAGCACATCAGGAGTGTAGCAGAGTGGAAGTCCAAAGAGAGGCATTCAAGCTAGATGAATTCAGACCTGAAAGAAAGCATAAAAATTTAGTGGGATAGCACTTAACACATGGAATGACTTACCTTAGGATTTATGCATCGATGCTTCCCCATTATTACCACTCTTTATATCAGGAGTTTAAGAAAGACAATGTGGGTGAGTGAGAGGAAATCCTTTGCAAGGACCTGATGCTAATTTGTTTTATTTCCATCGTGGAAGGAACCAACCAGAGGCTGAACTTGGGTTTGATTTGGTGCACTCGCACCTTCACCCTGCTTGGTGAGGGAAAAGCAGGAGAGCATTTGGGGCACCTGGAAGAGGCTGTCAGATGAGGATGGTGATGCTGTGAGGTGGCAACAGAAGACCAGAGAGGTGGAAGGGAACATGAGGTGAAGGATATTCTTTCACCTTCCCAGCTGTGCTTTCCAGGAGCCTGGAGAGCACTGGGGGAAGGAATAAACAGGGACTGGTCTGGCTGGCCCATGAGTAAGAAAATACGAGAGCCCAGGAGTCCAGCTCTGGAAATTATTGGTTCTCAGGAGCTTCTGAGTTACAATAATGGAGGCTTTACAGAGCTGTTGAGCTGTATGTTGAAAAAACAATCCTTCAGCTTTCAACTAATTTAGTTACCATCTGTAAGCTCTTTAGGCCATTCCCCTTATTTCACCTTCCCCATTTAATTTTGCACTGTATGCCTTTTCTTCATTCCAGCTCCATGTGCATCTGTGCAGGCACAGAGGAGCACAAAGGTATGTAACTGAGGATTTTCTATAGAGCTGGAAAACACAACTATCATTGATGTTCTTTGAGGGCAGAACAGAGCAATGCTGCATTGCTGTAACCCATCCACAGACTGCTGGCATTTTTCTGGGATGGACTTGTGACCTGTTCCTCACACCGGTGTATTTTATATAGACATAGAAAGCGTGAAATACATTTTTTAAAAATACTCTGTGCTACAAAACTCCAACATTGGCATTTGTGCAGATGCCTGAGTTTTATTTTGTACAAAACTCAATTTGCTACTGGATTTCAGATTTCAGAGTTAGCAAATTGAAGTTTGTCCTTAGCTCACCCAGCTGAGCATCTCACGTGTATCATGAGATTCCCCTGGAAACCAGGGGCATAACAGTTGTTGTGGCAAGGCATAGTGAGGTGAGTTAATTAGTAGCATTCCAAAATATCCTGGGCTTTACTGGCTAGTAGTGAAGAATCCAAGAAAAAGGAAAACACTGTAATTATGCCAGATCCATCCTGTGTTTCCTATAGTTTTCTCTAGAATTTTTTTCATACCTTGTTGTCTCAGTGCCAGCGCTTATGGTCTCTGAAATTAAAAGCATTTCTCATAAAGGGGATTATGAGATTAAAAACATTGCTCATAAAGAACACACTGATCCTTGCTGGGAGGATGACAGACATAAAAACATCAAATTACTGATGTCACTAAATAAAACTAATTTAGGAGATAACAGTACATTTTTAAACAAATAGTGGAGATGTATTAGATTTACAAACTGCAAGAATTTTCCTTCCCAGTGTGCTCATTCTTCATTTATCATTTTATAAGGAAACCCCTTAAACTCAAAGTTAGTCTCATACAAATGTCACTTGCTAGCTTTCTTGCTAATCCAGAGGAAATATTATCCCAGTGGTCCCTGAGGTCCAATGTCTAGGTGTTGGATACATGATAAACTTACTTGAAGCCTTCTCAGTGAGATATAGTCCTCTGGAGACAGCTGTGGATTTAATTTTTCAAGCTTTAGTACAATCTAACCTCTTAAAAATAAGATTTAAATTTCCCTTGTCAGGTCACTTAAGAGTTTCTTCTTTTATTTTACTTTTTTTTTTTATTTCCCTCCTCTGCTACTTGCCCAGACTGTTAATCGCCAGCCTCTGGAGGAAACATTTAACCATCTCAAACCTTTCACATCTTGATCATTTTTTGGTTCCAAAGGACAATACCCACATACATTTGGCTTTTGAATTGTTCTACTCCGTGAGTTTATCTAGAAAGTTTAAATGCAAAGCAAACAATTTCCAGTCTCGATCATGTAGGTTTCTGTGTCAGTTCTGAACAGAGGTGGTTTTTGCAATTTTCTAGCTACTCCTCTGTGTAAAAGCAGTATTTCACACAAGGAGGTGTGTTTCCAGTCTCTGCAATCCATCTTCCTGTGTGTTTATGCTGCCCAGGAGTTGAGTTTAATCTAGTTTTCTTGCCCCTTGATATTTATCACTTAGTGTTTCAGAAATGGTGAATTTAATATTTCAAGACATGCGCAGAATTTAGCTGGTGAGTTCCTGGTATCGAAGAGCTCCACACAACTCAGAGACAGGTTAAGGATGAAGGCTGATTGAGCCAGCAATGTCATTGACACTGAAATGTTTCTGAAATGCAAGGGATATTATATCCCTGATACTTTTACTGATCCATAAAAAATGCTGCTTACAGCTCCTGACCCTGCCTCATCGCCCTGCTGTGCACACACACTCACACTCACAGGCTTCTGCCAGACTGTTCCTTCTCAGGAGCTAAAGGTGCCAGAGGTCTTTCAAGGTCACTTGTCATATTTGTTCTCTTCAGTCAATTTTCTTTTTTCCTTTCAGCTTGTTTTGCTTTGACTTCCTGAGGAAATTAGCTTTATCTTGTCTCACCTATCCGTACATTCATCAGGTTTCTTCTCCCTCCCTCTTAATTCACCTTGTGACACATTGGCCAAGTGCAATCACTGCTGGAAGATGTGTATGGAGTCTGCAAGTCAATTAAGTTTCTAGAGGTTTGTGTGCTCTGGCTGCCAGGTAGGTGAATTAAAGAAATATGAACATTGATCTAATATCAATGTCCATTTATTAACGGACAAAGACTCTCTAACAGTTTGGAGTTAGAAAGTGAATGTTTATTGTGGCTGGGCAGTGTGTGGGATATCTCCCTAATGCACACTGTGAAGTTTCATAGGTGAGTACAAAGCTTTTATGTACAAAAATGTTGATTATACAAAACACAAATGCATATTCATACTCTTGTCACCTCCCCTTCTCTGCTTCGTATGCTAATTGGCAAGGAGGCAATTAAGCGTGAGTGGTTTGTTTCCTGAAATGAGTCAGGGGTCTTTTTATGAGGAATCAATTAAAATGATTAAGTAAACTAAGTCTTCTTCGTTCTGACCTTTTTATCTTTTCTGAGTATTTGTGACAAACAAATCTTTGGTAGAGTCTGTAGTTTCTTACCTTCAATTTGTTTCTTACTATAAGGAAGTTAGCTATTGTTCATAAAATTGACAAACAATGAGTTACTAAATTTAGGCTATTTTATCTGGATTTGGCTTCTGTTGGGTCTTTTTAGCTAACACAGCATCTATTCGAATTGTAATCTTAACTTTTCTAAAATCTTTAATGCCTCACAATTAACATCTCATAGGTGAGGGAGAGACCTGTGGTAAGGACTGTGCTGAGGGAGAGTTAAGCAGAGTTTAGCTCTTTGGCAGCAGTGAGAGGTCAGTCCTTCCACGTACACTGGACAGACAGACAGCACAGAGGAGCTGCTGGCCAAGCTGTCCCAGGGCAGCTCCAGCCTGGCTGCAGCACAGGCAGTTTCTTGTCCAGGGTGGATCTTTCCCAACAGATGGCAAGTGAGAGGAACTATGGGGCTTATTTCAGATTGAAGCAGAAAGACACACATCTAAAAGAAGCTCTCATGGTTCACAGAACAATATATTTTCCAGTTTAGTTCTAAGAGTTTTGAGTGAAATGATGTTCACCACCACTGCCGTGAAATGTGCTGCTGCATCAGATCAGGGAAACCCAGTCTGATGTTTGCCATGCAAGCCAACAGCAGGGGGGGATCCACAGAGCTGCAGATCTGAAAGTCTGGATCGTTCCATCTCTGTCTTTACAAAAAAGAAACGCAGATTGAGAAAGTTAAATGGTCTCCCTTATCTGTGGTCAGCATACAGTGCTTCTTTCTACAGCTCTGTTGTTACCCATTGCACTCTCTTCTTTCTCAGGGTGAAGTTTCTCTTTTGTCAAGTTGTTCACACTTCACACAAAGGCTGTCCCCTCCTGACATCACCACTTGCATGTCACATCACCATCCTGTGCCCTGGTTTTCCCACACAGGAGGGGCTTCATGCTTGGGCCTTCTAGAAGTTCAGGAAAATACCTGTTCTGGCTCTGTGCAGGAGCAGCTTGGAAGTGCTGAGTTAGCCAAAGCACATTTCCTACCTAATGGAGTTAGGCTGTTCCCTAAATCTGCTGCCAATGGCTGTCAGACACAGGATAACTGGGCAGTAGCTCTGTGGTCTGAGCAGATGGGTCAGTCTCATGCCTTAGGTAGGAAGGATCCAGCTGAGAGGAAGTGGAAAGGTATGTTTTTTTCTGGCCAGTGTTGTGTGCAGAAGGAGCTTTGATGGTGTGGGTTGCCATCTTTCTTTTGCTTTGGAATTGAAAACAAATCCTTGAGAGACTTTTCACCAAAGCATTTCTGGCAGTTGCATGCCAGAGCTGAAAGACATTGAGGCTAACTCAGGGTTCTCTCTGAGGAGTTTCTGTGTTGCTTTTTGTGCTCTTTCATGAGTGTGCAACATCCTCTTTATCCCTGCTCACCAAAACATGATCCCCTCTGATCACTCCTTGAAACTTTCTTCTCTTGTGAAGTCTTCAATGGCCAAGCCTGGCAGTTTCCAGAGCTCCTTCCTCCTTGGTTAGAGCTGTGCCTTCATTCTTAAACAAAGCTGTGGGGGCATAGGAACTGTGCACACTCACTTGCACAAGGCTATAGCAGACTTGATCCTGCACTTTCCAAACCCCACTAGCCTCCTCACTCAGCCAATAGGAGATTTTTGTTAGCTTTCACCTCAAAAAGGGGCTTTACCTTGTGCTTGAACCAACAGAGGGCAATAGACTCAAAACACAACATGGAAAAGAAATCCTTTTAAAAGATGGCTCTGAGCAGCCCAGCCCTTTACTGGATCTGGAGTCACATATCACAGTGAAAGGCAGCATTCCATGCTGGACCTAAAACCTTCTCAGGCTCCATCAATTAAACCACCACATCTGGGGTGGAAGAGACTCAGCAAGGAACTCTCACTAGGGTTCAATGAGAACCAGATGTTGTGGGCACAGCTGTCATGCTTCTTATCAAGAACAACAGAGCAGCCCCTGCTGCAGTTTCATCAGGAACCCTGCCCTTCCTTCCCTTTGTCCTCAGCACTACTGAGCGTCCCTAACCAGAGCCAAATAAAATCCTCAGAGCCAAAGCATGCAGGAGTCCTCCCCCCAAATACTGCTATTTGTGTTAGCATGCTGTTTGTGGATCTCCAGATCAGGGTCCTGCTGGGACTCTCACTGTGCTTGGGACACAATCTTCAAACTGCCTGTCCTGCTCAAGAGTGGCTTCCCTCTTTCCCTTTATAATGTAATTTAATGTTGGCATCTGGGCTAGGCTAGAAGAATTAGAGGGAAAGAAGTGTGTGTTCCCTTCATAGGGAGAGAGCTCTGGCCAATTTCAGTTACATTAATTTTAATATATTTACCCATAGGGCTCAGACTCTGCGTTTTGTTGCTTTAGATGGAATTCCAGATTGCTAAATTCCAATTGTATAAACGATAACAGATTGCTGCTGTGACTGTACCCATGAAAGCACATGGGAATCTGCAGGATATGCCCTGAAGGCTGTGAGTCATCCTGACCTACAAGCACTGAACTCTGCTTTGCAAATGTGGTTCAAAGCAAGGGTTTCTCCTGAGACATCAGAAGTCCTGTCCACCCAAGGTTGGGGCTTTGACCATGGACTTGCTTTGCTCTGCATTTCCTTGCCACAGAGTGATTTTGCAAGACTGACTGGTCTGCTGGAGACATTATTCTTGTTTGCATTTGTAAATGATAGACTGAAACCAAATCTACCTGAATCTGATTACAAATAAACAAATAAAAAATTAGAAGGAAAATAGCCCTACAAACAAACCAAAACATTTTGTTTGGCCTGACACAGAAATTTTTTTGTGAGTGAGAAAAGGGCAGTATTTCAGTTTCTCATCAACCCAAAGTACTTTTTTTTTTTTTTGTCAATTCCACAGTCAACTCAAAACTAAATTATTTCCAGAGTAATAATTTTGAAAACTGCTAAGTCAGATTGGACCCATGAGTGGCATTCAGGATTGTGACTAAGAGTTCTGGACCTCAGCAAGTTTGACAATTTGTGCATCCACTGTTATATTACTGTTTTCCAGCCTGGCAGCCAGACAGGGGCGTTCACTGCTGCTCTGAATGAGCCACCAAAGCAGCCAGAACAAGTCAGGCAGTTGTAAAGGTTACCAGCTGCCATCCAACCTTGCAGCTGATCTTCCCTGCCCTCAGAACTGCACGTGTGCTCTCTGCCCGTGCCTGCTCTGTCGACATCATCCGATGCTTCTCAGGAACTCTTAAAAACCTGTTGTCAAAGATAAAACAAAAATTACCTGCTTTAACTGCATCTATTCCCGAGAGCACATGCCAAGCGTGAGTGTGAGGGAGAAGAATGGCTTAGAGGTCTTTCTAAGATAAAGAGAAATCTTACAGCAGTCCTGATGGCTTGTCTGTGTGGAAATTAGATTGCATAACAGGCGTTTTGTAAGCAGAACACAGTCATTTGAAGGCAACATGGACTCTTTGTGATCTATGTGATACATGGAGCTTGTGCCCTTGTTTTTATTTTTCTCCTCTGTGCATCTGATGTGTTTCAGAAGAAGGGTGTACAGCTCAAATCTGCAGAGACAGGTGGTCAAAGTACTTTATAAAAGCAAATATAAAAGCAAATCCAACTCCTCATGAAATATCCTGATGCTCCAACAAGCAGATCCGCCTTGGATCTTGCAGCAACTCACCATAAGCCATCTGATATTCTCTTTTAAATGGACTACTTAGGCAGAGATGAGCTGCAGGTGTTTTAACAGGAAGCTGCTCTAGCTGATCCCTCATTTTAATTTCTGCTAAACCTCTTGTTGCAGATTTGCCTGATCTGATGGGAAGGCAGTCACACAGAGGAACTATTTGCTTCCCCACATAAATACAAGCTCATCCTTATTTTAGACCAAAAGCTGTTCAAGTGAATGACTGTCAGGCATTATGAATGTGTAGACTGTTATTTTCATTTTGTTCACTCCACTTTATCAAGAACTCTGGATTCTCCAGCATCCCTACCACCAAGAAAAAGTCTGGGTAGCTGGCTTCAACTTCAGAAAGAGACAAATGGCCATTTGGGAAAAGAAACTAAGGTTGAGATGCGAGTTTGCTCACATTTCAGCAGTCACACCACAGGTAGTACGGGTGTCATCCTGCCCATACTCAAACCCCACACTTCTTGTTAATGCAGATGTGGGATGTGTAATATTGCTTGAATTGTTCACAGCTTCTGGGTAGACTGATACTACTCCTGTTCAGAATATGAGTTTAGGAGACAGTGTGAATCACTTGTGAATTGTTCTTAGCAGAAAATATTAATATGCTGCTGTTAACAAATAGAAAATTAAAGCATCCACTTCATGAAAAAAAAACAAACCCAAAACAACAAACTCAAGCCTGCTATTTATACGCTCTTTATCAAGCAGTTCTGGTCAAAAATCTGTTTGATCTAAGCTTTGACAGCAGTAGGAAGTGCTTTGAAAGTGCTTTAAAAGGCTCAGTGCTCTTGAGATTCACTCAGCTGTGCTGAGTTCTGAGTGTGTGCACTAGGACCAGGAGTGTGTCCACAGCTACTCATAGGTTACTCATAGGTTACAGAGCTGCAACAGTGATTTGATCACATGCAGGTAAAATAATAGAAGTAGTGTTTATGCAGCCTTCTTCACTTCTTTTGTGTAGAGCAGGATTACTGTGAGCCAAACCCACCAGTAATTTATCTAAAAGAGTTAAAACCAACATTCACCCTGAAAAACGAACCCTGTTTTTTTCAGAACTGTTTTTTCTGACACATTTTTATCAGGTGAGAACTGAACCATGGAAAGACAAATGTGGGTGTCACCGTGCCCAACAATTCTTACGGGGTTTATGGCGTCTGCTACGAGGAAATCTCACTTTGCTGAGTGAAACCAGGATTAATTTTGGCTGTTCTGGCACCCCCTGGAGCACACCTCTCTGACAGGATGAAGCAGGGAGATCTGCACTACGGACACAGCCACTGCTATCCTGGGCAATGGCTCCAGCCCCCAGACTGCAGCACCTACAAATTCCCACAAGTCAGCTGTGAGCTGGACTAGGCAACTGATCCTGCATAAAAGAAAATTAGGTCTATTTTTCCAAACATTATTTATTTTCCTTAGTGAAGGCTGGGTCACCTTGGTGCTGTTCTTAAAGACTTGGTCAGATGCTTGTCAGGAGGTTGCAGTGCTGCTGGGACTGCAGGGGCAGCCCGTCGGTGTTGGGAACATCCTGACTGTTTCTGCAGAGCAGTGCACTAGTACTGCAGACACCTGGAAAAAACAGCTTGAAAACAGCAAACCTTTGCTTGCTAGAATTACAATTTATTAGGACTCACAGTTTCTGTAGAGGCACATGTCTTCTGGCCTTCCTCTTTAGTGCCCAGCACTGAAGAACTAATAGTGAGGGAAAGAAACAGAAAGAAAATCACCCTGCAAGATGTTAGAGGGAGATTTTGGATAATATCTGAGTTCCTTTGAAGTGAAAGATGAATAGATTAAGAAAAGCACAATTGAATTAAAGTCACTCCTTTTTGGAGCGGATATACTTTTACTCTGCCTAAGCAATTTCCTGGTGGATTTTTTTTTTTTTCCCACTTTCCAGCACCTGCTTGTTTCAGAGGGCAACACTCCAAGGATAACTGTGAGCCAGTGCCAAGAGCCAGCATTTCTCACTCCCCTCTCGCCCGCCTCCGCCCCCTGCCACACACCCCGATATAGAATGACAGCACATTGCCACAATTTAAATGACACTGCCTCTGCCCCCTCGGAAGGACAGGTCCTCCAGAGAACACCAGCCACAGCAGCTGTCCACTCTCCCCCAAAAAATCTTCATCATGGCCTATAAAGCAGCACATTTGGCCTTTAAGTCGCGCTGGCACAAGACGGATGAAGAACTCTGTCGGCACAGCATGTCCTTTGTCTTGCACAAGGCGATCCAAAACGACTTCTTCAAGTGTTACCTTTATCTGCTGGAAAAGCTTCCCCTGGGTGAGTAGCCGTGGGCAGGAGTGTCCGTGTGTGCCCTGGGAACTCTGGGAAGATGGATCTTGTCAGATGGCGAGGGGCAAACAGTGAGGAGGAAGAGGAGCAGTTTTGAGAAACCCAGCTCGAGAGATTGCAGAGCTCACTAAAGAGTTTAGAGCTGTGTCTCCCAACTCCCCCTAATCCAACAGCCTGTTGTTTCACCTAAATACTCAACAAATTCTTAGGGGAGGGCAAGGGAAAGCCTTGCAAGAGTGAACAAGAAGTTTGGATTCTGGCTGATCGTTCCTATTTTTACCATCATTTGGGTAAAACATGCTTTGACCTGTTTGGAGCTTAGAAGGACAAATGCAAAACTAGCAGAGCTAGCAGGTGGATTTTTCCTTTGCCTATGCAAAACTAGCAGAGAAACAGGTGGATTTTTCTTTTGCCTATGCAAAACTAGCAGAGCTAGCAGGTGGATTTTTCTTTTGCCTGATAACTGTTTTGTTGTCATTCTGGGTGTCCTTAACTCTGGTGTCTGTATTGTTTTGGACAAGTGATTGAAAGGTAGTGATTGAAATATTTTTTTCTGAGTCTTTGTTACACAGATCTCTGCAGCAGATTGTCTAACCTACTGTTGCTCTCTGAGAGGAAAATGCTTCCAAAAATTTGTTTATAGATAAATTTCAATGACAACCTCTGGTACAGAATGCCAAGAGGGTTTGATGGTGTTTCTGGTTTTTTTTTTAAGATGTAGAAAATGAATGTTTATTTCCTTATGAAAATTTGACCCTGAATAAGAAACAAAATTTCCCTGTGAAAATAAAACTGAAAAGTAGACTTGATTTGAGTCTGTATTACATTAGCATGTCCTATTTTAAGCAGAATTATTCAGCCTATACTCAATGTCAAAATGTACAAATGTAGGAATTTTCAGATGGGAAGAATGAGCCTGTGCAATCTGTTTAAGTGAATTCTTGGGGGCTCCTTTATAACTGAATGATCCATTTAGGCAAAAGGCATATATTACCTGTTTGTGTGAACTGTGCAGATGCCAGGGATAACTCTGCTCAAGAGGGCACAATTCATTAATCCTGTAAAGAGAAAAAAACATTTCCATGTTATCTTAGTATTTTTAATGTGGCTTTTAAAATGCAGCAATATCTGCAGCTACTTAAAATGAAATATGGAAGATAAATACTCCTATCCCTAGTGGCAGGTAGCTGTGAACAATGGAAAGGAAGGAAAGATGGAAAGGAAGGGAAATCAATTGCAGGTTGACGGAATCTCATGAAGTCGATAAAAATGTTATTCTTTCATTTGTTTTGAAAATAAGCACAACTTAAAAAACTGAGCAGGGTTTCCTACAGTGTGAACTATTAGCATAAGTGCCACTATATAATTTTAAGGTTTGAAGGTACCATTATGAGCATCTAAATTAGAATTGAGTGCAAAAATTCTGACATCGTGCTTGTAACTATTCTGGGTCACAGTATGTATTTATGACCACAGAAATACCTTGGTTTAAGTGTTACAAATGGCTGAGAATGCATCAGTCACCATTCAGCTGTATCCAGGTCTAATTGCTTCACTCATAAAACTATACTTATTTCTTGTCTGAATTTTATTTGAATTTCCATTCCTGGCCAACACGCTTTGTGAAATGTTCCTGTCAGACCAAAGGTCCCCTCTGCCAGGCTTTTCATGACCTGACTCATTAAAACTTAACTAATGATCTTACAAGCCTATTGCCTGCTTATCCAAATTACTTTGACTCTGTGAAAGATGGACCATGAGCCCAGCCTTCACGTGGATATTCAGCATGTCTCTTACTCCAGGGTTATTGTCAGGGAGTAAAAGTGGGCATGAGGACAGGTGGAGCTGTTCATCTGCTGTGAATACACATCCAGGGAACTTCACATCCTGCTATGGTGTCAGGGTCTGGAGGGTAAAAAATGTTCGGGTGATTGGCTCAGAGAGTTGTGGTCAAGTCTTGAACTCAGTGAAATCCTACCAGGGACTGTCCTGGGACCTGTCCTGTTTAGAGATTTGGGCTTGAAAGGACCTTAAAGTTCATCTGATTTCAACCCCTCTGCCATCTTTATGGCAGGTGAAGGAGGTGAAGGACTGTTTCATCCTTACATCCAGAGATTGCAGCCAACTGCCAGGACTTGCCACAAGCTCTAAGTCAGGAATGCCATCCAGAGGCACCTAAACAGGCTGGAGGAAAGAGACAGTAGCAACCTAGTGCTGTTCAAACCCACTGAAATTCCAACCCAAATGCCAGGGCGTGTACCTGGATAGGAAAAACCCTGGGTAGCAACACTGTGTGTCTGGCCAGGGAGTGCCCTCCTGGTGGGGTTTTGGTGGGCAGCAGAATGTCCTGGAAGCAAAGGCAGCCAACAGAATCCCAGGAAGAATTAACAAAAGCATGGCTAGTTGACTGAAGGAAGTGATGATCCCATTTTCTGCAGCAGTCATTAATCAGACCTTATGTGTAAATCCTTGAACTGCTGGTGCAGGAAATTACATGGAATGAGTTGGAAGACCCTCAGTGGGATGAGGGAGCTGGGGCACGTGCCCTGTGAAGGCAGACAAAGGGAACTGGGCATGTTCAGCCAGAAGAGAGACCAAATATCATCCTGCTAGTACCTACAGGAATGTCTTGAATAAGATGGAGCTAAGATCTGCACAGTTGTGTGTGGCATGAGGACAAGGGCTGGTGGCCATAAATCAACAGTAGTCCGGACTTTTTATTATTAAGATCTTTTTATGTGAGGACAGTCAGGCATTGGAACAGGTTGCTCAGCGAAATTGTACAATTCTCCATCACTGGAGGCTTTCTAAACCTCGCTGTCTAAACCCTGATGAACCTCATCTGACATCATGTCTGTCCCTGCTTTGAGCAGCAGTTTGGACCAGAGGAGATTTCCTTAGGTGTCTTTCATCTTGGAGTGCCCTGTGATCCAGTGCTGTCTGTGATGGAGAGAACGTGGCAGGTCTGAACATCTCTGCATGACAGTTTCTATCTCAGTTCAGAGTGGCCCTGAGCAGAAATGAGCTGATCTTCTCAGGCTTCAAGACTAGGGCCAGATATCTCTGTGCAAACAGTGTCAAAGGACTAGAGCAG
Organism: Thryothorus ludovicianus; assembly: GCA_013397245.1. Lineage (NCBI taxonomy): Eukaryota > Metazoa > Chordata > Aves > Passeriformes > Certhiidae > Thryothorus > Thryothorus ludovicianus. Next base: position 93,336 of record VZTB01000835.1, on the reverse strand, counting down.
GGGAGTTAAGCATGTGCTTAACCTGACTTAAGAGTAAAAACACTGAAAACAAGCCTCACACTGAGTCCTGCAGTGCTGCCCAGGGTCAGCAAGGTCCAAAGCTTCCTTCAAACTCTGCTAACTCCACGCTCCCCCCACTCCATTGCTGGGTTCAGTGGTGGAGCTCTTCTAGACATGTTTACTTAGGAGCTGAGGGTATCTGGTATCACAGCCTGTTAAGAGAAACGTCACTTTTACAGACCAGGCTAACATTTATAAATAAAAGACATGAGTAACTTCAGGCCCTGATCCAACAATGTACTTAAATGTGTGTGAGAGCCCTTAAGCCCAGTGGACTTTATTGGAGCTACTCAGATGCTGGAAATTATGCACGTGTTTACACGGGCTGTGGGACTTGGTGCCAGTGGGCTGAGATCTGCAGTGGAAAACTGAGAAGATCCATCCCTGGAGACAAATATTCCTGCATGTGAGCCACGTGGCTGTAAGTAAAATCTGCTTTGGGGGTGGAATGATGTTCATCCTCTATAAAACAGAATTTACATGGTGCTCAGACCACAGCAGAGTTATCTACCGTGCACACAGATAACTATTTTTCAGCTGATGCACAAAGCAGATGTTGCATTTAAAAGGGAGCACTCAGCCAAACTGGAATTAGTTCAGTATCTTGCAGAAAGCAATTGGAGCCACAGAATAATGTTCACAAATAAAAACTTCAAAAAAATTACTTGCAACATTTACTTCTGCCAGGAAAATTTAGTTGAGGAAGCCCTGAAGTCAAGAACTGTAAAGTCAGCGTGCTGCAGGTTGGGATTGCACTGGGTCTTATGTGTTAAGTGATCCATTTCATTAGAGATTTAGACCAGATGCACTGGAAAACAACATTTTTAACTGATCCATAAGAAAATATGAGAGATAATGTTTTGAAATTTGCAGGGCAAAAGCTCAGGTGGATAGTGTCTGTCTAGTCCACACTAGTTGGCATTCAGCTGTAGATCACTACCCTGCATCCAGACTGTGTTTGCAGTGACTGAAAATTATTGATGTCTCATGACTGGAGTGACCTTTAGGGAGCCAGTTCATGCCCTCAGCCTGCCTGAGCAGTGGGTTTGCTTCAACCATCTCTGCTTGGGGACTTTCCAGCAGATTCAGCTGAGGGACAAGTGTGCCATGAAAAAGTTTCTTCTTTACTGGAAACACATTTCTGACTTTAAATCTTACAAGTTACCTGCCTTAACACTGAAAACCTCATATGTTAGACAGCTGCCTGCCCTGTGATGTCTGAGGAAGTTGCAGCCTGCATTGTTCTATCCTGTTCATGCCCTACTTTACAAAATTCATTGAAGGCAGGCTGTGTACCCATAGCCTCACAAGTATTTCATTTCCCGATGCATGAGGCAGTCCCACATGGGTCATGGAAAGGGAGATGCCTCTGGCTAGGCAGGTCCTGTGATGAGGGAGAGGCACGGCTGCAGCACTGACAGCCACCCAGGACATGTGGCACTTCTCCTTTGGGGTAGATTCTTCCAGCTGGCATGATGCCTCAAGTTTCAGCTTTCATATTTTACAGATTTTGTAGTGCATTAGTATATAACTCTGAACTTCATATCAAGTGTCAGCAAGCTCTCCTCACAGCTCAGTCACACAGAACAATCCTTTTCCAGCCCCAGAACCAAGGACACCGCTGCAGCTTCAGGCCCAAAATGTGCATTCAGCAGAGAATTGAGGAGAGCAATCTGGGAGGGTGGGACTGCATCACCTGGAGCTGGAATTGGACAATGAACCCCAATATGGAAAAAATGTGAAAACCTGTGGCTTGGGTGTAGCCCTGGCCAGGCTCTTGTACTGCCCAAGGTGTTTCCTTTGAAGGCCTTTTAATAAATCCCTCCTTTATTCCTTTAACACTGTCCAGCCTCTGTTCCAGGGAGCCTCTCCAGGCATCAGGCAAACCTCCTCCACCCTGTGGTGCTGCTGCTGGAGCCTGCATGCCAGGCACAGCTCCGAGGCTAGGGCAGGTGAGGTTGATTGGCTGTGTCTGGAAAATGGAGTTGTGCATTGGGAGAGTTGGCAGTGCTGCAAATTCCTGAGAGGGAGGAGCTACACTGAGGGAGCAAGAGGTGGGAATCACCTCTATAGACCACACACAAGTGAGGCATTGGGTCCACAGGAGAAAACTGGGTGCAGTGCCCCTCTTTGCACTGGCCTGTGTCCTTGCATTCCCTGGGGTGGCAGACATGCATGAAAACATCTTTGCACAGTTTAATGCATAGAGAAGCCCCTGTGGATGCTCACTCAGAGCTGGATTTGGATGCCAGCATGTAGGGCAGGGCTCTGGGGCACCAGATGGCCCAGGAGGAGCTGCAGTCAGCTGGTGTGTGCATGTAAGTCCTGGCAGGAATTCTGCAAGCCTGATATTGGTTCTGAGTGAGACATGTGAGAGCACACATTCCAGATCTGATATCCTGAACCCCATGTAGTCCCTGTGTGTTGCTGTAGGTCAGGCTCATGTTTTAAGTAGAAGGACTCTGAATATTTGTTGTTCATGCTGTCCTGGTGTGCAGACAGCCTGTAAATGCCCTTCCTTTCAATCCAGCAAGATGGGATAAATCACTGTCCCTTGACAGGTCCATGAAACACCCCCTGGAATCATCACCGGATTCTTACATGGGAGATCTCACAAAGCCAACAAACAGGGATTCAGTTCTGTTCAGCAGACAGGCTGACCTCTGAAATATAGCAAAAGGAGACACAGAGAAGACAAGATGGTGCCACTTCTGGATAAGGACAAAGACTTCCTTGCTGGCTGGGAAAAATCTCAGCCACTAATGGAGTCCTTTTCCCAGGCTCTGGGAGCCACCCTGGCCAAGTTTTGCTGGAGATTGGCTGCTGCCCCCTTCATATTAATTTCTTCAGCTAAATGGTTTCTTCTGAATATGTGAATATAATCAGTGGAGTGTGTAAAACTCCCAGGTTTGACCCTTGCTGGGCTCAGTGCTTCTTGTGGTATAAATTTCTCAGGCATAACATAAATGTGTAATGGATTAAAGCTTTAATAGTATCCGTTCAGCAGTTGACTTAAGCAGGTGATGACAAGAGGGGCTGGTAATGCTGCTTTTGTTGGATGAGGGATATACTGGGCATGCTGCTTATATGTAACCCAATAGCACTATTCTGTTCCGAGTGGTCCTTGGTGGTAATTATTCCCTATCCTACTTCCTTTGTCCCCCCCTCATTTGCCTCCAAAATGTCACTCTCCTGCTGAGGATGGGCAGGCACACACTTATCATTCCCCACTGAGCTTGCTTACCCTCAATTAAATTCATTCCAGGCTTATATTCAGGGCCTCTGGCCTCACTCTCCTCCTCTATGTAGAGGACATAACTCCTGTTCCCTGGCCTGCACAAGCTTATTCAGCCCCTTCCCAGCAGCAGCTGGCAGAGCTCCCTGGGTGTTTGAAGATGCAGGGACAAAGAGCTGCTCCCTGGTCCTTCTGTGCAGCTGGCAGGGAGCTCTCCCTCCCTCTCTTGTCATGAACTCAGTGTTTGCTGCTGGATCATTTCCAGTTCCCTGGGCTGCAGCAGAGCTGGTCTCACACTGCAAGTTGGTGCTTGCAAAGGCTTGTTCTTAGTGTGACTCCATCCCTCCTCCTCCTTGCTTGGCTTTCACTGTTAGGCTTGGAGTTGTGTTTTTTGGTGGAGGGTCTGTCACACACATTCAGGAGAATGCCTGAGCAGTGGTGTGTGTGCATACATGAGACAGTCAGAGGTGATGATTTCCAAGCATAGTTTATAGCCTGCCTTAATCCAAACTTTTGAGCTTTGAATCCATGCTTTTGATACGCTGATGCACATCCAGTACAGAAAAACCCAGGATGTGGAGGATATACCTCAGTTTTTGAGGAACAGGGCAAAATAGCCCTTTATCCAGCAAAACTCATGGGTTTTAATAAAACAGCTTCAAAATACTGATTGCTGTGTGTTACCAGTAATGCAGCCAAGCAATGAAAAGGAACATCCAAGCCTCTGGCACACGAACCTCTCAGTATATCACCCAGTGATTACCTTGCTCCTTGACCTGTGCCAGGTGAAAATTTAGGACTGTCTCTTCTAAATTGTGTCCCCCCGTGTACTCATTTATGCCTGAGACTACCATCTGCTCCTTGGTTCAACTTACTTGCACTGCCACAGACCATACAGTATCACTAAAAATAAACCAGAGCAAGTGCCTCATTCATCCACTCTCTTCCTGGTGCACTCTCTATGCAGCTGTCAATAGCTGGAAAGCATGTCTGGAAGTCTGCACAACAGTTAGGTCAGTGATAGCAGAAATTATGACCCTGCATAGTAGTAAATGTTGCCCACAGCTTTTCCAGGAAAAATCAGACCACTTGATGTCCTTGGCATGTGTGTTCACTTCAAACCTGAAGTGGTTTTTCACTGACACAAAAACACAGTGTGATGATTGAAATGACTTCTGAACCTGGAAAGCACCAAATTTTGCATGAGGAGGGCTGGATCCCTTCAAAGTCTTGTAGGATTCAATCCAACACCTTTCCTTCCACCGTTGCTTCAGAAACAGATTTGGTGTTTTGAAGGCTCAACTTAAGTTCACAGGTCTTCATTGCTGTGCCTCCCAAGCAATTAACTAAGCCAGAAATATCTGTCACTAGCAATAAAATGGTGATTTGTCTGCTTGCAGTGAAACTTTACGCTCTGACGAGTCAAGTCATCAACGGGGAGATGCAGTTCTATGCCAGGGCCAAACACTTCTACCGGGAGGTGCCTGCCACGGAAGAGGGAATGATGGGCGACTACATCGAGCTCTCCAACACAGACGTGGAATCCTCCCGGGAATTTCTCAGGAAGTTTGTTGGGGTGAGTCATTTCATCTCATCTTCTGCAAGAAGCAATGTGGCCCAGCCACACCTGATCTAAGTGGCACCGTGTGTCACGCTTGATTTGCAGTCACAGGTCACTGTTGGGTCTAGTCCTGTGTTCTGCCGGGTCATTCTTCAGCATGAGTACACGATCTGCCTGCTCTTACATCGTCATGCACCTGTTTTGCATCCTTTTCTGAGGCTCCCAAGCTGCAGTGAGGATTGTGCAAGGAGTTCTGGTAGCTGGGTTTGAGTGAGGGATTAATTCTGAGTGCAGGTCTGGGACCTTTCATGATAAAATCCTTGTTGGCTTCGCTGGCAGATTTATCTGTGCAAATTCTTGCAGTCCAGTTGGGAAACTAGCTGAGACTAAATGCCCAGTTTCTGGTTTGCCTATTTATAGATATTTCAGAGAAAGCTGCAACAAAACCCACCATCTCCCACACACTGGAAGTATATAGAATAAGCTACACATTTGGCAAAATTTTTCCTTAAACATTCCAGTGTCACTGAACACCTTTTCAGGCAGATTGCTGAAAGTCTCTAAACATCTTGAAAGGTCTGCTTTGGCCTGAACTGCAAGGAGATGCCAAGTGGGATTTTAAGACCAGGATCACTTAGGTCCTTAGGTTTCTGAAATCCAGTGGAATCCTAAAACCATTCTTGGAAATCTGAACATCTTTAGAAGTGTGGCCTGATGATTTTCCGACTGCCCTTCCCTCTTCCCAGGGAAGGAGCCCACTAAATCAGCTCAACAACAGTATTAGATGTTAAAGAATCCACAAACAAATTTGTTAAGTTCTCCTGCTGACAAAATTACTAGTTCTATACAATGCTACCATAATCTTTAATTTTCTGCTCAAACGTACAAATTTGGGATAGCCCAATGACTGTTTTTTAGCTTTAATGATCTGCTGTGGGAAGAAAGCTCAATAGGTTAATTAGATGTTATATATGGGAAAAAGAAGGGCACAGTTTAAATGGATTGGGATGGAAAATGAGTGTGGCCTGACAGCAGATAGAAATCATGCAGAGCAGTGAAGGGCAAGTGATGGCAAAATGTGCTGTACCTGGTAGAGGGACACTTCTGGGAGTGTGAGCCAGCAAAACACAAGTGAATAGCTGCATTTTTCTATATCAACAATCATTTGTATTAAGGCTTCTCAGAGCCTCCCTGTACCACGCTGTCAACAACCACAAAATGAGAAAATGCAAAGGAGGTTCAGTAAGGAGCTGAACCTGATGGTAACATTTCTGAAAACGGCATTTCCCAAAGAAAAATGAAATGCAGTCGAGGCACGTTCCTTAAATTTTATTTAAGTCTTGTTTTAAGGCTGCTTGTGGGATTCAAGAGGTGCATAAGTGTGTGCTCAGGGGGAGATTTCACCCTTCCTAGACATCACAGAGATGCAGTTTCCTGCAGCAGGTTTGTATCACACTGTTACACGTTCTCTTCTCCAAGACCCTGAAAAGGAAAGAAGTACAGTCTGTGACAGAGTTTCACATGCCAAAGAGGAATCATACCCAATGCATCAGCTGTGATGACAGATACAAAATACTCCAGAGCAAAATTCCTACTCCTATAATTAACCAGGGATAGAAAGGATACTCTGAATGGCCAAGATCAAACTAGAAAAAAAATTAAAAGGAACAGAAAGGGGTCTTTTGCTTATTCTGATTTAATTTGTTGAAGCCTGTCCCCTGTTGAGATGTAGTCAATTGATTATGTTACTTATGGTTTATTTTCCTTTCTTACTACTCACTTCTGCCCAACCAGATACAGATATTTACTGGCTTTCTGTAGTAGTGATTTTATAACAAAGCTAATGAACTGTCTTACCAAGTTAATGGGTCTGTGAATATTTTTTGTAACCCATAAGGTGATGAAGATAGAGAAAAACAATCTGCTTCACTCTAATATACCTTTTCTTTTTTAAAGAGAATTTTAACAAAATTGGAAAATAGGAAAATTTGTTTCAGACCAACTGAACAATCTTTTTATTGTTTTACCCTCTGAAAAAATTTTCCCTTTGTTTTCAAGAGCTCAAGTCTGTTCCCAAATAAAAAATATTCTTTAGAAATGAAAAGTTGATAAGTTTGATTACTTTTTTCTTTGAAAGTTATGACCAAAAAAAAAAGTACTTTGATATTTTCAGCATCCTTTCCCATATTTTTTTGGCTAGAAACTATTCTCTAGATTTGAAAATGCCCATTTCACAGAGAGTTTTATTCACTTCGAACTTAACATTCTGGCAAAATCGGTGCTCCCTAAAAAAATACTCGCCCTGTTCCACTCAAATTACCCCTCTTGAGTTAGCTTGGCTGGCGTGGAAATGCCACACAGTGACATTTCCCTTCCATGAGTGATGCTGCATACCTTCAGGTACGGCATTTCTTAGCATGATCCTGAGCACCACTGTAAACTGAGCTGCAGATTTCTTTACCATTGGAGAATTTATCTTGCCCGGGCACATGGAAGGAATTACAGAAAGGGGCTGAGGGCTTCCCTTATGTTTTAGCCTGTCTCCTTCGTGGGTGACTCGAAGGGAGTTGAAAGTGCCACTGTGCTCGAGTTAAGAGGTTTTATGTGTGTGTGGGCAGAACTCAAACCAAGAGCAACATGGCTTGAGCCAGCAGTGCTCTGCAGACAAGCTCCAGGCTGTCTCAGCTCCAGGGTTATCAGCACAGCCACAGCCCTGTATTTATGGCAGCGTGCTAATGCCTCCATGCCCACACAGCCACTGGGTTTCCAAAGTGCCTCACCCGGAGGTAGTGAGTGAAAAAGAAAATAAAGAAAACAAAGGAAGCATTAATTCAGCGTCGGTTGTAAGCTGTGGGTGTGTAAAATATTACAGGTGGAGATTATGTTGACTTTATAGCTCCCTCTCTGCCCTCAGCGCTTTCTCCCTTTCTTGCTCCCCAACTCACCTGCATGATTGGTTACTTGCTGAGTGAAAACTTCTTGAAAGTGATTTTTCTTCAGTTTGATCAGGGTGATAGAAGAGATGTTGTTGAAAACATGCTTTATTCATTTAGAAAGAAAACCACTGTGATTTTTACTGATTTCTTGAACTCTGATTCATTTTTTTGTCCTACATAGCTTCATTGCCTTTGTGCTCTTCCAAGACCTGAAGTAGCACCTGGAACATATCCCACAGCTCTTTTATTCCGAATGAAATTTATGAGTGCCCTATTTAGCTTTAGAGAACAATTTTGGGGTGTATATGTGTCCTAAAGGACAGTGATTCTGAGTAATGGGAAGCAAGTAGTCAGAGGAGCAGTCAGTCTCAAATTTTGAAGCCTGTTCTGGCTTACAGTTTTCACTTACACTATTTTTTTACATAAGGAGTCTGATTTTCAACTCAATTAGACTTTGGGGAAAATGTTTGCCTTCCAAAGAAAATGTTAATACTCTGTCAAAGCCCTGAGCACTTCCAAACTGAAAATATATTAGCTGAACATGGAATTATGTCAACATTTTCATTATGAACGGAGCCGTGGTGTTTCACAGGGCTTCTCAACTGACTGCTCGAAGCTCTCACTCCTTTTCAGCAAAGTGTGGGATGGAACTTCATCTCCCACGACTGTTCCCTTTCCCTCTTCTCCATGGCACACAGAAATGTGTCACCAGAGGTCCTTGCTGTGACGTGTCCTGGGAGGAGAATCCCTTGTTTTGAGAGAGGTACTGGGACTGTAGATTCTCTGAAACACAAATGTTGAAGGAATTGCCTGGTTTTTTGTCAAATTCTGCTGGTGGATTTGGTAAATCATCCCTGTTTTCTCAGCAGCTCTCTCAAAGATTTTCAGTTAATCCCATCAGTGCAGACCTATATGCATCTGCCTTCCAACAATATGGAAATCCAGCTTGTAAAGATCCAAGACACAGTTCCATCTTCTTTCCTGAACCCCTGGGTACCTCTTGGTCTGGTCCTCAGTAAAAGCCACGTGCTCCTAAGTGCAGCCTGTGGATGAGGAATGACTCCCATTTTCTGGCTAACTACAAGCAGGGAGTCCCCAGAGCCCAATAGGATTGAAGGTCTGTGGACTTGTGCACACATCATGAGATTAATTTTCCTGGGCATACAAATTTGGAGCAGCAGCCCTGGAGATTGGTGAGAGCCCTTGAGGGCTGTGTGCTCTTTCTACAATTACTCTGTGTAATCAGATGCTCGCCTGGGCTATTCATAGTCATGTCATTGACAGTGCTGTCCTTTGACCTTAATAATCTACTGAATTACCCGCTGAAGCCAGGCCAAAAAAGTGTGAATTACATGATTTATGCTTGGTTAATTATGAAGTGGGGGTCTCCCAATAAGCAGGAAGAGCAAGACTCTTCCTGGGCTCATTGCCTTCGAGTGCAGTGAAGTTGCAGCAGGGACTTTGGCCCGCAGCTTTCACTTCAACACTCAGTTCCAGAGGACAGGGAAAAGGTGTTTACATTTGATTTTAATATATTTGTTTAACAGATAGCTTTGGCCAGGGGAGCTCCTATCCCACAGTCAGTGCATGTGTAGACTCAGATTTTCTGTTTTACAGAACAGCAGCAGGCTCTTAAGAGCTGTTTTATAGCTAGAATGGAAGCTTTAGGGGTGAAATACAGCTTTCATTATAAAGCTTCTTTTACAGTGCTTCATTATTTTCTCATAGTCATAGCCCTTGTGCCACATTTCTGCATGTCTGATCTCTGTCCAAAGATGACATTTATGAAGAAAAAAGGAGCAGTTAAGCAAAATCTAGTCAATCATCTTTCTCATCTCTAAGCCTAAAAGAGAAATTCTGTATATGCTCCAGCCCAAACTTCTTGAGTTATCATAAGTTACCTACCACTCCAAGATCTTTGTTCAAACACAATTTGTTTTGAGAACTGCACTTTGATCCCAGAGATTCTGTCTATCTGCAGAAATGCCTGTGGGTACCTTGAATGTTTTGTGCTGCAGAAGTTACTGCTTGCATGCAGTATTTGGTGTACACTTCCTTTTCCTTTAGGCCTTTACTGGGCACAGAGTGTGGCTTATCTGCCACATAGTTGCCTGTGAGGTGTGAAAATTTGAAGTTGCAAGGACTTTACAAAGAGCAGTGGATCTTCTGAGGAAGCTAGGAGCTTGTGAAAGACTCCATCTCTTCTTCCTGTACAGCAGTAAATGTAGTGAGAAGTCCCAGCAGTAGGCCAGGAATGTGACAGCCCAGCTCAGCTCAGACAGCTCAGACCCAAATCTGTGCTGACTCTTATCAATCTCCCAACAGCCCTGCAAAGATAAGACACCAGGCTGCCTGGACACATAATGGGCAACACAGTTGCTGTGATTTTTTTCAGGTGGTGTTTTTCAGATTTCAGATTTTCTTGGTTTGAATGACAAGTATCTGCTAAGGAAGGCAGGAGTCCCCCTTGAAATGGAGAATGGAAACCTCTTCCCTCCCAGTTATTATAATTTTGAAATTAAGGGGCTCTCAGGCAAAGATATGGGAATAGGAATAACAGTTCTTTGTTAGGAGAGCTAAAATAAAAATGTAGTAATACAGAAAAACAAACCCATTGACAGAGTCAGAATCCAACCTGACCCCCTGTGAGTCAGGGTGTTGGTGGCAGTCCCATTCCATGGTGGCTGCAGCCCTCCTGGAGTGGCAGATGTGGTTCTCTTGGACAATGGTCCTGTAGAAAGGTGGAGTTTGCCTCTGAAGGTGCAGTGGTGATGGATGGGCCTGGTCTCCCTCTGGGAATGCAGTGGCAAAGGCTGCTTGGTGTTCCAAAGCCCAGATTGTATCCAGGTGGGAATGCTTGGCTCCTGCCCTGGGTGCAGCATCTCCCAGTGGGATGCTGGAATTTTATCAGCCATGCAGGGAGACTCAGTGGCCCATGACAGAAGATCTGTCCCAGGAGGGAGGATGGGTGGTGGAAGAGATAAAGAAACTGCCCCAGCTGGTTTTTAACAGCTGGTCCATGAAAAGAGGATTATTCCACCCCGTGCCCTCCCCAGTTTCAACAGCTGGTGATAGAATCCACACTGCTGGGGACAGCTGGCACTGCAGCCCAAGACACATATAATTTTCTTGTCTCCTACAGGGGGTGGGGAAAGCTGGCACCAGCCGTGCCCTGGACTGTGGCTCTGGGATAGGTCGCATCAGCAAGCACGTCCTGCTGCCGGTTTTCAAGAGCGTGGAGCTGGTGGATATGATGGAGAATTTCCTGGCTGAGGTCCCGAACTACCTGCAGGGCAAGGAGGACAGAGTAGAGATGTATTACTGCAAAAGCCTCCAGGAATTCACACCGGCCCCACGAAGATACGACGTCATCTGGATTCAGTGGGTTTCAGGTGAGCTCTGTGTGATCCTTCCAGCCTGACATCTCACAGAATAAGCAGCCTGTGCTGAAAGGAGGTCCTCAGATCTTTGGGACTACATCCTAAAACATCACAAGAGCCTTCTAAGAGATCCCCACAAGCCATATGCACTGTGGGTGCAAATCAAATTGGTTTTTCAGGTCACGTGTTAGAAAAACATACCAGTCCCTGGAGAGCAGCCTGCATGCAATGGTGCAGCTGAGGGGGAGGTCTTATATATTGTTGTAATAAATCAGCTGAGACTCCATTTTCTTCATGCAGGAAAAGCCAATTCTTTATTCACACAACTCATTTCACATAATTTTTACAGACCTTGTGTTGAACTCCAGTTGGCCAGTAGTTTTCTTGCTATTCAATTCATTGGTTAGTAACTGGTATTTTATCTTTCCATCAAGTCTCTCTATATTTGGTTAGTTTACATATTTTGTTCACCAATTCCCATGAGGCAGTTTTCTTGTTTATTGCAGGTGCAGTTGTTTTCACCCAGGAATTGTTTGTTGTGTTAACAAACTCTCATTCTCAAGCTGTTTTCTCATGGGAATTTGCAACTCCTCTTAAAATAAGTGACAAGCCAGCTATTAATTTAGCAGAGCAAGGCCTGATTTCATAAGGCTGTTCTTTTATAATTCTTTCACCTGTCTATGACAATACATGGATTTGCTGGAGCAGGAATACTCTTTCTTAGTTGCCTGGGGTGCAGAGTGATACATGGGGCTGACCACACATGTGAACAGTGGTTTCTGAATCTGCTGATTATCCACGCTTGGAGATATTTCAGGAAACAATCAGGAAAAAAGCCACAGTGGAATCACCAATACTTGTAAATTAGGTCAGGTCTTACCATGTGCACTGATGTTTATCAGACAGGTTCCCTTAGCTAGGTCCCACAGTAGCCCCTCCTAAAAGAAACATCTGCTTCTTCTCCTGCAGGTACCCCAGTGAATGCACTGCAGCATTTAAAGCAATCAGATAAGGAAGGCTATGTACCTTATCAAAGAAAAATTAAATTCTGTGCAGTGGAAAGAAGGCTTTCTCCTAATTCATAAACAGAAGTGTCCATAGTGCAGTTTCAGAGGACAAAAGGAATTATTCAAGAGGAGGTCTGAACAAATTGCTTTAGACCATCATAATTTTCCTTTGTATTTTTGCTTTTCTTTAATAATGAGTCATTGCAGTAAATGTAGCTCCTGCCTCACCCTTTGAGCAAATCCAAGTCAAAATGAGGAGGAATGAGCTGAGACCTAGCTAAGGCTGTGTGGGTCAGATATGTGGCTCCTAACTAAGGGAGCATATCACAGCATACAGACAGACCTGAATCTTCTTTCTCCATCCATGTCAAGGAAATATGGAGTCATCTTAATCATTAATCAAACTTCTACTCCTATCTTGAATTTGGCTGAAATAAGCCAACACATTCATTTGATGGAGCAAGGGCAGGACTATCTGCAAGAGAGCAACACCTTGAAGATCTCATTTTCTTAGGAAATGACACTAAAAGCTAAGTAAAGAGAAAAATAAGTCCCAAATTTCAACGCTTCAATGCATCTTGCCAATGAAATCTTGATTTGTCTTATGCATGCACAAGCATGTAAACCCTGGCAGTCATTTTGTAAAAAAAAAAGTAAAATTGCAAGCTTACATTCCATCTAAAAATTACCATTTTCCTTCAGCTTGAAAGGTATTTAGCTTTAGGTTTTGGGGCTTTTTTCTTTCTCTTATTTTTTTTGTTTAGGAGTGGTTAAAGAAACTTGACATGTTATATCAAAATGTGGTTTTGAAATTACAACTTCCATGTATAAAATTTTAACTCTTCCATCAAGAAAACTAAATTGTTTAACTATAAAATACAGGTGATTATTTTTTCCGTGTTTTTCACTCAGTTTCTGATCACCTGTCCTTACTTATTCATGTTAGATGTTCCATATGTGGGTTTTCTCATTTTGCTCTTCTCTGAGCTCTACACCAATAGAACTCCTGTTCTTTGAGAAGGAAGGATAAGAAACAGAATCTCAAGAACATATTGAAAAAAAGCACTATTTATATATATATATATATATATCTTCAAAAATCCCATGGGTAATAGAGTAACATGAGGAGTTTAATTGGTATTGTGGAAGGTCTTGCCTTCTTTGCTCCAGATCTTTGATCCAGAACTCCTTTGATGGAGTGATATGGTGCCACACAAAGTTACAGAGATTTTTAGCAGTAAAAAACAGAGGGGACTGGCTGGGAGTATCTAGTTTGACCTACTCTATATCCCAAGCTGTTCTATTCATTCCTCTACCTTTCCTAAGCCAGTAGTTTGTGTTCAATTAAAACGTATCTTGAAAGATTCAACCACACTTGGTTTGAGGACTTCAAGAGGTGGTAAACCCCACTTCTGTTGGTAGTTTCCAATGGGTAATTGCTTACACTGTTAAACAGTTGTCACTTATTCCCTGTATGAATTTGTTTGGCTCCAGCTTCCTGCCACTGATTCTTATTATAACTTAAACCACCAGATTAGTGAACCCTTCAGCACCCACTATTTTCTCCACTCTCTTCAGTGGCTTCTGTCCACATCTGTTGCTGCTACCAGTATGGATCCTAAATATTGAGTTTGTATTTATTGATCTTGTTGGTTTCCCAAGATTACCTAATTAAATCTGGCAGGACTAGAATAATAATTTTCTGCAATAAACAAGCTGTGGAGACACAGATCCAGGCACTGTTCCGGCGTGTCTGAATGCTTAATAGGGATCTACTTCCCATCTTCCTCCTGTAGGATATCTGACAGACAAAGACCTCCTGGAGTTCCTCATCCGCTGCCAGGATGGCTTGAAGGACAATGGTGTCATCATTCTGAAGGACAATGTGGCCAGGGAGGGCTGCACCCTGGACTGCCTGGACAGCAGCGTGATCCGAGACCTGAACATCCTGCACAGCCTCATCGAAATGAGCGGGCTCAGCATCCTGCAGGAGGAGAGGCAGGAGGGCTTCCCTGAGCAGTGTGTCCCTGTCTGGATGCTGGCCATGCAGAAAGGGCCTGGCCACTCCTGACTGCCCAGGGAGGCTGCAGACACTGGGCTACGGATGAGCCACGGGGCTGGGAAGGAGAAAAGCACCTCCTGGAATCCTCCTGACCGTGCGCTGCTCCAGGCCAGCAGCTCCTAAAGGGTCAGGAGAGAATGACAAAGCTTCTCCCAGGAACAGTCTGCTTCTAAATCCCAGCTGCTCCATCATTCTTTCAATTTTTAAAATTTCCTAACCTCCTTGTCAGGTCTCCTTTCCATTGAGGAGTCAATACTGTACAAAACTCTCCTAATAGAAAATAATTAAGTCTGAAGCTTCTGTAGTAGTTAATACATTTTGGGGTGCTCTCTATGAGGTGTTAACAAGCCTGGTTTTCACTATGGCACTTAAGTCTTCTTGGAATTTATGAAGGATCTGTCAGATCACCGAAGCAGGAAATTCAACTAACTTCTGGAAAACTTCACCCAGATTTTGACTGTCCTGTCTACTTGTACTTTAAAATATTTAAGAATATAAGGGAAGTTTTATCTTTTTGTTGGCATCAGCTATGCAGGGTTTTTTTGTGGGCTTTTTTTTAAATTTATTTCTGTCAATTTGGACAATAAAACAACCTGGTTAATTTTCCATTTTTAGCAGCTATTTCATCTTCCTGATTTTTCTACTGTAGAACAATAGTGGCGCATAAGGGATTTCACACTCCGGGGGAAAACTTGGCTGACAAATATCTGCATGTTTGCATTGAAATTTTGTGAAAAGCTCGCCCCACATATTACATTCTGGAAAATATTTTTTTTTTTCCAGAATGTTCGCAGTGGAAACCACTTGAAAGCCTCTCTTTATTATTCATACCACTGTACATTTCTTTCTTTCCCACATTCAGAACAAGTCTGGCACCATATGCAGAGCTAATGGGATTTCACGGAGCGTTAATGGTAGGACTGTAAGAACTAATACAGTATTGTATTAATTAACAACTGTGCTAAACTGCAGAGAGTGTTAGTGTAACCCAAAAGCTATGATTTATATTCAAAGAGCAGCCATCTAAGCCTGGATTTGAAAATACTGACATGCAGCCCATCTCCTTAAGGCTCACAGGAATTATAGATTAAGCTTCTTGTCCAGAAAGTGCTGTGGGGGGACAGAAGTCCATTTTGCAAATGAATTCAGAATTTAGAATTCTGCTTCATTCTGAAGATGTGAAGCGGGAATTTTGAAATTTGTTATGAGGGAAAGCTACACGACTGCAGTTTAATTTTTTTATCCAGACAAAATCAAGTGTTTCTTTTGAATTGAACTTTTAACATAATTTGCACTTAAAATGTTACCAAGGCTTGTTCCAAATTTTAAAAATTAATGATAACATTAGGAATGTTCTGACTCTGTCAGAATTTTTATCACTTCTTATTTCCCTGAAATACAATCCTGGCAAAGCTTTTCAGACTTTGTAAAGAGTTGCACTATGACAAATCTCTCTGTGCTCGTGGAAAAGAGTTCTACAAAACATCCCTCACATGACAGCAGGCACAACTGGCTGTGTCAAATACTGTCAGCTGTGTTAGATTAACTAAAAAAGAAGCCTGAAGATAACAAGATAAGGGAGCCTCTCAGCTGGATTTTAGTACACATTGCTGTCCTTTGATAACAAATCTCCAATTTTAATTTTAATTGCATAACTCCTCTTCTCTGGCAATATGTTTGCACATGTTGAGAATTACCAGTTTATGGCAGGAGGCTTTCTGCCATCAACTCTTATCCAGTAACTCTTTTGTTAATGTTCCATTGCTAATTGTAGCATTAGGGGAAACCACACTGTTGATTTGGTGAATATCCTGGCATTTCCTAAGGCCTAGAAACCTATGGTTCCCACGAGACAGATGCTTCTGGAATGTTTTGACTAATTCTTCCATTCTGATCAGCTGGTATTGGATGAAAATTGAGTAAGTAATATTTTCGTCAATAAAGAGGCATCAGTCCTATAGTTAGCAGAAAGGAGGGAATATTTACACATTTTCCTTTACATGAATTAAAAATTAATTAGCCCTTCACCATTTTTTCTTCCTGCTGTAGTGCAGAATATTTGGAAACTGCTGGAGATCCTTGTGCAGTGGTTGCCTGTGCCAGGCAGGTCTGAGTGGTGTTGTCACTGCAGTGGTGAGAGAATGGCATGGTGGAAATGGGGGAATAAAGAATTTTATACCAATCTAAGCAGCTGCCACATCTTACAGGGCACAATACATCAGCTGGTCATGTACACACCAGAGTGGGTGCAGTTCAGTAATGAGAGACATGGTTCCAAGGTGGATTGAGGATGCAAAGTAGTTCAGGATGAAAAATGGAATTTAAATGACTGGTGTTGTTACCACTGAAATACATTTTTCAATGTAAAAATATTCTTCCTGTGTTTTGTGTCTCTTTCCTACTAGAATTTCCAGAATGCATATACATAAATATATAATGAAAATTGGTTCCCTTAACTATGTGAGAAGAGAGAAAAGTAAAATCTTAATTTAGTAGAAAAAAACATATTTCATGGTTTCCACATTCCTGGAAATTAATGTTTCATGGCTATGTTGCTTCCACAGTAAAATAGTAAAGCTTTTCTGGTGACATAATGAATCTCAAGAGTAAAGAAACACAAGTCCTTCAGGAGCTTAAATGCATGAGAAGGCTGCAGACAATAATATTTTGGTTTCCTCCCTTTCTGAAGCATATTTTAATTTGAGAATTCCCAGTCATCTAGGA
This sequence comes from Thryothorus ludovicianus, assembly GCA_013397245.1. Classification (NCBI taxonomy): domain Eukaryota; kingdom Metazoa; phylum Chordata; class Aves; order Passeriformes; family Certhiidae; genus Thryothorus; species Thryothorus ludovicianus. The sequence goes on along the minus strand of VZTB01000835.1, from coordinate 76,371 downwards.
CAGGCCACACTTAAATGTTCCTTAATTTGGGTAAGGGCCATTCTTGGCTTAGAAATTCAGGTCATGTCTGCATTTTACCAATAGTACATAATAATAATAATAAATTATCACAAATTTCAAACAGATTCAAAAAGATTTAGTTTAGAAATCATCTATGTATCAGCTGTTCTTTGGTGTTCAAAGACTAAATAGTCAATTCAATGGCTCAACTTCTGTGTTATTTAAACCATTCATTTAAAGAAGTCCTTAGCTCCTTGGATTGCGGAGGGGGTTTGAATCCCATTTGTTTGGTGCTCATTTAAGACTTGTTCTCAATCTTGATGTTACCAGAGATTTAATCCAAGATCAAGACCCTGTCTGAGACAAGGCTCACAGAACACTGAGGGTCCTTCAAGCTCAGCTCCTCCTTCACCACTGACAGGCGATTAGGGAAATACACAACTTGTCCTTCAATCCTTTCTCCCAGGCAGCCACCAAGTAAAGGCTTAGCCCAAGCACAGTAAATGCCATTTCTGCCAAGCCACCCCTCAAGTTCTGGTGTCACTTGGCTTCCCCATATCAGACCCAGTGCTTCTATTCTGTGTGACTGAAGGCCAAGTGTTGCCTTTCTTATATCAACGTGAGCCTCAAGCCTTTGACCACAGCCTCCAAACCCCCCTGCAGCCCCACAAAAAACAGAGGAACAATCCTTGCAGGGCTCTGACCAGCAATCCCAGCCATGCAGCTCCAGCAGCCACCACAGCTCAGGCTGTTCTTGTTGCAAAGGCAATTCAGATGTTGCAAATGTCCTTTCATTCCTAAATGGAAGAGAGTGCCATCTTTTGAAACGTGCATCTGAATGGATGAGCCAGGATGCTTTGTTTCAGAAGTACTGAAATGATATCAGATATTCTTAGCTTGACTTTCTTGTTTGGATGTTAAGCTAGCTTGAATTGACATGTTATGTGAGATGAAAGTGTAAAAACATTATATGGTATTGAAATAGTTGAAGTGAAACATCAGTTCCCTACAGAATGCACTCATAAAATCAGCACATTCCCCGTCCCTAAATTTAGTGAAACAAGGCAACAATTTCCAGAGGAAATTGATATCAAGAGGAACAGTTCTGTCAAGAAGCACTTCCCTTGTCCAGACCTATCGCATCTACTCAAGCAGCTCAGCATGCCCAGTCTAGGAAGCAGCCACTGGAGGCTTGGACAGGCCAGAAGAGGCAGCTGACACCTCCAGAGCACTCTGACCAGCTCAGAGCACTGAAATCAGAGTTCCCCTCTCTCCAGTGGCTGTGCAGTGACAGTGAATCCTCCTTACAACCAACCCAGCATCTCCACTGTAATGTCCAACAGGAGTGCAGCGTGTCCTGAGGAGCTGGGGCTGGGATTTGGGCAACCAAACACCCTCTGGGAATCAGTCATGGAGCCAGCACACTGCATTCAAGGGGCATCTTAGCACTGCCTAATGCCAGCTGGCAAAAGCCTTGCCAGGTAGTCCAGCGAGAGCCCTGAGTACTTTGTGCCATTCCCTTGTTTTTTTCCAGGCTCCCCAGAGCATTTACAATTTCATTTCAGACAGTAGGCCTGTCTAGGGGAACCTCACTCTTATGTGTGATTAAAACCAGTTGTGCTGCATCGCATCCTTCCCTTCCTTTGATGCTTCTTCCAACTTGCCAAGGAAAATCCTGCCTCCACTTGCCAAAAATGATTTGTTTTCTGTGGACATCACCCCATCTCACTGAGGTAAAACAGATTATCTTTGACTTTAAGAGGAGGCAATTCTGTTTGTCTGAAAGCAATAACCACACACTAAATTTCAAACATTCAGGTTAATTCCTGTATTTTCCAAATGATGGCAGGTAGACCAAACCAAGCTCACATTCTCATCACCATAAAAAACAATATTTGTATGACACCATACACTCCTAGGCCATGAAGAATGGGGTTTATTGTGTTTGGGATGAGGAAACTGAGGCACAGGAGAGTGAGCTGAGCAGCAATGCAGCTTTACCTACAGCTGTGAATGAGCAGCACCTCTACAAACCAGGCCACCAGAGGAACTACAGATCATTTTGCAGGCAGCCATAAACTGATTCTGGATGGGCTGGGAACAGAGTGAAACAGCACAGTTGTGGTTAACCTGCTTAACCCAGCCTGGAATGTTCTCCAAAGAGAGGGCTCAGGTGAACATAATGCTCAGGAATATTAACAGCTTCTGTTCCTTTCAAAGCATTGAAACAGCAACCCAGTGTATGCCTGCAGCAAAAATAAAACCACAAAAGTGGTGAAAAGTCTCTCTTTCCTATATCTGTCTTAAAAGAAATGTTGAATTTGCAGGCATTTCGGCCTGTTGTGGTGCCTTTAGGCTCCTGAGACTAAGGTTTCCAGAGGTATCTCCATTCAGCTGTGCCTCTTCACAGTGACTTGAACTTATTTTGTAGGTACACTGTGCCTGATTGTTCCTCTCTCCCTCATCGAGTCAAAAATCACAGGTCTAGGTTTGAAATCTTTCTTTGGGCTATGTGTGCACACACATGGTAGCAGTTTCACCTATGCACACACCTCTGTAGAATATATAAAGTTTGTAGTGGCCAAGGTGACCTGTGGTCCTGGCAATATGTGTGGCTTGCCAGCTTTTCACGAGGCATCTGCTGCAGGGGAGCAGGGACTGCTGTGTGATCTGGATCCCCAGCCACAAAGCAATTCCCCATTTGCCAAGGGAACTGTTGCTGGATCAGCACTGGGTGTCACCTGCTCAAACTGGCCCCATCCCAGGACTCCATGGCAAATCCCCTGGGTGACATCTGACATGTCCAGCTTGTAAAACCCACTCGGATCTGTCCCAGCCTCTTTGAATTAGTGCTGCTTGTGTCTTACACCTCTGAGTCACAGGAGGATTTTGTAATGTGGGACACAGGATCAGCTGAACTGACCTAAGCACCTTGTGGCTGCCTCCTCCACGGCTGCACGTGTTCACAGGGCACACCAGCTACTTCCCACCTGATCTGGACATCCAAGAAAAATTCATCTGGGGTTAAGGCAATGCCAAGACTGCCCACAACTACTACTGGGGAGAGGACAGCTCCTCCCAGAAAGCTGCTTCTCTCCTATGATGGTTATCCCAAGGTTACCCCTTAGGCACAAGGGTAGAAGAAGCCTAAGGGGCTGTCTTAGGTCCACACAAATGATTTTTTGGTGTCTGAGAGAGGTGGGGTGAATTTCAGCTCCAGTGTATGGAAATTCATGGGCCCTGCTGTCAGACTTCAGTGCATTCAAGTCTGTTCTTTCTCCCACAGATGCAAACTTGGATCTGCAGCACCAACTGTAAAAATCTTAAAACTCCCAAAATCTCTCCAGAGATCTGAAGTAAAGGTTGTTGGAAATTACTCCATCTTGGACCTTTCGGCATTTTCTTTTCAGAAGGTATGGGCACAGAAACTCCTGGAAACTCAGTGGAGTGCAAATCACACTGATATTTGGCTGGTACCTCCCTCAGATAGACAAGATGAGTTTCCTGAGAGGTGCTTTTTGCACTCTGGATTGATCAGTTTACCAATGAACCAGGGCTGACCTTCTGTTGGATCTTATTAAATAACACTCCAGTTTTATTTATAGATTAGTATGTGAGTGCACTGCTAAATAAGCAAGTGACTTCTCCTAAAATTGGGGTACCATTGGCAAACTCTTAAAAATCCAACCTGTAAAATAAACAGGGTCCAGGAGTTACCTCTTACTCCTGCCACTGCAGGAACTTCAAGGTAACAAGAAGTCAATAAACTCCCATCAACAAAATCCCCACTGGGATCCAGGCAGCTGAGACTCTGAAGCAACACTCATCAAGGGAAACTAAGTGATCCAGTAAAACATTAGAGTTCCCAGAGGAACCGTATTTGCCTTGATTTGAGGCAGCCCTGACCACTCACCAAGGGCAGGGAGGCTCCTGTGGATGGTGTCTGTAGAGTCCCTCTGCTTTCTGACGTGCTCCCTGCCTGTGTTTGACCATTAAAGGTCTGCATGCCAGGGCAGAGGGACCCTGAGCAATGAGAGCTTTCTCACCCTACACCAAACCACACTGCCCAGGCAGGGTTCAGTCCCTGTTGCTCTGCTCTCCTCAAGATGATGTCTGGTAACACCTTCAGTTTGCAATTCTGATTTCCATAGGCAGAGCAAACCTGGCCTTGGCCCTAAGGTAGCTGAGATCAGGAGGTAATTACCTTTTTTTTGGGTTCTTTCAGTAAAGGCAGCTTCATTCTGCCTCCCCTGACAGACTGCAATGTCTGCAGCAAGGAGAGAAATACCACCTCAAAAAGATGGCACGGAGCACCAAGGAGATCCAAACCAGCTGAATAACAGCCAGGACAGGTGCATGAACCAAACAGAAAGGATTTAGGAACCAGAGAACTACTCTCCACCACTGCCTTCTCAGGTGGGCAGATCTGCTTACAAGGCAGGTTTCAATGGTCTTAAGCATTTCAGCATTAAAGCAGGTTGTAATAATCAGGATCTTTTCCACCCCACTGTCAAGTGGGAAGGACTTAATAGCTTTATTGCATGTATGGGAAGCCCCAAAATCAGGGTACATTCTCCTTGTGTTAATTCAGCTGTCTAGTCCAATGGGTTATTACATCTGCCTAACAGGGAAGCAAGACCAGTTCCTCTGCAAGACTTTTCAGTACATCCAGTGCTATTGGACAAATCTGACATTAAAAATGTCCTGTGGTTTGGTCTTCAGCTGGGATCAAATGCAAGATGGGTTGAATCTCATGTTGAGGGAAGAGGGGCCTTAGATATCTGTGTGAGTTAGGGCAGGGAACAGACCCAGCTGTCCTTAGCCACAGCCATGTGCTCATGCCACTGAGCCATTTTCTCTCTTATTTGTGAAAACCAAGGGGATTTGGGTTTCCCATATGGTAAACAAGGATTTAACTACTTCCTCCCTCCTCCCAAATAACTTTCCCTGAAAATAACGTGGTAAACACAGCCCCTGCTCTGAAAAAACCCTTTTTGTTTGGTGTTGTTTTTGTAACTGTTCCTCTACTGGAAAACAAGCAACTCACATTTCTGCTAAAAACAACCCAAGGGAACTTCTTAATAATGACATTACAAGCAGTCTTATACCCTGCTCCACTGGGTCCTGTGACAAAAGAATGGATACCCACCCATGGATAGGTTTGCAGTCCTGTGGAACAAAGAAGCTGTGGGGCAGCTGGCAGCACACAGCACAGAGAGTACCTCACTCCCTTCCTGCTTTGTACCTTGCTTGGCAGTCAGAGTGGGCAGAGCAGCATCTATCCCCTGGCATTAGGAGGCAGAAAGAAAAGGAGGCCTTGTGCCACATGTGAATTGCAGATATGGTGGTGGGAAAGGAGGGGAAGTTTGATGTAGAAAGTTGACAGGCTGGAGCATTTTCATCCTCAGACACCCCTAGAGTAACAATGCTTTCACATAATGACATTTTAGAAAAGGATTATCTCGTGTTTGTAGTTAACAGTCTTTAAAGCTTAATTCCAGGGTGAAGGTTAGAAAACTGTTCTTTCAAAATGAAAATTCTCACACAACTTGAGAATGCAGAAGTGGATCCAACTGGCCTTTTGCAGACTGTCCCTCCTCTCTGCCCCATAACATGTGAGTGCACATGAGCAGCCTGATATATCCATAAAAGCACAGTGGCAGAAAAAAAGGTCAGGATAAGATGGAGGAAGGGGCAGTGTCAGAGATGTGATAAACAGGACTGTTCTACTCCTTCTACCTGGAGAATAGTGAGAAACCTCCTGTCTGTCACATAGTCTAGGAATATGTTTTTTAACTGTTCCTTCTAAATGTCTTTATTAAGGCTAAAAGCACAAATTAACTTAGAGTGATTTCATGTGTTGGTCTCAAAGGTGCAGTGCAGAGAGAAGCAAAAGGAATCCCTGTTGTGGAAGGGAAAATGATGACCCAGAGCATCAGATCACTGAGCAGCCAAGTTGGGAATCCCTCCTGAATCCAGATAAAGCTGCTCCTTCCTTATGTGTACCACAGCCAGCCCTTTTTCACAGGCTAGGGCTGGGTTTTTTTTGACACACTGTGCAGGTTTCCTTCCCAAAGGAGCTGAAAGGAGAGCACACAACCAGCCCTTGGCCACAGTGAGAGGCACACAGAGCCTGCAAGGAGACTGTCTTGGTATGGTAGGACAGGAGCTCCAGCCAGGAGAGCTGGGGTGAAAATCCTGCACAAATCCATATGAGACACCCTTGCAGCTCAAGACATCCATCAGCTAATCCTCCCTTTGGCAACCTCCTCACTTCCATCTAAGGAGTTTGGGTTATGAGGCTGCTGTCTTACCGAGTGTGGCTCTGAGGAGGATGACTTCTCCAGGACAAAAATAGAGCACTTTGCACTGTCTTGGTCACCTTGTCTCTTAAGAGCACCAGGCACTTAACAACCTGCTGCTGAGCCTGGGGTGGGAGGTGAGTCCTCACCCAGGGAGCTGTGCACACAGAGCTGGGACTGAGGGAAGCCTGTCTCATGCTCCAAAATAATTCTGACCTGAATTGTGCACAGAATGTGCATCTCCCAGCACGCAGGTTTTTAAGCAGTTTGTGGGGCTGCTGCCCTGGCCCTGGCTATTCACTGTCACACAGACCTAGTAGTGTTCTTTGTTTGGCAGATGGAAGGTGTTAACTCATGTTTCCCAGCCACACTTCAGTTTGGCTGGCCTTATTTTTACTTTCTGATATTCCTGCCCCATCCATTTTGACCATTTGCTGATTTTCCCCATCACTTGTTCCCGTTGGCTGTGGAGTGGCTCCTTGTTCAGCCTGGAGCTCACTGCACCGTGCTGCATGAATGATCTGAGGTTCTAAGCTCACCTACAGTGACATTCCCTGTTCTGGAGCAGCGAGTTTTCCAGATGGGTTCCCCCCATTCCTCTCCATCCCTTACAAGTCCAGCTGTCACAGGAAGGATGCTGGAACGGGGTGCTCCCATGTGCTGTTGCAAAGCTGATGTGCTTCAAGGGGGCTTTCTAGTTTTTCATTCCTTTTTTCCCCTGTAACTATTGGAACAAACTGGCCATGCCCCTCTAATCAAAGAAATGTGAGGTTAGCAAGAGGCTCCAAATACATTTCCTGGCAGCAAGACAAAAGTAAGTCTACTGAGAAGTTTATGCAGAGGGAATATTTCTTGTATATACAGTTGTGTCTTGTTCTCAGATGCCCATACCAAAGCAATTACTGCATGGGGGATGCCAAGTGGCTGGAAGAACCTGTTCATTCTGGGTCTGTAATGGAGTCTGTGAGGAGCTCAGCTTCCTGGGGTGGAAGGAGGTAAGTGTGTGTGAGGAAACGAGGCTGGGGCATGTTTATTTGGGAGGGTAACATTTCTGGGCTGGGAGCCTACCTTTTAATTTATTTGGTGGTCTGGGGAAAATTTGTCACATCGCATTCCTCAGCTCCCATTTGCATGGAGGTGGTTACATCACCCCAGAGCCTTAGGGGGCTAACAGGGATGCAGCTGTACAAAGTGCAGGCTGGCCCTCCCACGATGGCAGCAGTGCCATTTGTCCCTAAGACAAAGTTGCACAGGAGAGGTAGAAGCCTGTGTTCAGCCAGGGAAATGCAGATCCAAGAGCAGCTCTGAACTTCGAGCCAGCTCACGGTTGATGTTTTCCACTTGTGCTTTTACCCCACCCATGAGCTCTAGAGACACATGGTGGCCTCCACGTTCCTGCAGGCACAAGGGCTGTCATTTCTGGGCCCCTGGAAGAAATACCCAGCGCCAATACCAAGACTTTTCAAAAGATAACTCCAATGGTCTGAGCAGCATTTTGATGGTCTGGAGCTGCAAGGCATCTTGGCTTAATTACAGCAGTGTATTTTGCAAAGCAAGAGTGAAGACTCAGGGTCCACAGGAGTTGGGGCAAAACCACACACAGGGTTGTGGAAAAGCACTGAGGGCTGAGGAGGGTGGAAAGGGAGGGCTCCAGAGTGTGGAGTTTCCATGGCAGAGAATCAGTGGCTCTCCCATCACACACTCCCTTTTTGGTTCCATCCCATATACATGAGTGAGTACAGAACACTTTGTGTTCTTGGGTCACAAGCCTTTGCTTTGGCAAGATCAGCTCCAGTGTTCAAAGGGACCTTGGAGTATTTACTCATGGAGTCTGAGAGGTGTCCAAGTATTTCACCCCTGTTTTGCTCACAGCTTTTCTTCTGGTGGTAAGGCAGTGCAGGGAATCTCCTTTCACAGCAGAGAGAGCAGCAGTGTCAGAGCCAGGCTGGCTGATGCTCAGCTCACTGTGTTCTCCTGCAGATCTCTACATCCTCTGCAGAATGCTGCATCTGCTTCAGTACCCCATGCCTCATGTCTTTGGTCTGTCTCAACACCAAAATCCTAAATGCTGCTTAAAACTGTCAAAATTGGTTTTGATACCTGCAAGCTCTTGCAGGCAGGGACTCTGTCTCCAAAGGCTCAACCATTCCTCTTGCCACGCAAAGCAACCATACTTCCAGAGAGTTAATAAATCCACACGAGCTCTTTAAAAGAAATCAGGAGGAATTTTAGACATTTTTAGGCAAAGGTTCTTTTCTTCTTTTTTTTCCCACTTTTTTTTTTTTCTCACAGCCTCCTTGGTAACCAGTTAAAACAAATTCCTCCAGACCGTAAACTAGAGATAATGGAGTGCGCCTTTAATCTCTGTCTGCTGCAGATCAAGTTACCTCTTAGAAATTACTCATCCTAGCCAAGCAAATGAATTGGAATTGATGTTCTTAATTGTTTTCTAAATTGCTGTTCCCCACTCCCTTCCTCCCCTTCTCTGCACACAGCTGTTTTGCATCAGAGTCTAGTCTAATGGGTACTGTCACTCACACGAGGGGGTGAAGTCATGTGGTCATAAAAGAGAAAGATTGGGGGAAGAGAGGGAAATACCACCCAGTGCATTATCTGGCTGTGACACACACAAACTGAATAGAAATAATTCCTCCTAGGGGGCTAGTCCCAACAATGGACACAGTGCTGTCTTGGGCTAGAAAAATGTGGAGATTCACTGTGTTCTCTGATACTCGTTTCTCTCTCACAGAGAAGGAAGATGATTAAAGTCCTAGCTTGGGACACAGGAAACCTGAGTTGAAACTGCTGACTCTGCAGCAAGCCCCTTTGTCTGGTTTTGTGCAAGTTGCTTTGTTTATGCCTTAGTGGCTGCAATTGTAATGCATAAATAATACGATTCCCTTCCATTCTCCTCAGGTCTTTCATTAGCCATATCTTACAAAACAGCTTAACCTGCTTGCCCTCTCCAAAAAGTGCTCCAGTACTCCCTGTGCTTGCATTTATCAGTCTCCAGCTCATCCAGAACTTGCATTGCAAAGCCTTTGGGCTCTGGGAGCATCAGGCCAGGACTTAACACCAGAATCCCATTACTCTATATCCCCTAAAGTGGGCATGGGTCTCAAGTCTTAAGCAGGATCCATACCCTGAAGACATTTTGTTCCTATAAAATTAATTCTTGCATGGGAAATGTATGCAATTTTTTTCCACCAGCTTCCTTATCTTTTCACTATGTTCTCTCCCAGCCTATAAATGTCCAATAATTCCAGTTTTGCTGCCATCAGTTTTCCAGGGCTCAGCTGTTCCCTTTTAGACCATGCAATTCCATGGACTAGCAACTGTTTGTGTGGACTGGCAACTCTCTGCTCATCAGTGCATTCAAAGCAGAACCCAAAGGAATGGTGTTTGTCCTTAACATCTCCCAGAAGGTCTTTCTTGACAAACAACAGTCTGACACTTACTCTTGTTCTAATGTCAGATCAGTTTTCTGGGGGAGATCAGAGATTCAGAGAATTTGCTGCCCACATAAAGTCCTGAAATGACTGCTGCAAACGCAGCAGACTCTTGGATACCTGCTTGTAATATCTGTGTAGGATAAATTGGAGATAAATTGGAAATAAAATTGGAGGAAAGAAGGAGTTTTATACACAGTGAGTTAAAAAATCATGCTAACCTTAATGGTGAGGAAATCAGACTGTTGTAAGGGCAAAGTTTCTTCCCCTTCTTTTCACTAAGGAAAACACGGATTTCTGAGCTGGTCACTGTGCTGGAAAGGAGGGAATTAAATGAGCAGGTATTGGGTGTTGTGAGTGAGATTTTCAAAAGGCTGAATATGAGTTGGTAGCACAGCTTCCAAGCTGTGGGAATCAGGAGCACCTGATTGTCTAAATGTGAGATTCATTCAGCTGCCCAGTAGTTTAAGTGCCCGGTTCAAAACTAGGGGGAAAAGCAGACAAAAGGTGTTCAGAGCAATGCTCAGGAACTCTGACTTTCTCATCACAGCTTCCTTCTGTCGCAGGACGATTTTTGTAGAGATTGGAGCTATAAGCTGAGCTCCTGTACTTTTTGCTTCTTATCACACTAGCACTAAGGAACAATCTGCAATCAGCATTTTGCTGGAGAAGTGCCAAGAGGGAGGGAACCCTACGTGCTTTGTCTGTAGCAGAGTGTGCTAATATGAGAAAAAACTCATTTAAGTCAATGGAGCAAACAGCTGTGAGCCTCAGATGATGCTGCCCTTGCTGACATGAGGTACTTGCTGACTCCTTGAATAGTTCCATTCAAGTCAATATAACTGCTCTTGGAGTGAGGTTCTGCTCAATGTTAATGAAGATGTCAGAATCTAGCCCATGGGGAATAAATGCATTGAGCAAGAAGGAGCTCTTTTATAACCTCTTTCCTAGAACATGTTTGGAGGCCTACATTTGCAGCTGGTTCCTATCTCAAAACCAGGCCAAACCAAGCTCCCCCTCACCAGAAGATGCAAGCATGCCCAGACTTTTGGAAGTTCAGCTCCAGATCCAAACGTAGGCCTGATCCAAAGTTGATAGACTCCCACTGACCTAAACTTGGCCCGAGTCCCTGTGACTTGGGCCCATCCCGACACAAAGCAATACACCACACACCAACACTACTGGCATGTCTGGGCCCATGTCTCTGTGAATATGATCCCTTTTCTCTTTTTTCCCTCTTGCTTTAACTTTTTTTTTTTATTTAGGGAATGGGGTTAGTCTCAGGGAGGCATAAACTCCCTTCTTTTCCATCCCCAACTGAGTATCAAACTCCTCCGCTGAGATTTCTCCATGGAGACATTGGGTTTTCCTGGCAGGCAGGGTTGCAAACTACTCAGTGGAATGTCTACAACTCTGCAGCTCGAGAGGAGCCAGGAGGCTGGGCATCCCAGCCAAGGGAAATACTGCTGTCCTCCCAAGAACACTTTTCATGGAGACTGAGGTGCATGCTGGATTAGAGGCGGCTAAGCTGGCCTCATGTGGGTTTTTTTCTTGGTTTCCTCTTTCCCCCCGAGAACCTGAAGCACGGGGAAGAGAAGTGCACAGATGAGGAATCTGGGGATCCTGGTGGAAGTTGGAAAATGTGGTTTGTTAATGGATCTTTTTCCTTCTAGTGCTTCTGGCTTGTTCAATGCATACACACACACAAACACACATACAGAGAATAACTTGGCAAGCTTGTGTTTTCATGGCACAGCACCAGGAAATGGGAGTTCCCCTCCCAACAGAGAAGATCAGGGCAATGAGGCAAAGGTGGGGAATCAGACCCAGCCAGAGTCTCAGTGGAGCTCTGGCCCGGACAACTCTTACACAAATAATCTCCAGGAGCTCTGAACCTGTGCTTCATTGTGGACACAGACAGTGCTGTAGAAAAAACAGACTGAAATTGCTTCTTTTTCATGGCATCTGTAGTGTAAAAACGGATTTCGTCCAAGACATTTGTGGTCGGAAAATCCTGACACCTCATAAATTATCTTAGAGGCACAACAAAGCTTCAAAAAGATGAAACTCCATGCTGAGGTCAGCAGGAATTTTTTTGCATCTTCTGCAGTGGAGGAGCATTTTCAGTCTCAGGAAAACCACCACAAAAAGAGGCAGCAAGAAGGGAGAATGTTTCTTGGCATGAGAGCCTCAGTGCTCAGGGGAGTAAGGCATCCTCTGTTATTTATTTTTGGCCACCTCTGTGTTCACACATCATCAGAATGTGATCCAAGCAACCACGGGCACCCAAGAGCGAGGTGGCTGCTGCAGTTGGGTGACACTTCCAGGTCCACCCAAACACCCAGGCTGATTACCCTTGCACAGTGCTGGGGGCTGCACAGGTTGAGCACCCCCTGACAGCACTTTTTGGGTGAGGTGGGTGTGGGGTAGGGCTGAAGTGCTGCAAAACCACAGCCAGCTCCAGTGTGAGCTTGCAAAGAGCATGGAACAGCATTGTGAGGAGTGGTTTATGGTCTCTATCAGCTCATACCCACAAGCAATCAGCAGGCATTTTTAAACGCTGTTTTCCTATTCCTCCTGACTACAAATGCAACCCTGCCGCTGGAGCTCTGCTGCCCTGCTGTGTGAGGCTGAACTGGCTGCTTAATCCCTCACACCTCCCCAAATTCTAGCTAGTCTGAATGAGGATGGCTGCCTGGCAGTTTCCCTTGCTCTCTGCTTGGATATTTCTTTTTTGTTACACAGAGGAGAGTTTCCTTCCACCAGACAAGAGCTGGGTGGAGGAAGACGACCCTGTGGGTGATGTCACACACAGAAGAACCTTTTCTGACCACAAGAACCTCTGCAGTTTAGTTACCACATGTGGTGTTAGACTGGCACCCAACTGTGTTCTGCAACACATTAAACCCCAAGTTGTGCAAACCAGAGGGAAACTGAGGTGGTGTTTGAAATGAGAACAGAAACCTGACGTCCAGGATGGCCTGTGGCTCCCCTGCTGTGGTGTGTGGCAGGAAGGACCTTGCCAAAGCCAGGGAGCTGAGGAAAGAAGGGATTTTTTTTTTATTTTTTCAAGGAGAAAATTGGAAGAGATGTTTCTAAGAAGGCAGAGTGGGGTTTTGGGTCATTATTTATCCCCTTTACTGAGTAGTCATCAAAATGGCTCCATTTAATCTCCAGCATTGCTTTTATGAATCTTATTTTGGAGAGTGAAGTTAAAAGTTAAGATATGAACTGTTCTCCACTTCTGTGGGTGGACAAAACTTTCAGATTTAAAACTTCTCTCCATCTGTTCAGCTCTGAGTCCCTTGCAGGATCTGACCTCCCTGCCCACTTAGTAAATCAATGGTTTCTAAGGCATGTAGGACTGATTTTATGGCAGCAAGATGCATTTCACTAGATTTATGTTATTAAACTGAAGGGGGGGAAGCCTCCTTTTATTTGGGGCAGTCCTTGAGTTTTACAGGCTTGTTTGAGTAAGTAATTATTTTGGTAATGCTGGGGCCCCCTTTATTGGATCGTAAATGCATCCTGAACAGCTCTCGGAATAACAAGCAGACCTTTCCCTGAAAGGCTAAGGATTGCCTTGATTAACAAATCTGAACATTAGTAGTTTACTTTGTGATTAGCTTTGCTGCTGAGAGCTGCCTTGGTTCATTTCTCTGGGACTACTCACAGGATTAAGAGTGTGTGTAAATGTTTGCAGGATCAGTGTCACAAATGAAAAAAAAACCCAACCCAAAAGCCATTTCTTTGGAAACATCCTCTCTGACCATGTTAGGGAAAAGGATCAGATAATTGGGATCTTTATGATGCCTATTATAAAAAATGTTTTGGAACTAGTTCAAGCACCAATCAGAAACCACATTGTTCCACTAAATCACTTTCAGATGCCATTTCAGATACAGAATACAATTACTCCTAGTTTAAAAATATAAATGTTCCCTTCATAAAACACACACACACACACACACAGACACACACACACACACACACATACACGCAAAACTATTTAAATTTCTTTTATTTTTATCTGTCTTGGCTGGAGGACAGGCCTTCTACAGATGATCTATCAACAGTTTTTGTGCCATTTCTATCTGCCAGGCATCACAGAGCCCACGTCCAGTGCAGAAGAGCTGTGACACGGACTTTGGACTTTACAGGCAAAAGAGCTCTTGCACAAACCAAGAAGCAGGAGGCCCAGGCTTGAATGCCTGTGTGCTTAAGGAATCAATTCAAAGCAAAACCTGGAACAAAAGATTCTGCCTGAGTGTTGCATTAAAAACCCATCCGAGATGCTTGAAGGAGTTCCTGGCCCGTCACTTTTGGTTATTGGATCACTATGGGTTTGGGGCAGCAAACTCCCTTCCCTACAGGGTGGCTGCTGCCCACATGCACTCCTGGTTCTTGGGGGAGCCTGAGGCCCATCTGTGATGGGCTCAAACTGGGAGTCTGGCCCTGCTGGAGATGGGGACCCACCCGCCAGCCCCACTCCTGATGTGCGAGCACAGGCTGGCAGGGAAAAGCTGGGGAGGGAAATGATGCCTCAAGTTTTAGCTTTCATATTTTCCAGATTCTGTGCTGCCTTAGTGTGCAGCTCTGAACTTCACATAAAGTGTCAGCAAGCTCTCCTCACAGCTCAGTCACACAGAACAATCCTTTTCCATCCCCACAACCAAGGGGACCGCTGCAGCTTCAGCCCCAAAAGTGCAAACAGCAGAGAATTGAGGAGAGCAATCTGGGAGGGTGGGACTGCATCACCTGGAGCTGGAATTGGACAATGAACCCCAATATGGAAATGGACCAAAGCTTATAAAAGTGTGAATACTTGTGACTCAGGGTCCATCTTGGGTGTAGCCCCAGCCAGGCTCTTGCACTGCCCAAGGTGTATCCTGTGAAGGCCTTTTAATAAATCCCTGCTTTATTCCTTTAACACTGTCCAGCCTCTGTTCCAGGTCAGCCTCTCCAGGCATCAGAAAAGGCTGTTCCACTTGGGCTGGATGGGCTGGGCACCCTCTGCTCTCTGGGGTCAGCACTGCCCCAGCACAGCCCCTGCATAAGAAAAATTGGTGTTGGCAGCACACACATCTCCTTCCCTCTGAGCCAACACCCAGGCACCTCTGTGACTCATTCCCCAGGTGGCAGCATCCCTGCAGAGGGGTAGGGAGGGAGCCACAATTGCAACAGCTGACCCAGAGCTTGGGCAGGCAGCAGGATGCTTGGTAAAGGTCCCAGTCTGCCCAGCAGAAGCCCCAAGGCAGGGTCCTGAGCCTCAGGCTCTCGTGGTGCAGCTGCTGGGCTGTGCAGAGGGGCCAGTCCCCTGCCAGCACACTGTGCTGACTCTAGGTTGGGACTGTCTGGGATGTGGGTAATGGAAATCTTTCCTTGCTGTCAGGAAGTCATCCTTGGTGGCTGCTGAACTCCTGGAGAGAGGCTCTGTTTTGGTGAGCACAGCCCCGAGCCTGCCAGGCGGATGCTGTGTTTTCCAGCCCTTGGGGCCCCTGGGCTGTGCTCAGCCCTGCTGTGGGACAGGAAGCCCACAGACACTTGGGAGCATTGCCCTAGAATCCAGACAAAACCCCCAGAGATGCCAGACCCCCAAAAGCCTGGCACAGAGCCCTGGGAACCTGAGATCAAAACAGGGATAACAAGGCTTAGGGATGCTTGAGGATGCTGCCATCTTTCAGACACTCCACAGGCTGTCTTTTTTTTTTTTCTTTTTCTGGGGCAAGCAGAGGGAATTCTTAGCATTAGAGCAACACGGGACTCTTGAGGGCTGCATTTTGGAAAAAATATATGGAAACATTTTCATACTTTCCAAAACAACAGATGCTAGGGGGTTTGTTACTAAGGGAAAATTCCTCCACTGGTTTTGCAAAGTCTGAAATTTCTGAGTTTCCTTAGCTCATGGCTTCTTTAGGAGGGCTTTGGTCTGACACTGGGAGGAACAGCATTTGAACTCAGTGGTAGCTCAAATGCAGTGTGTGAAATCCTGGCCCCACAGAAAGCCCCAAGTGAGAGCTCAGGGACTTGGGCAGGGTGCTTTGGCTGACATTGCTAGGGCCTCATAGTGGAGCAAAGGATCTGCTCTGAGCCAAAATCTTAGCAGGCACAACCAAAGTCCACTTTGCTTCCGTGTCTCCAGTGGCTGGGAGGCACGGTTTGAATGGAGAGCAAAGCCATTTCTGAAGAAGGGATGTTCAGACTGGTATAAGAGTTAAAGAAGCATTTTACAGCAGTCTGAAATAAATCTGAGTGAGGGAACTTTCAGAAACTCTGGCTGTTCTTCCTAACACCAGTGACTGATTTTACAGTGGGAGCAGAGTCAGCCTGATGCAAGGTGGCTGTGGAAATTGGACCATCAATGCTCTGCATTTTCAGTGTTTCTGATCAGAAAACTGGAGCTCTTGCTGAGGTGTGATTACTTTTGTGATGTTTTGGTGTTACAAAAGAGTCATAGCCTTGATCAAAGACCAGGATCTCCCTGTAGCTTGCTACATCTCTAAAGAACATCCCATTGATCCATCAGGCAATATCCTACCCAAGTAAACAGCAGCTCACAATCTATTTCTATGAGTACTATTCGATGATTACATATTAGTTTCATTAATCATTTTGTTTTTCAACAAGATAGTTGCAGCATTTGCTGCAACGTACTGATTTCTATTTAAAAGAAACATTGCTGACAAATGTTTCCCAGCCCTTGTGTTAAGATGTGCTTCTTACCTCAGGGATGGAAGGTTTGCTCAGCAAACAGGAAATATTTTTCACTGATGGGATGGGGAAATGTTACAGGTCCTGATATTGTGAACTAGAGAGGCATTAGTGAAGGGAGAAGTGGGAATGGGTTGAAATTAAAAGAGGGTTGATTCATATTGGATGTTGGGAGGAAGTTCTTCATCCCAAGGCTGGTGGGGCACTGGCATGAGTTGCCCAGTGGCTGCTCCATCCCTGGAAGTGTTCAGGGCCAGGCTGGACAAGGCTTGGAGCAACCTGGTGTAGTGGAAGATGTCCCTGCCTATGTGAGGATATTGGAACAAGATGATCTTTGAGGGCCCTTTCTGCCCAAATTCTGTGACACTGATTTGATTATCAGGTTTGAGACACTAGTCATTGGTAGGATGTGATTATTCAAATCTTTCAGGTTTTCTTTTTTCCAAGGTTATATTCCTTTCCCATCTTACAGAAAAATTTCCAGCACAGAATTTCCAGGAGATAACTGCACCTGAAAGCCTAACAAAACCCAGCAATTCAATAAAAATGTGCCACATTTCTTCTTCTTTCCCCTCTTTTCTCTTTTCTTTTCCTTTCTTTTCCTTTCTTTTCCTTTCTTTTCTTTTCTTTTCTTTTCTTTTCTTTTCTTTTCTTTTCTTTTCTTTT
>VZTB01000835.1:0-58517 GCA_013397245.1 Thryothorus ludovicianus | reverse complement strand
CCTCCCTCATTCAATAGTAAGGCTTGGGACACAGAAAACTGCAGTGGGAAGAAAGCAAATATTGTTTGAGCAGATGGACTTGAGCTCTGCTATCCAAGGAGGAACTCCAGCCTTGGATCCAAATATCATCAGTATTTGGTTTCTTTTTGCTCTGATGGTTGGGCTTGAGCTCTTCTGCACAACAAAGAAAAGTGCATTCACCTCTTTGGAGGTGTGGAAGCCCAAGTGTCAGCAGTCATTAGCAGTGGGGGGACAAGTGACACTTTTGTAGGTTTGTGCCTCTTCTGGGGCTCACTCCTCATTCCACAGCGATGCTGGGAGCCCCAGAGGAAGCAGAAGCAGCGGGAGCAGAGCTAATGGGCTCAGGATGGTGCCAGAATGCCAGGGCTGGGTTTCCTTGCAAGCTGCCCACGGAGAGGGCCCGTCAGCCTGCGCCAGCAGAGCCATATTTCATCTGCACACAACAACCTGGGGGTGTCCCGGGAGCCGTGCAAGGAATGAGGCTTCACAGTCAGTGAGAAAATAACAACAAATACCAACTGCCTCCTGCCAAGAGAATGGAGAGCAGGGGGAGGCCTGTGGCAGAGGAGAGCTGGGACAAGCACAGAACAGCAAAGGATGTTTGTTAGTTCTTCACTGTGTCTCCTACCAACACCACCACCAAAAGAAATTGTGACCACAGAATGAACCCACCTCTGGGACCCACTGGACATTCTTCATTAGAAATTTTTATAAACAAGATGTGTTATTATTTTTTGTGCAAGCGTTTAAAAAGTACCTGTTTGGAATATTTCTTCTGAGGAAAAGGAAAGAAAAGAAAACCCAGTCTTTTCCCCAAATAAAATGCAAGAAAGCTCTGTTTCCACAGCTTTTGAATGTTCTGAACTTTTTTATTTTCCAGTATGAAATGTATTTGGTTATATTTTTTTTAATATTTCAGTTAACCAGTGTCCTAATGAAACATGTGCACTCATATATATCTGTTTATTTAGTTTGATTGTGAGAAGTTTTTTCTAAAATATTACCTTATCGCCAATATAAAATGTACTTATCCACACTGGAAGAGCAAAGGAATTCAAAATCATGGGAAAAGCTCATGAGATGCAGGACTAGAAAGAAGAGGAAGGTAGATGGCAATGACGAGAACCTGAGGAGAAGAGTTTAGGAAGGAAACAGAGGCCATTCAGTGAGGAAACACCAAGGTTAAAAAGGGAGAAAGTAGGATAAGGCTGCTGGCAGAATAGATTCCCTGGTGTGGAGAAGCACTGCACAGGAGGGTGAATCTGGACAGGCCACAGGCCTCGATCCAAGTTCAAGAGATTGTGCAAGGGTGATGATGGCAAGGAGCATGGAGATGTGCTGAACTCATGGATTGCTCCATTTGGATCTGTCTTAAAGTTTTAAGCAACCTACCATGAAAAGTAACAGCACTAAAGATTTTTGCAAAACCTGCACGTCACGGGCTCTGTCTGTCCTGGTCACTGGAGAGCACGAGCAAGGGACAGAGGCCTGGGGGTCTGGTTTCCATGGGATGGCATCAGAGCTCCTGGGTTCAGGATGTGCAGGGAATGACCCTGAAGGAGGCAGCACTGGTGGCTCAGGAAAGCCAAGGAACACTGTTGCTGTGCACTGTAAGGAACCTGGAAATCGTCCAGAATAGGGGCAGAGTCTAACTCATGACTTCTCAACAGCTACACCCCAAAGGGTGAAGATGATGTGCTTTACCCCCAGCACCTCTCTGGCACTGGCAGACAAAGCTGTCCCCAGCTCTGCAGAGCCAGCTGCAGCCACCCTCTTCCACAAAAAATGCTGGTGGGGGGTTTCAGGAGCTCACAGAGGCTTTGAAAGCCACCTCCTGGGTGTGCTCCCATCATGAGTAAACACTTCAAGGAAACCAACGAGGTCCCATGCCTCTCAGGCATCATGATCCAAAGTGATAAAAATTGAAATGCAACCCCCAAAACAAAGGCAGAAGAAAGAGGGAGAAAATGCTGTGAGGCCCAAAGGGCTGAGGATGTGGGTACTGCTGGGCTAAATTGTCTTTTTCCCTGCTGTGCAAGGCGGAATGTTGCTGGGACAGCACTGCTGACATTTGGATTGTTGCTGGTTGGGTTTTTTCCATAGTATTATTTTCTTCCCTCAAAGCCAACAGGCAAGTGACATAAAGCAAGCGGAATTGTGGCTCTGGAGCTGGGAAAGTCAGAGATGATCCCTGGATAGAAAACCCAGATCTGGGTTTTGAACTCCCTGTGTTGCACAAGGGGCCTTCATCTGGGTTAAGTCTGCCATGTGCAGAGGGGGCCAGTGGCCAACTGCAGAGTCAGGCTCAGGTTTGCATTCTGAAACACATCCCCCTTGCCAAAAATCCAGGGTCAATCCCAGAGGCTCGGGAGGGAAGAGCCAATTCCAGCCCTTCTCCCCTAACAATTCATCTGGGCACCCAATGAGGAAAGCTGTCTTCTTTGTGCTGACAGTTAAATATGTGCTCAGGCTCGTTCCATCAGAAGTTTACATTATATCAGGTTTAAATTATTTTTATACCGTGGTTGCACCCTCATTTCACAAACTTTTCAGCCTATTCTAGTTTGGGACATGGAGAACTTCTAAAGATGGTGAATTAAAGCAGGAAGGTGTCTTCTCACAACTCATGACCTTGCTTCCATTATCAGCCTTGAATCCACACAATTGACTCATCTGCAGGGACATGAGGGGGCTGGAAACATCCAGGAAGGACATGTGAAACAAAAGCTTTGAGCTCAAATAATCACAGCAAATCTGTGATTAATCCTTGGTTTGAAAGCTGGAGTTCTCCCCAGACTCATAGGCTGACTGGACCATCCATCAGATCGTTGGAAAGGAAGCAGTTAGGATGTGATCAACATCTCAAAGCAAATCAAAAAGTGAGGTTGATTAAAAGTGAACTCTGAACTCTGAGAGTTTTTTCACATCCTGGGCTCTCATCAAAAGAGGTTGCTCTGAGCTCCTCAGCCAGGAGAAAGTGTTGCAAGTCACTTATGGCTCTTCATCCTCATGGCCTCCACAGGCACAAATTTGAAGGACATTTCAAGGAGATGGCACGAATTAACCCCAGAGTCTGTGACTGACTCAGATTGGTGAAAGGGGAGTAAAGGGAGTACAGTTACTGGGTAGGAAATAGGGTCCATGAAGCATGCAGGGATTTCAGACACTGGGATTTTTTGAAACATTTATTGGAACAGACAGACTAAGAGCACTGAGGGATAAAGGATCCCAAATCAAACAGGCTAATTGGTCTCAAATGGAGTGACTAAGGAACTCTCTCCATTCCAAAATGGGTCAAATTGCATTTTAGAAGGAGATCTCTGAAATTTGAGTGGGAGGCCTGGACAGAAAAACGAATGGATGAACTCATAATTGACATGGATTCCATTATGGCTAATACCTGTGTCAGAGCTGCCACTGAATACGGCCTGCAAACCCAGTCTGGGGGAATTCCCTTTAGAGATGTGACCCAGGTGAAGCAGACTATTTGCCATGAGCCTGTGAGGAACTGAGACTTTAATTGCAAACATATGGCTGGGTAACTTTCCAGCAAGTGAAAACTGGGGGATAGAGAGAGACCTGCTCTGAAACAGATGATACAGGAAGGCTTTCACTATCTCCAGCAACAGGTTTCTGTGCTCTCATATCACTTTGTGCTGAACAGAAAATTGTAAAGAAAGGAAAATTATGCTAAAATGTAACATTGGCATAAAGAGCCCTGTGATTTTAGGAAGAATAAGGTTGAAATTAAGTTTCCTGTGACACCGTTCTCTGTTTTTGTCTTTTGAAAGGCAGCAGTCTGAACTTTGGCTTGCTCCTGTGCTGGAGAAGATGTGAGGTGGTTTGTGTCATGAGCAGTTGTGCCTGGACTTGATTCCAACCTTGGAAGATGACCTGAAGGACAAGAGCATCACCCACTTGTCACGGGCTGCTCGAATTGCCCTCCTGGTGTTCAGCAGGTGGGGTGAGTTCACTGCAATGAGGATGTGGGCACCAGCTCCTGGAGCTGATTGCTCCCAGGGAACACCTCATCCTCCACATCCACGATCAAGGGCAACAGGGTCGATGAGCACAGGCAAACCTACAGGAACAGGAGCCCGAGTTTATGGGCAGCTCCCATGGGAATTGGGGAGGAGCCCTGGAAGGGCTGCTCGATGTTATTTCATGTTATTTTTCAGAGCAGTGTGGTCCCAGCCTGCAGCAGCACCATGCCAGAGCTGGCCTGTAGCACAGGCAGCTGGTGTACAAGGCCAGGGAGAGGCTGCAGAGTTTTCAGTGCACTCAGGGCCTCAGGAAAGCAGACTGTGGGGTTAATTCTGTTTGTTGCTGTCTCTTCTGACTGTCCCAAAGGTTTTCTGTGCTTTGCAGAATCCTTTAGTACCTTTAACACCATGTGTGTTTGTGCTTTCCTCTGGGACCTGGAAGCATGACTTTCTGCAAAATGAGGGGCAAAGAACCATTGTCTGTATGGCCAGGAAAGCAAAGGGGAACGTGGGCTGGCATTGATCCCAAGAGCAGGAGGGATGAACTCAAGGGAGTTTCCTTTCCTGGAAGTGTTTTTGTTTGTCAGGTGACCTTGAGAAAACACGAACTTAACGAGGCAGGAGCTGCCCTGTGGTGGCTGGAGAGGGATGGGGCTGGGCCAGCCCAGACTGGTTGAGGTTCACAGCATCTTCTGGCTCCTGGGTTGGGAGAAGCAGCTCCTTGGTGTCCAGGGGGAACTTGGGCATTTGCAGTCCTGGAGGAGCTTGACTCCAGAGTGTTGGAGGTTCGAGTTCTGGACAAAATTGAGGAAAGCCTGTACTTGCTGTGGGGAGGGGATTTCTCCTTCCTTGAGCCGGCATCCAGGTGAGGAGAGCAACACCTCAAGTGTCAGCTGGGAGGATGGCTTTTGGAAGAGAATCAAGGATGAGGTGGAACAAACACAGCAACCTGTGAGTGCTGCTTTTTGTGTCCATAACTTCACTTTTCCCTGTGACCCAACCATCAGGGTTTGAGAAGGCAGAGACTGTAAGTAACTAATAGACTAATTGTTGCTTTGTGATGATGTTTAGCAGTTCACAAAGACCAAAGCACCAATTTTTGGTCAGGATAAGTTTTTTTTAAGGCAGTGTCTGGGACATCTGTGGCCAAGGCTCTGGTTATGTTGAGGAGTCCTCAGAATGAAACCAAGAAAAGTCATATCTGCAAACACCGAAGCATTTCCCAGTAAATATTCCCCTAACCAGTGACCACATGTCTGAAAAGGGAGATTTTTGCAAAATAGAAATATAGATATATGCAAAATAGAAAGTTTTGTAACAGCACTCCATAGTAAAGTAACAACAGTGATGTATGCACACATGTACACACGCTTGTTCCAGATAAGATCAAATATCCAGCACCCCAAAGTTGATACACTTCTATTTATTTTTATCCTTATGACTATGAAATCTATTTTTTCTTTGACTGACCATTCCAGATAGGAGTGCTGTAGATGATTCTATCAGCTGCTGCTGGGGGGGAGCTCTTTACTTTGCCTGTATCAATGGATGTACCCTTAGTCTTTCCTGCCAGTAGGAATTTATTTTTAAAACTGATTTTTGGAATTTATTTTTTAAATTATGATTGGAAAATTATTATCCAGAAATAATTCTCCCATTTTTCACTGATTTGAAGCTTATCAGCTATTTGCAGACTCTTGCATATCCCAGTCCCCTGCTCCCTCAAGTTCTGCTCTCTTTGCTTTGCTCATCCCTTTCCAGGACCCTGGAATGCACCTCCACTTAGGTGTTGTGTTGCCAGTGATTTTGGCAGATGGCACAGGCAGAGATGGGAGCAGAACCATTGAAGCAACAGTGGGATCTGTTGGAAGGGAGGAAGTGAAGAAGGGAGAGAGAAAAGGAGGCAAAAAGATGGAAGTGGAATGGAGGAGCAGTGCAAAGGGGAAGGTGAAGAGAAAGAAATGAGAGAAAAAGCAAGGATCCAAAAGAATGACAAATTACTCCTCTGGGCCATGTTATGCGCTGCATAATTTACAGTAAATTGAAATACTGTTAATCTCTAAAGGCTGTATTGTTCTCTTTTTCTCTTGGCCAGCTACTGCTGACGTAAGCAGAAACTCTGCTCTGGGCTGAAGCAGTCAGGAGCCTACAAGAGAGCCTGGTGCCCAGGCTGGAGCTGGGAGAGGGATCTGGCCTCTGCTGGGGTGACTTTGAGGACTCAGGCTTGGAGGAACCCAGGGAATGTGAGGTTGTTGAGCAAGCTTCAGGAGCTTTCAGTCAGTGCTTCTTCTACAAAAGCAAATAAAAATGCATCTTTAAGTCTTGTCCAGGAAGATGTCAGAGCTCTCCTACAGAGTTAATGTGCCTGACACAGAGACCAGCTTAGTCATGACAGGATAAAGCACTGTCCTGCTAGGAGTTCATATATCCTGCAAGATAGGATACATGAATATTGGGTATATACCATAGGATAGATGAAAATGAATATTATTGCAGGTTCATATACCCTGCAGATCTCACTCCACAAGATGTATAAATGTATTTGGGTGTATATATATTTATATGTGTGTGTAAGCTTGTGCAGGTATCTGTTTTCTCCCAATAACTCAGTAACCCTGCCTGCAGCTTTGCAGACTCCAGGATCCTGGCCAGCTGGAGCAGGGGAGGCTGCCAAGTCCATCAGGTTGATGGAGCCAGCAGGCTGCTCCACCTGACTGTCTGGAAGCATTCTTTTGCTCTCTTGGGAGCTTCCCAGCACATCTCCATTTCCTCTGGAAGAAGGTTTGCCCATGGCTGCCAGCATCCGTGGCAGGTCCTCTTTCCATGGCTGGTGTGGCTGCAAAACCCAGAGAGCCATGGCCCTTCCCAGCACTGCTTTAGCCATCTCCCAGCTGCCTAAGTCCTGAAAACTTCCAAAATGTAGCTCATGAAGCAAATGAAAAGGCACAGGCTCTTTGCTGGTGCATAACTGCTTTATAGGGAGAAAGGGGATGATCTCATTATGAATTCTGTATGTGCCACAACCTGGTGAAAATAGTAATAAATCATGGTTTTCTTTTCTTTCAAAGGAGATCTTCCTTGGCAGCAACTGACATCCTGAAGAGTTCCAAGAGGTGCGTGAGGAGGTAACAAGGGGGCAGCTAAAATTTATATTTTTGTTAACTTTCCATGCTAATATCAGGAATGATCCTACTGAGAAAGTAAATTCTTTACTCATGGATCTGGTATTCAGGTGCCCTGCAGGAGCAATGCAGAGACACAGAAAAGATTTTTCACCACTTGATCTCAGCATGTGGCTCTCATCTGGTGCTGTGCTCTGTCTGCTCCTTGCCTGGGACAGTGTCAGAAAAAGTGGGGGTTTCAAAACTGAGCTGTAGGGGGGAGAGCAGGAGTAATCCTGTTTTCTTTGCTGCCCAGACTAAAGAAATGGCTCCAACCACTCCTTCCCTTCTGGGTCCTCCTTCCAAGGAGAGATTCTTCCCAAGGCTTGGAAGCAAAGGCTTGCACAGCACTTTCACTGACAGCCAGCTCTCACACTGCCCACTGCATGGTGTTCTCTCTGCCTGTATTTCAGGTTTGTTTTACACCTGGAAGAGCACAATGCATTCAGGTGGAGCCCTGAAATGAGAGAGGGGAACAGCAAAGGGAGAGGAGAGGTGGAAAAAAGCAACAGCAACTAAACCAGTGGATCCACAGGCAGNATTAACCCCAATATGGAAATGGACCAAAGCTTATAAAAGTGTGAAAACTCCTGACTCAGGGTCCACCTTGGGTGTAGCCCTGGCCAGGCTCTTGTTCTGCCCAAGGTGTGTCCTTTGAGGGCCTTTTAATAAATCCCTGCTTTATTCCTTTAACACTGCCCAGCCTCTGTTCCAGGGAGCCTCCCCAGGCATCAAGAACAGTAAAGAAACAGGAAAGGTGGAAAAACAGCACCAGCCAGTAGCCCAGAATGTCCAGCACAGGCAGGAACCATCACTGTGTGCTTGTGAAAGAAGCCAGGACAGGAGGGTCCTCCCTGATCCTGACACGAGCAGTGGCTCCCCTCTCCCTGTCCCGAGGTGAGGTGTTCACCCTCCAAGGAATCCATCACTCTTTGTTCAGCTCACTGGAGATTTTCACACAGAGACAAGACATGCAGCCCCATGCTCTTCCTCTCTTCCTTAACACAGAGGCTCCAAAGCCATGGCAAAGAACCCTGACAACCTTCTTTATGTCTTTTGGAGCACTTACACTTGTATTGTTCAACTTTGAATAGAGAGTTTTTAAAAATAGTTGGTTCTTCAAACCAATTACAGGCTTTTATAACCTCGCCAGCCAAACATGGATCAAGGGTGGGAAGTGCTATTTTGGAAAATATGGTGCCAATTTTTCTTATTTTCTCACTGTTGATTTGGGTTTGGGGTGGTTTTTTTTGTTTGTTTTTTAGGTTTCTTTAATATAACAAGAATTCAGATAAAGAAAAACTGCATGTATAAAAGAGGTGAGGATTAGTGAAGAAGCAAACAGATTTTTTTTTTTTTGCTTATGTGGAAGGGGAGGAAAAAAAAGACAGCTGCTTGTGAAAACATGGAAAGTCTCCAGTGTAATGAATAATAATTTCAAAAGTATTTTTTGAGATCTGAACAGTATTTATATGCAAATACTGTCTCAGAAGGTAGTGAGAAAAGACCAACAGTTTTCCTAACGTTGGCTGGGGAACAAAATTTGCAGTTCTGGAAGACTTGCCATTTCCATAGGAACCAGATGAGTTGAAGTAGAAAAACTTAACAGAGGTGATTAAAAAGTATTTTATACTAAAAACAAACTTTCTAGCTGAATGAAATATATTACTTTTAGGAGAGTAAATGGCTTTCTAGCAAGTTTAAAAGAACAACAATCTGCCCTTTAGTAACTGCATTAGAGAGCCTTGGAGAGCAAGAAGCTCAGCACAACCTTAGAGGAACCATGGGCACATGTTTTGAGGTGCTGGAAATGTAGTTTATGCTACCAGAATTTGGGGGAGGTCCTGTAAAAATCTAAATACATGCAAAAAACCCTTACATGCTTCATAAGGAAGGACTTTCCTTACTTTGCATTGCTCTGAACAGAGGCTGGAGGTGAGTGATGTGGGCAGAACGCTTCATCCCACTGTTTAGTGTTTGGGGAATTTTAACAAGAGAAATAATTATGGGTGATATCCTGCCTAATTTAAGGGTTTGTATTATAACAAAAAAAATACTTTTGTGTTTTGGTTTGGTTATTTTAGCAGTAATAATTTTGTGGTTTCTGTAGTCACCTTCCCAAAGAAGGGAGCCATCACAAACAAACGAGCTACTTCCTCTGCAGGGCTATTTCTGTTTTGGTTTATTAGTGAGCTAAAAAAAGAGCTTTGATCTACCCTCCAGCTTGATATGTTATGAAATATTTTCATCAAACTCTGCCCTTAATTGAACTCACATTAATCTTAGCAAGATTAATGCAGATCTATGTTCTTAGGGGTTTCAGGACAGTCAGATGAGATCTTGCAGTTGGACCTTGCTGGTGTTGAGTTCAGTGGACAGCATTGGAGGGGCAGAGATATTTCTGTAGAAAATTCATTGCAGGATATGGGGTAAGAGCAAATGCATTTGGCCTGAAGCACAATTAATGCATTGCCTGAAGTTTGCCAGTATGTGTTGGTCCTTCTCCCATTGAAGCTGATGGCAAAACTCCCATGGAATTCAGCAAAGTAGGGTGGAATCTGTACAGAAATTATTTTTCCCAGAACAGCTTTGCAATAACCAGTGGATTTGCAAACTCCTCACTCTGACACATTGAAATAATTTGGGATTTTCATTCCATTTTGCTTTAATTGGACTTACCCTGCATCTGAGTCTTCCTAAATGGGTTGCTATGCCTAAAATATGTGCAGGCATGTTTGCACTCTCTGAGGGAACACAGAGGTTAAACTGGAAGGCGAGGTTATGTTAGCAAGGATATTTTCTTTTTATACTGCTTCCAAAGGCAACCCTGTTTTGGGCTCACCACTCTGCCCTGACCGCTCTGTGCCTCTCCATCCCCAATCATGCTGGGATTTGATGATAAAGCACATCCTCTTTCCAGGAGCCCTGCCAACCCCTACATCCTAACTCACTGGTGTTCTGGTACCTTAGGCACTTTGTGGTCAGGAGACAGACTGCAAATGTGGGTATGTCCAAACCCTCTGGAGGAAGAGAAGGAATTTCTTACAGAGCTGCTGTTGTCCATTTGATTCCCAGTTCCTTTGTTTTAGTGTTTCTCGAGCTGTGCCAGCTGAGACAGCTCTTAGCTGGATACCAGCACTTGCAGGGCCTGATTTGGTTCATGTCTCCCATAAAAGTTTTCCATCTCTGACCAAGGCATTTCACATCAGGGTAAAAATGTGAGTAAATCAGAGCTGGCATCTCTCCCAGACATATCAATTCCCCTAATTCCCTTTTTCCTGTGGCTTTGGGACAATCAAAACAGGGAATGTTTCCATTGCTGTACCTTTATGAAAGTACAATATGTGAACGCCATCTCCTGAGTGAATCCAGTGCATTTCCTCGCCTTGGTCGTTACAACAGCTCTCCCTGGAAATTATGTGGGAATCAATGTCTTGGCAGGGCTTGGCTCCAGGGGAGATCAAAACCTCCAACGTGACAGTTAATGAAACAAGGAGAAAGAAGATGGAAGCTGTCACTCCCAGCTGGCCAACACCAACAGAGCCCCAAGGCAACAGGAGGTGCCAAGGCGTCTGCTTGAAAAATTTGGAGAGACCTGGAAGGGGGGTGGTCAGAGAGAGGGCTGCTCTGAGGCCAGTTTTCCTGGCAGGAAAAGCCATTTGCAGTAATGGAGGAGCAGTAGAGGCCACTCATCCTCTCTGAGGGGACATGCACTGTCTTTTTTAAGATCCAGGACAAGCTGGCATTATTCTGCATCCCTGCCGTGATGGAGCATTGCCATGGAGCTGAGCTGGGTGGGGTGCACTGAGCAGGGCATGGATCCAGAGGTATAAACTGATGGAGGCACAGGATCCAGGGGTAAAAACTGATAGAGGAACAGGATCACAGGATCCAGGGGTATAAATTGGAGAATCACAGGATCCAGGGGTATGAACTGATAGAGGCACAGGATCACAGGATCCAGGGGTATAAACTGATAGAGGCACAGGATCCAGGGGTAAAAACTGATAGAGGCACAGGATCCAGGGGTATAAATTAGAGAGGCACAGGATCCAGGGGTATAAATTAGAGAGGCACAGGATCCAGGGGTAAAAACTGATGGAGGCACAGGATCCAGGGGTATAAATTAGAGAGGCACAGGATCCAGGGGTATAAACTGATAGAGGCACAGGATCCAGGTGTACAAAAAATTGGAGAGGCGCAGGATTCAGGGGTAAAAACTGAAGGCACAAGAACTGCCAGGACAGGGTGGCACAAATGGAGCCAGGCCTGCCTGTAATGAGCCTGTTTAAATCAGTGTTTCTCAGACCCTGATCCATGGGCCTTTGTTGGTCAATAAAGCATCCAGCAGTGGCTCAGGAAACAATAGGAAACCCTCTCTGTCTCCTCCAGCAGCCACAGAAGCATGCACACAAACAAAATGGGAGAAAATAAAAGCTACCATAGGCTACCTTTCAAATTTCAGTCTTTTGTTTATTTGATTTGATATATGAAATATATACAATTTGGTCCTCTGATTATTGTGCTTTTTCTGAAAAAGGCTAATCCCTGGACTTGAGAAGTTTAAAAAATGTGGCTGTGAGGGTGCTATTTTTGGAGCCAATTACAACAGCATTGAAATGTTGAAAGATTCCTTTTATTTGTTGAAAGATTAGGCTGAAGCCCTTCAGTCTATAAAAGAATAATAAACCCTAGCAGGATAAAATCCTTCATTGCAATGAGGATACAAAAGCCTCACAGTGCAATGTGGCCTGGGTGGAGGAACACGGCTGGCAGAGCTGACATTGATAATTACTAAAATTGTCAGTGCCCAGAGAAAAGACTGTAATCTCTTGCTTCATTCATACAAAATCTCACCTTCCACCTCCTGCCCTCGTCTTGGACAGCATCTGCAAAATGAGATGTGTTCACACAGTCCCTTTAGTGTCCTTCAGTCCTGTACAATCCACTCTGAAATGACTTGTTAGAATGGAAGGACTGGAAAATTCTGAAGTCCTGGAGAAAAAATGAGCTTTACTGACCATTTCTTCCTGGCAGGTTTTGTCATCTGGGCTGCTTGGGGCTTGGGACCAGGCTTGCACCTGAGTAGAGTTTGGTTTTCAGAGAGTTCCACTCAGGTGAGCAGTTTCTGGGTTATTTGTAAACCACCAGGAGTCATCACCAGGACAGAGGGTGGTGTAGCTGTGCCTGCCACTGATTTCATGCACATTGGCAGGGGGGTATGGCTGAGCTGAGGAGCTTTCCAAAGGAATGGTAGGTTTGAGGAGAGGCCAGGGTACAGAGATTAAATAGAAAAATAAACCTGCACGTAAAGACTGGGCATGCCTTTGTCTTGTCTGCCTGAAACAACACAAATTCAGCAGTGGGAATGGCAAGAGGCACCTTGGGGCAAGGGGTTTGTGGCACATACAAGGGATGCCACACAAGGGGTGTGTGGCAGGTGACAATGGAATCCTGGGTTCTGGGCTGAGAGCCACTTGTCCCTGCAGTCACAAGGAGCAAGAACTTCTCAACCACTGACTGAGCCTGAGTCTCATGGCAGCTGTGGGTCATGTCCAACAATCTCAGTCACACTGTGGCTTTTGGAATGTCTGTCCAGCCCTTTCCCACCCAAAGTGAGCACTGATCCTGCCATCCCAGCCCGTTCTGCTGGGATGCTGCACTACCTGTCACACTGGACTATTACTGGAGCCTTAACAGAGCCTGAAAAAAATCACATGGTGCCTTTCACTGTTGTCTTAGCCAAGTTTCACTGTGATTAATCACACTGTTCCTGCCTAAAGTTCCCCTCAATCACCACGATCTTAATTCCTTCCATTTAATTTCTGGCTGGTGTGTTACATGGAGCAGCACTGTTCTCATCTGTTGGATGCCTCAGTTTCACCCCAGAAAGTGCCTCCACTCCCTAGCAAATGAGGTGATCCCCCTGTGTCTCTTATTTCTTCCCAGGACCGTGGTGAGGATTAATAAGCAGGCATTTGCAAAGTCCTGTGTGATCCTCTGAGTAAAGGGTTTGTGCAGCAGTGAAGTGCTGCCCTGAGCAGAGGTAGGGTGTGTGAGCAGGCCAGCCCAAAGCTGAGTGTGCCTTTGGGGCTGTCAGCAGGCACAGAAAGGAGAAGCTGTCTTCATTCCCCGTTTACATCTCACATATCCTTGGCATGGAAGCTTGGCTTGGCAGGCTGATGGGGATGAATATCTCTCAACACTCCGTGAGGGTGACAGACAGCTGGGGTCCACAGCATGTTCAGGTCTTAGGAAATCAGCCCCACTGGGGGGTTGGGAGGTGAAAGGAAATCCCCCTGCCCTTGGGTTTGTGAATTTGTCATCAGAGTGGAGGGGCTCTGGGGCAATGGGGGCAAAAAAGAAACTCTAAAGGAACTGGTTTCTACCCCAGGTAGTAATTCCAGCAGAAATGGAAAGCAAGCCTAATCAGAAAGATTCCTCAAACCAAAAAACATGAGGCTCCTGCTCATGTGGTGTCTCTGTCTAAAGTTTGCAAGGCTGTTTTGGGCAGTTGTGGCAGTTTTGGGCAGTTGTTCCCTGGTGATGTAACCATCCACATCCATTTCTCACCAGTGGGCTGATGGTGAGCTTAGGCTTCGTGTGGGATGTTTGGATGGCTGCAGTTTTGTGGAGGGGTCCTACTTTTATCAGGATGCAGGGATGGTGCTCCAGGAGCAGCCAGGGGTCACTTGTCTGACTCTGACCTTTCTGATTTAGAGGATTTGGGATTTCCAAGAGATCTGATGAATCAGAACAGACTGACACTTCCTGCCACCTGTCCTGCCAGTGCCAGCTCAGCACGTGGAGACACACAGACACACAGACAGACAGACACAGACACACAGACACACAGAGACACACACACAAACACATGCAGACACAGACAGACATACATACAGACACACAGACACACAGACAGACAGACACAGACACACAGACACACAGAGACACACACACAAACACATGCAGACACAGACAGACATACATACAGACACACAGACACACAGACAGACAGACACAGACACACAGACACACAGAGACACACACACAAACACATGCAGACACAGACAGACATACATACAGACACACAGACACACAGACAGACAGACACAGACACACAGACACACAGAGACACACACACAAACACATGCAGACACAGACAGACATACATACAGACACACAGACACACAGACAGACAGACACAGACACACAGACACACAGAGACACACACACAAACACATGCAGACACAGACAGACATACATACAGACACACAGACACACAGACAGACAGACACAGACACACAGACACACAGAGACACACACACAAACACATGCAGACACAGACAGACATACATACAGACACACAGACACACAGACAGACAGACACAGACACACAGACACACAGAGACACACACACAAACACATGCAGACACAGACAGACATACATACAGACACACAGACACACAGACAGACAGACACAGACACACAGACACACAGAGACACACACACAAACACATGCAGACACAGACAGACATACATACAGACACACAGACACACAGACACACAGACACACAGACACACACAAAGACACGCAGACACAGACACAGACAGGCACAGACACACAGACACACACAGACACACACAGACACACAGACACACAGACTCACACAGACACACAGACACACACAGACACACACACACAGACGTGGAGCTGCAGGTCAGGGCTGTTTGATCACCCCTCTCGAAGGCTGCAGAGCACAGCCCTCCCTGGGTGATGGAGTCAATCACCGCGGCAAGGAGGGGTCAGGGCCAGGGAGATGCAGGATGAGTCAGGCACTTTGCTGAGGACTGGGCAATCAGAAGGCAGGGGTTTCCATGACAGATTAATTGCAGGGAGGGGGTTTTCATGGAAGAAGGAGAGGTCAGTTACACTGGATAATGCTTTGGCTTCAACTTTTCTAGGAAGCTGCAGCCCAGAAGATGTCCTTTCCCTGCCAAACAGGGCCAGTACAATGACATCCTTCCCCCAGGCCTCCACCCACTGTCATGCAATCGCTGAAAAGGAAGATTATTTCTTCTGTGCCACACATTAACGCTGGAGCTGCCAGAGCAGCGTTCCTGTGCTGGATCTGTGCTGCCATCGCCTGCTCCCAGCTCCAGGAATGCAGGGGTCACTGAATGGGGCAGCTCCACGCTGGCCCCCAAAAACTGCTGTGCTGGAGACAGCAGCCAAGGGTAGGAGCTGCTTGTCTGCAGCTCACATCTCTGTCCCCCTTAACTCACAGTCATTGAGCTCTGCCTTTTTCTCTTCCCTGCCCTGTTGCCTTCCCTGTCCTTTTTATCACCGCAGTGGGTCCAGGCTGCACGGATCAGGTGGGGAATCTGCTCAGAATTAACAGCACCCCGTGGAGGCTGCAGCTCGACCCCTGGCAGAGCCAGGCTTGCAGGAGAGTGAGGTTTTTCTATCTTATGTAACTTCCAAAGATGCAAGCCAAGCCCAGCTCCCCACAACCATCCAAGGGGTCCTGAGAGAAGATGGAAGATTCACCTGCAGGGACAGAAGCCTGGCAGGGGCTCTTTGGAGAAGGCCTGCCTCCAAAGATGCAGAGAGGGTGCCTCTCAGGCACCAGGGAATCATCACCTGCTGACACCACATGTCTTTAGTTTCTCCACTCTGTCCCAGCACTCATTTTAGGGAGCTGAGGAGAGGCAAATGCCTGGGTGGCTGCTACTGTCCCCACAAAGGGCAGCTGTGCTTGCTGATCTCCATGTTTCATTTCAAAGCAAGCTCCTCTCCAGGGCACTCTGTGGGTGCAGAAAATAACCTAAAGCCTGTAGCTGTGGCAAACTACATGGCTACTGTGCAGAGAAATGAGATTCACCCCTGACTGCTGCCCCCATGGAGAGCTCCTCAAAACACTGCCAGGCTGGCACCAGTGCCTCCGAGGGGAAGCAGCTGCAATTGTCTCTGTGCCTAGAGGGCCCTGGGCAGCAGCCACCCTGCCCAAGTGCTGCCCACTTTGTCATGTGCCATCCATCACGCTGGAGGGATGGGCAGCAATGTCCTGGTGGACACCCCTGGTGTGACACAGCCCCTGGGACTCCTTCCACGCTGTTCCTCGGGAGATGGGCAAGGGTGGAGGCCGACTCTGCAGCTGCTTGTGGCAGATGATGCTTTCATCATCAAAGCAGGACTTCTGGCAGCATTTGTGGGGATTAGCAACAGATCCTGCGCTTGGAGCAGCAGCCTCAAGCTCTGCCAGCCCCATCCAGACACCTTCACCAGCTGTGCTTGCCCAAGCTGCGTGGTTTCATTCCCTGGAATGGAGCAGGGTCACTGCAGCTTCCTGGGCCACCAAAACACAGGGAGGGATGAGGACTCCATGCCCCATCTCCAAGTGGGACAGGGGAGTGGTGCGAAAGGGTTAAGCCATGTTGTCGATTGTCACATGGTGCTGGGAATGCAAAGGCAGCAGAGAGAGGCAGCAGCACATCTTGAGTGCACATGTGGCCTCTACCACAAACACTTCAAAGTGCTTCCCTCAGACTGACGGAACAGCCTGACGCCGACTGTAAATGCCCTTGACACGCAGAGTGGAAAATATCAAACGCTCCGGCGTCCCCCCGAAAGGCAGCCTGCTCTCGCTGGGGAAGGCCCCAGTGAACCTGCCCGGGAGAGGAGGAGGAGGAGGGAGGACAGGAGGTGTGACGGGTGGTTCTCATTTAGGCCACGTATGGGTACACCCCAGCCCGGGAAACTGGACTTAATCTGAGCAGCTCTGAGTGCTTGAGGACATTTTGAAAGAGGCTGGGGCATCGGCTTGAGGCAACTCCATCCACACCTCCCACACTGCCTTGCTGCCTGCCCCAAACTCTGCACCGCAGAACTGAAGGGTTTCCAGGCTGGAGGTTTCTCCTTTTCCTCAAGGAACCTCTATCTCTTCCCATCCCTGTGCTGCCTCCACTCCGCCACCCCCAGCCCTGAAGTGCCCTCCCTGATCAGGAGCTTTTGTGACACTGGAAGCCTCCCCAGCCTTGGCACAGAGCAAATGCCAGAGGAAACCTCATGGTGGCCATATCCCTCTCCTGGTGCTGTGAGGTGGGGCAGACCACTCTGCCCCATCTTCTCCAAGCGGGACACAGTCCTGCTCTGATGCAGGGGAGGAAAAGCCTTGAGGATTGCAAGAACAGGTCTCGATCACTGGTAGCATGGTGGAGTCACTGGGGATTGTTGCTGTAACCTTGTCTGGGGCATCATCTGCCCCTGGGCACACTTGGCTGGCCAGGACATGCAGTCCTGATGGCTTTGGCTGCTGTGGCTGGGGAGGTGTCGTCAGCCAGCAGTGCCAGGGAGCAGGGGCATGTGCCCCAAAGCTTTGAGTCCATTTTCCCAGGATGAGGGCCAAGCAGGGACCCTGATGCAGGGAAAAAGCTCTGCATTCTCCTTGCTGCATGGAAACCTGCAGGCAGAGGCCAAAGCTGTGCCTGTGCTGGTGGAGGTACATGAGATATGGAAGAGTGGCAGAGATACAACAGCTCCTGACCCTGGACCAGTGTGAGAGAGACACAAACAGTCTCTGGTGGCTCCTTTTGACCATCATCCCTGCTGACTTAAGGGGAGTATGAGCACGAGTGATGGCAATGGACCAAATGTGTGCAGGCAGATACAAATCTTCTGCCCAGCAGAAGAGGGGACAGAAAGGCAGCGGGCCTGTGTGCGGTCTCCTTGGCTCCAGCACAGCACACATCACCGAGAGGCTGAGCAGGGCTCTGAGGGCTGTAGGCAGGGATCCATTGGTTATGACACATTTGGCATGAGCAAAATTGCCTCATAAAATACTTCTCAGATCAGCAAGAACTTGAGGGATCTCAAGAGGGAATTGAAGGAGAGGAAAGTTCAGACGGTCGGCAGCAGGACCCCACCTTGCATCTTGGAAGCAAAAGCAGACAGAGGAGGAGACCACCAAGGGGCAAAAAGTGCAAAATGGAGGCAGAATGGAAGTGTTGCAGGACATGGAGCGCTGAGGGATCACATGAGCTGGACCACCTCCATCTCGCTGGGAGAGCAACTAATTTTCCGGATAACAAACAAGGTAGAGCCATTAAGAGGGTTTTAATAGAACATCTATGGGGAACACTGCTAAAAGGGTAAACAGAACACGTAGGTGCCACCATAAACTGTTGAGCTGTGGCAGAAAAAATGTTAAAAAGAAAACCCATAAGCCTGCAGTAAACAACAGGAGGTGAAAATCTCCATTGATGGCAAAAAAAACGCGAACGGCGTGGGATTTATGAAACCTCCTGGGAAGGTTTATCCCCCAGTAAGCTCTTGGTGTACCCTCTGCTTGGAAAAGATGCTATTGCCTTCTTTAGAGTTGTTGGTTTCTTGGAAGGACAGGAGGTGGATGCCCGGTCTCTGATGGAGACCTCGAGGGTGACTTGTCTCAGCTGACTGCAGAACACGCCGGGGAGCATGAGGGGACGTGCCTGTGGGAAGGGGACACTGCTCTGAGGGAACAGGCAGCGAGGGGGACAGGGTCTGGCCCTGGTGACCCTGCTGGGTGCCTCCAGGGCTGGCGGGGGTGGCAGGGGACAGCGGGCTGGCACAGCCGGGAGCCTCCCGCGCGTCCCCGCAGCGACGGAGGAAGATGGATTGATCGCTGAGTTGTGGATTGATGACTGCTGTCAGCTGGTGGCCTCCCTCACCAGCCAGGCAACGGAAGCAGACTCCATGCCCAGTCCCTTTAAAGGCTTTTTGCCTCAGGATATGATTTATTGTTAGAAAACAAAGGATGTTTAAGGAGGAAAAAAAAAAAGCCAACACAAAATAAAACATCACAATTGATGAAAGCTGTCTTTGGTCCCCAGTGGCTTTTTCCCCCTCTTGTGAGCCTGGGAGCAGGGAAGAGATACATCCCCCCACAAGTAACCCCAAACCAGCTTCCTCTGCCTTTTAGGTATGCAACTCTCCAGTCTCATGATGGGCAGGGACTCCACAACCTATTCCCAGGCTGTCTCCCTGCCAGCGAGCACCACACTATGTGCAAACACAGAAAAGCTCTGACCAGAGCTATTTATAAGAGATGAGGGACCAGATTTCTAAAAGCACAGAGGTGTCCAGCTCTAGCCCCTGGTTCTGGAAAAAGAGCAGCTTCCCTGGGCTGAAAACAATTGGGAGTACAATTAAGGAGTGGAAGGGATTATTTTTACAAAATTGAATGTATGATAACGGGGAGTGTTTGAGGCTGTTTGGTGAGATGTTCCAAGATCAGCCCTATCCTGGAAGCCTGAACACTGCTTTGCAGAAACCAGCCTGGCTGGGAGGGAAGGTGGAAGCAGGAGTATTGTAGGTTTAAAACACACACACACACACATATATATGTATATATGTATATATACATAGATAAATAGCATTATAGGCATATATATGTGGCAGTGAAGTGCATATTGATGTTGATGATAAACACAGAAGGAGGAATCTGATAGTGGAGAGTAGAAATCAGTGAGAACCTGTGAAGAGAAGCTAAAAGTAGGACAGAAAAGCCTCTTGCCACTAGAGTTAATGATAATGATTTAAATGTATCAAGAAAAGACAAATCCTGCATTGAGATCCCAGACAATAATGGGAAAATACTCATCCTGAGTGTAAAAGAGACAAAGTTATTTGTTCAGCATTTATTTTTCTCTTTGGAAAGAAGTGAGATGACAAAACCATACTTTATGGAGATAATGAAATACTTGGTGTTCTACTGGTAGTGAAGCTGATTGTTAAAGAGCAGTGATTAAAGTTAGACATTCTGCAGGATCAGATAACCAGCATCAAAGGATAAACAAATTGGCCTGAGAACTCTCTGAACCATTAGTGTCAATTTTTAAACAAATCTGGGAACTCTGGGGACGTTCCAGAGGATTGGGGGGTTGGGGGGGGGGGAATCTAACACCAGACTAATAAGGCAGTAAATAAGATGGGCCACAAAAACAAGCAGTGCTTGGCAGGACATGGTTCCAGAAAGAATGATCATAAGAAAAACCTTTATGGAACACAGTCCATATGGACTCTCAGTATGTTGCATCATTAACATCAGTATCAGCTGCAGCTTGCAGAAAATAAAGACTTCTTGCTATTTGTAATGGGGTAATGACCTTAATTTACTGGGTGGCATCATCCATGGAGGTTTTTGCATGATTCTTGGCTTACATTGGCATGGTATCTCAAGGGAAAAAAGGGAGAAAAATCATCTCTATGAACCTATTGCCACTGGGATTGGCTTTAGTGCCCTGTAATTGAGTTGGTTGGAAATCTGGAGAAGTTGTCTGGTGGGGTTGTTCTTGTGAGACCTTGCAGGGGTCTGATTAACGAGAGGGCTGATCCCTGCTGGAGGAGCAGGCAGGCACTCAGGAGAGGGCTGCGTGGGCAGGAGGTCCCTGAGCTCTGCCAGTCCTTGTGTCGTGGTCCCCAGCCCCTGCAGGGGAGGGAGCTGTTGCAATGTGCCAGCATTCCCATCTGGATTTCCTCTCTCTGAGGCTCTGGGGTTGCTGTACATCCCCAGTCTGGAGCTGGGATGCAGCCAAAGCATGCCTCTAGATCTGAGATTTGGGAAGCATTCTGGGATAACCTCATCAGGCACAGCTTGGGACCCTTGGCCAGGAGGACTCTCCTCAGCAGTGTATGTCTTAACCCAGCTGTGTGCAGGGTCTCCTGCAGCTGGAAGGTTGGGCCAGCTGGGATCACAGCAAGCCAGCCCAGATCCTTGGAGCAGCGTCTTGGGCTCAGGAGCTCCAGGATCCATCAGCCAGAGCAAAGGTGTGTGTGACAGCGAGGGCTGTGCATCCTCCCTGGTGCTGCCCCACTGCTCCAGGCCAGCTGTTCCCAGTCAGGCCTGTGCCTCCTTTCGAGTCCTGATAAGGATCATCTCCACTGCAGAGTGTGTGACAGTCTGTCTGTCCCCTTCAGCCAAGTTTCCACAAGAGCAGTTATTTACAATCAAGCGCTCACACCCAGAGACAGGGCCTGAAATGCTGAGACAAACCCTCATGGAACCTGAGTCCAGCTATTCCAGCCCTGTTGTTTCCAACGTGCTGGTTTTTTTTGAGTTCTGAATCTTTTTCTTGAGCTTTAAAGACGCCCTTTAGACATTCCTAATCTGCATGTAATTGCCAAGCAGATATGAACTCTCATTCCTTGTTCACTTGCAGTATCTTGACTGGGTTGTGGGGCACAGGTCATAGCCCCTGGTGTAAAAAAGGGAATTGCTGACCCTGCAGGGCATGGAGAAGGTCAGGCTGGGAAGCAGCTCAGGTTTTACACAGTGCCTTTGAGACTAGGGTTTTTTGGCAGTTTTACATTTTAGAGACACCACTCTGGGCATAGCTGGGGCACATCTGCCCGCGTTGGGGAGCAAAGGCAAGGGGAAAGTTGGGTCAGAGGAAGGTGACTAACCCAGCACAGCATCTCCCTGGGGGTGACCTCCTTCCCTCAAGGAATGGCCTGGCCCAGAGCAATGTCATTTCTGGGGGATGGTGGCCACGGCCATCCCTCTCTGTGGTGCTTTTGTGGGGTCAGCAGGACAGGAAACCAAATTCCCCTTCCTTTGGTGAGCTGTGTGCTCCATAACTCAGGAATGTGAACCAACACATGTTTGGCTGAAAGATGATCATCCTCAGGAAAGGAACAGGTCTATCATGCTAAAGAAAGGGAACAGCTCAAAGCATGACCTGCAGAAATGACACCTCAGGGCTTCAAATTTGTTCCCTGTCAATGCAGAGGAAGAAAACTGACCTAGACACCATTGAGGTTGACAGGTCTTAAATTTAATCTGCTCTGAAGGCACGATATGACCCTGTGTTCCTGTGCACTGTGAGGCTGCAGCTGTTTCTTCCATTGGCTTTTCCTGCTCTCTGGCCACCTCACAACCTCTCCAGCAGAGTGGAGAAATATTTCTGTCTGTGCACTGTCAAATTTGGGCTTCAGCTGGGACCCTTTGGACTGAAACCAAGCCCCAGGGAGAGGGCTGTTGCTAGAGGATGCCATCCTTCCTAGGACCTGGCTGATCTCTGCTGCACAGCTGCCTGTCTCCAAGCACTGTGGTTTTCCTGCTTCCATTGTCCTCCTCTGTTCACTGCTAAGCTCCTCAGAAGAGGTCTCACCAAGCTGGGCTTTTTTCAGAGCCCTTCCTCAGCCTCTCTTGAGGCAGGCACATTTCTTCCCTTTTAATTTTCCTGGACCCCCAAGATGGGATTTTTGGGGTCAGTTTGTCTGCTGTCGCTACTTTTTATCTTTTTCTTCCTCTTAGGTAATTCTCGTTTCAGATCTTAGTTCCTGTAACCAAAACTGGACTCTCACTCCACTCAGAGACTTGCCAGGGAGTCTGACCCCCATGATCCTGGGGGGTTATTTCTGGAGGTCTGTACAGTGCTCAGGGACCTGCAGGCACAAGACCTGGCTGATGGTACCATGGGGCCCCACAGGTTTTGCAGGCATGATGATTACCTGGATCATTCTGCAGGAATAATGATGGGGTTTTTTAGTTTTACTGGTGGAGCCAAAGCCTTGAAGAAGAAAAGGCCCTACCAAGCCAGCAGAACACATCCATCTTCCCAGTGAAGCAAACAAAAACTGGTTTCAGGTTAATCCATCTGCCCCAAACAAAGTGTTTTGGTTTGGCCTTCCTCACTTCCCCATCTCGTCCTCTCTTCTCCCATTGCAACTCTTTGGATCCAAGATCTGCTGGATTCAACCCAAAGCCACAGAGGGGTCCAGTCCACTTGAATTAGTACTTCCCTGCAGACAAAATCCACCTCCGAAACCTTGTGTGTGCTTTTAGGTTCAATGACTTCCCCTGCCACGAATTCCCTCCCTTGACCTTGGTCCAAGTACTCGGGGCTGGCAGGACCTTTGTTTATTTGAGTGAGATGCTCTTCTCTTTCAGCGCCGATTGTTCATTGAGGCAAGGGCTCCATTTGAGTCTATTTTGTGTTTACACAGTTGGCCAATGTGCTGTTGTGAAACTGTTGATTGAGGCGTGTTGGAAGATGAGGAGTGCTCGGCACAGGCGGATTTTGGGCTTCATCCCTCTGCCAAACACCAACCAGCCTCTGCTGTTTCACAGGCTCGTGATCCTACCAGCTCAGGGGATGGAGAAAGGCCTGTCTCCTCACTCAAGGGACACTTCTTGCCAGGCCTGGAGGCAGTGCTGCTTCCCACTAAAATGGTTGTAATAATGTTATAGCATGGGCAAAAGAGAAAAAAAAAAAAAAAAAGACGGAAAAGACCTCCCTAAAACTTGTTCAAAGGGCTGGTGGAAATGGAGTCATGGAATTTTTTTGACAAATACAAAACAAAACACAGCACAAGGCAGGAATCCAGCATGGAAAATTGGAGCCCAGTTAAAGTCTGGCAAAACTGTAAGTGGAGAAACTTCTATTCTCTTCTACCCTGATCCTAAAAAGCTGCCTGATGTCTCCTCTCAGCTGGGAGGAGAGAGCAGGAGGATGGTGGGTTCTCACCTCAGAGTGCAACTGGAATGTGTTTGCATTCATCATGGGGATGATGGTTAAAGAGGCCTGGAGAACAGAAGAGTGTGAGATGTTCCCCAGGGGTCGGAGGCCTTGTGGAAAAAGGCACGAAATGAGGAAACACAGAGTCCCTGCTCTGGTTCAGCCACTGATCCCATGGCACCAAGGAAAACCTCAGAATTCACATTTCTGTCTACCCTCCTCACTCTCCTTTGGGCATTGGCTAAGGAAAGGACCTTCCTGTCTTCCTGGGCCAATTTGCAGAACTGGTGGGCAGGTGGGGCAGGAGAGGATTTCAGGCATGGCCACAGCCCTGTGGGCATCTGTGCCACCATGCAAACGACACACTCCATCCCCCAGCACATTGAGATGGTAGGGTGGGGGCAAAAACTGTATAATGGTGGTGGCAGAGGGGATCTACATCGTAAATCCAGGAGGAAATGTGGTTTTTAAGTATAGGGAGGTTAGAGGGACCAAATAATTTTTCCTGCTGGGCAGTGCCATGTGCTGATGGTGAGCAGGGAGGGCTGTGAGTGGTGCTGGCACAGTGCCCCAGGCCAGCCTGGCCATGTCCTGCATTCTCCAGCTGGGAAAGCCCTGGCCAGTGACTCAGCCCTTCAGGGATGTGTGTCTGAGCCACTTCCCCTCGGCCATCTGGGGAGCATCCTCTCCCCACAAGTCATCCTCATGAGGCCTTTGCCATTATGGGCCTTGGCAGCTCCACTTCAGGCACGTCCACAACAGGATCCCTCTGCCTTCTGCCTCCACAGCTGTGTCCAGAGCTCCTGGCTTGTCCTCCATGGATTCAGTCACGGATGGACTGCTCCATCACCCTGACAGAAAGAGACTACTCTCTTTGTTGTCCCAAATCTGGGCCTGGGAAGGTCAGCCACGGGAAGAGATTGGGCAGAAGCAGCAAGCTGTGTGTGGACATGAGATGTCTCAACACTTAAAGAGAAGAAGCAGGAGGTTGCCCAAAACTGCCTGGATGGGGAAGGTGACACAGCAGAGAAGGCATGGCTTCCGTGGATGGATGCACAAATAACTCAGAGGAACTGGCCAACGGGGCAACCTCTCTCTGCAGGGGGCTGGAGTGAACCCAGCTTGAGGCTCACAGAGGGCCTGGTGGATGCCATTTCGTGCAGCATTTGGGTTTGTGTATTACGTTCAGATAAATCTGACTGGAGCCAGCACATTACAATCAGAGCTACTACCAGTGCTGCAGCGTATGAAGATGAAAATGAATTATCAGTCTCCTGTCAGTTCAGGCCCTGGAAATAGAAAGCTTTTGCAGAATAAAGGTAGGAGCTTTACTTGTAGTCTTATCTTTTTTAGGTACCAATGTCCAGCTCTGCGAACAGAAGTCCATCTACTGTGAGAGTCTTTATGGACTCCTAGATCCAGGAATGAGTTCCTGCTGCTTCTTTTTTTTTTTTTCCTTAGGACATTTATTCAACATAGACCTGACCAGACAGGAGGACTGGGCCAATTCTTGGCGCTTTTTTGCCAAAACCATGCTTTAGTCTCAGGTGCCTCCTGGATGCTGGTGGCTGGGATGAGGGCAGTGGAACGTGAGTGCAGACAGACCCGAAGCTGTCTGCTGTACCTGGTCTGGATGGAAAGGGGACAGGCTGCCAGCTACAGCGCCTGGACAGACACACTGTGGTTAGAGTAGACTCAATTTTGAGATGGCAACAGCACTAAATGTGTGTAAAGCAGACAGACTGGTGCTAAAGCACTTACTGAGAACATTAATGCACCATGGACCACCCTTCCTCATCATATGATGTGGTTCAGTCTATAGGCAAGATATGTAAAAACAATTTAAAATTAATTTAGCTTTTAAACCCTTTAAAAACATATAAACCCCCCAACCTTTTGATATGGGATTGGGCTGTTTTTCCAAGTGGGAAAATGTTCACATCAGGATTGATTTAATTTTTTTTCCCCCTTTTAAATCATAAACAGTCCCGGTACAAGAAACAGTAGCTGTTATTGATTAAAAGTTCATTTGCCTTGTCTTTGCTGATGATTGATACTTGGTAAGGAAGGATAGAAGAAGGGAAGGGTGTTGTACTTTGGAGAGCAATAGAAAATGTGTCACATGTTACCTGCATCTTAGAATAATGTTAGTGTTGGAAGGAGCATTATCCTGAAGAATAACAGTTGTTTTAAGGTCCAGCAGCTCCCGGTGCTTCCTGCATGTGTTGGACTGTGTCGGGCACACCCTCCTTAGAAAGCAATGGGATGCAGGAGGGGAGCAAGGCAACTGCAATCCCAAATGGGATTTTTATGGCCCGTTGAAGCAAAGCAGCTCCCCATGGATCCAGTGGCAGGCTGTAAAGGCTTCGCTTCG
This sequence comes from Thryothorus ludovicianus, assembly GCA_013397245.1. NCBI lineage: Eukaryota > Metazoa > Chordata > Aves > Passeriformes > Certhiidae > Thryothorus > Thryothorus ludovicianus. The sequence goes on along the minus strand of VZTB01000835.1, from coordinate 32,478 downwards.
GGAGCGCGTGTGGCTCCGGCAAGAGCAGGAGGTGCTCGGGAGCTGGTGGGCTTGCCTTGATGATGCCTTGAATTTAGCTTTTATATTTTCCAGATTCTGCACTGCATTAGTGTGTGACCCTGAACCTCATATCAAGAGTTAGCAAGCTCTCCTCACAGCCCAGTCACACAGAACAATCCTTTTCCAGCCCCACAACCAAGGGCACTGCTGCAGCTTCAGATCCCAAAAATTGCAAACAGCAGAGAATTGAGGAGAGCAATCTGGGAGGGTGGGACTGCATCACCTGGAGCTGGAATTGGACATTTAACCCCAATATGGAAATGGACCAAAACTTATAAAAGTGTGAAAACTCCTGACTCAGGGTCCATCTTGTGTGTAGCCCTGGCCAGGCTCTTGCACTGCCCAAGGTGCATCCTTTGAAGGCCTTTTAATAAATCCCTGCTTTATTCCTTTAACACTGTCCAGCCTCTGTTCCAGGTCAGCCTCTCCAGGCATCATTGACACCTCTGAATTTTTATTGGGCTCCTCAAAGCCCCAGCCTGCTGTGGCAAGCTGGGAGTGCAAGGTGCAGCTGGTCACAACCCAGGATGGCCCATGCAGGGATTGTGGTGTTGGTTCCTCCTCCCAGGCATGGGTGGGTGTGGGTGCTCCCACTGCCCTGGGTGTTGCTCTGCAGGTGGGAAGGGGGTAGCTCAGAGATTTTATAAAATCTCTCACCTTCTGGAAATCTCTTTTTTCAGATAATGTACATGGAAGCCACACCAGGATGCTGAAGGTAGAAGACCCCTTTGCTCTTAGGCCTTCAGAGGACTTGGACTCAGTGGGGCAGGAAAGGCATTTCTCTGTCAAAAACATTTTCCAGGCAAAAAAGGTTTGGATTCAGAGAAGATGAAATTCTGTGAATTCATCTCCATTCCCCAAACTGTTGAATTGGGGAAGAGGGGAAAAAGGAAATGTTTTACTGAGACGTTTTCAAAGCAGAATGTTTCTGAGGTTTCTTTTCTTGGCCCAGTCTTTGGTTTCAGGACCTCCTTCAGTTTCAGTAAAAAAATAAAATTCTTTTAAAAATATTTAAAACATCTGTCAAAACACCAATTTCTCAGTAGAACTGAAATCTGCTTTTTCCAAGACTTCATAATTTGCTGAAAATATTTGCGGCAAATTTTCTTCCCAGCTCATTCCCAGTGCTAAATGCCTGTGAACTGGCAGGGCAGGAGCACGCCCTGATTTGCAGAGAGCTCCTGGGCAGCTTTTCCCAGCATTTCTCTGAAGGTGCCTCAATGTGTGAAGAAACTGTGGCAAAAAAAAGAAAACCAACCAAAAACCAACAAACAACAAATTTTCCAGTAAAGGAGCACTGGGGTTGCATCACATGTACTTTCAGACTTTTTAAAGGAAAATTATTGATTATAGATACATGATCCCATAGGGTGGTGGGACTTGTCTCCATCAGCTTGGCTTGCTTAAAATTTAAAGGCTTTGTGGAGATTTTGCTGTCTCGAGTGCTCCTGCCCACGCTGGTGCTCATGTTTAAGGGTGATGGGGTGAGATTTGCTGCTCTCTCCCATGGAAGGAGGGACCAGATCCCCACAGGGGTTGGCTCTGTGATGATCCTGATGTATTACCCACCTAATGCACCCATCACTGGCACTGATTTACACCTCAGCACAACAAAGATGTTTTCTGACCCACTACCTGTGAAAGGACAGGCTCCTCTACAGCCTCCTGATTTTATTGCTGGCTTTCCTATAAACAGTTGCTACTATTCCCTTATCCTGGAAACCCCATCCAGCTCTTCTGTAGCAGTTTGCAGTGGCAGGAAGCAGGAACCCATCTGAGACACAGATCCAGAGCCAGGGTCTCTCCAGGAATCAAGTCTGTCCTCATGTCAGAGGTACTGGACAAGGGGGCAGCTCCTCTGCCATTAAAATTGGTTATTTGCAGCAACTCAGCCATGCTCCTCCATGGAAGAGGGCGTTTGGCCACATCTGTTCACACCTGAACCTCCCCCAGTTTATTTAGATGATGCAAAATCCCAGCCCATAGGGGGCCAGGGTCTGGAATTTTTCAAAGTAGGACAAGTAGGACCAGAAGAGCTTGGGAAGACCCCTCCCCTCCAGCTCATGGGTGACGGTGACAATTACCTTGTGTGGCCTGGCATCCTTCCCAGGGCCTTTCATCCCACAGCACCAGCATCGTGTCCACACTGCAGCATCCCTCTGCATCCAGGATTGCATCCCACCTATCCAGTCACCCCCAGAGACAGAGCAAAGCAAGGATGAGGAGATCCCACCCACCACTGGGTGGGTCTCAATCCTACAGGCAAGAGTGTCAGGGGACAAGTGACACAGGAGAGACACTCCCTCCTCTAAACCTGACCTGCCAGGATGTCATCCCCAGTTCCCTCCCCTCTCCAAGGGATGGAGTTTCAGGCTTTGCAGCACATCCAGCCTTGCCAAATCCTGTCTCCAAAGCAGGAGTTCCTAATCGTGCATAAATATGGAGGTGGATATCGCCGTCTGTGTTGCTCCAGAGACAGCCTTTGATCCTGGATTGAGAGCTCATGTTTCAGGTGTTTGGGCAAATCAAAAGTACAAAACAGAAACTCCAAATTGCCTTGTAATTTTTAAGAGGCAGATCAGGAAGACACTGCTAGCTGGATGGGGAACAGATGTCTCCCTGCTGGCTTCTCTGCTGTCCGGAGCCGCCAGCAGCGAGGCTCCCCTTTCCATGGGTGCCTGCAAGCAGAGCTGGAGGGGGTTTGGGGAACATGTCTCAGAGCTTTATGGATCCTGTCTGGAGAGGGGGCAGGTCTGTTTTTCTCTGTTCAAGCCCCAGCTTTGGTTCAGTGTTAACCCAGCCATCCTCTTCCTTTTCACCTATGTTGTTTTGGGACTGCAGCCCATCAGCAATGCTGCAGGCCCTTGTCCCAGGGGTCTCACCTGAGAATCAAGTCCACCTGGGGAGTAAATCAGCTCCCTGTGAAGCAGGTGGGGTTGTCAGCTGGCTGGTTCCTGAGCCAGGCAGCAGGGAGAGGCTGATGGTGCCACCTGAGGGATGTTATAAAAGGGGAAAGAGGAGCCTCTACTCTCCTTCAGCTCCAGCAGCAGTAAGAGCTAGGGGAAGGTGGGGAAGATGGAGTGGGGAGTGTTGAGCCAGCATCACCAGGGAGGACAGTACATGACTTGATTCCAGCCTCATTTTGTGGGCTTTGCCTCTCTGGAGGGGTATCCCTTGTTCAGGCATGGTTTTGTTTGTAAGCTCCCTCCACCAGGAGAATGCAGAAAGGGTACCCCCAGGGCAGGAGGTGCCCAGTGATGCCTTGAGGATGCAGGCATGTGAAATGGGGGTGCACCAAAGGGCCAGCTGGCTGTGTAGGAGGCAGGAAGTGTGTGGGGTGATGTACCTGCACCCCATTACAGTTTGGTGACTGCTCCTGGTGCCAGCAGCCGTAGCACAACCTGGTTCCCAGATGAAGCCCCAGAGCTGAGCCTGCTGAGGCCCCTGGGGTGAGCCTGAGGCTGGCAGCCAGGCTGGGTGCTCCAGGAAGCATGGTGCCTAAATCCCTTTGCTTTGGTGCCTTGGCTGGATCCCCAAACCACTTGAAAGGAGCAGGGGCTGGTGCTTATGGCTGCCTGAGTCAGAGGAGGAGGCAAGCAAGAGCCTGAGGCTGGAGCAGAGCCTGTGAGTCACGGCTGTCAGAGCCACTGGGGCAGCAGCCAGGGGCCAAGATGACTTTTGGCAGAAAGGAACAAAAAAATTGCATTTGGCACTGAGAGGAAACCTGAGCAGGGCCAGACAGGGAGGCTGCCTAGGAGCTGGGATGGTTGGGTTCCCCCACCAAGGGAAGTCTTGGTGCCTGGACACTCCTGAGCTGCCTTGGTGCTGTGGTGGCAGAGGGCTTCCTTGGGTAGCTGGATGCACGGCATCCATGGGGCTGGCCCTGAACCAGGCAGAGTAAGCCAATGTCCTGTAGAGAAATGGGGTGTAGGAGCAGATTTTCTGGCAGTAGTGGTTATTTTCTTCCCTTTGCAGGAGACTCTTGGCTGTGCCTTGAAAAGCCCAGGAATTCCCCAAGACATGAGATGCACTGAATAACCCAGCACAGAGCAAAGTGCCTGAACACAGGGACTGGCCTTGCTGATGGTGTGGAGGTGGTCCAAGCAGTGAGCAAAGGTCTTCTGTGGGTTGGGAATGGGATGAAGGCAGAAGCCAGGTCCTGGAAATGCTGTGTGCTCTGACAGAGCTGGTGGCTGTCAACACTGGGGTGGCAGGATGGCTTTTAAGGATGTGTTTGGAAGCCAACGGTGGAGGGTTGATCTCAAAACATCCCTGATTATATCAAGAGGGTTTCAGGGGATTTCATAGGTTATGCTGGAGAAGGAGCACCCTCAGCCTTGTCCTCTGTGTGGCACCCACTGCTGGGTGTGTTGGGGAGCTGGGGTCAGTGGCCCAGTCCTCTTCACCAGGCCTCTGCCTCCCAGCCAAGAGAAGTGTTGTGCTGTCTGCAACTCCCAGGGCATGGGATGGATCTGCTCATGCTTTGGCCTTCAGCATCTGAGATTTCTGCTCTGGGCAGAGGATCTGTCACTGAGAGCACAGCTTGGCCACAGTGCCTCAAAGGGAGCACACTGAGTGTCACAGCCATGGGTGTCTGCTCCAGCACTTTGTTTGAGACTTCAGTGCTGTGTTCCCCTAAATCCTCCCAAGTGTGGGGAGGGGGAGTGTGGGATGTGCTGGGGCAGCTGCTGTCAATTAGTCCCCTCTGCTAAATTGCTTCTGAGCCCACCTCCTCCCCCCTCCCCAAAAGGCAAGCTGCAAACCCCTCTGAGTTTATGGTCTGTGAGTTCATGCAGCCTCCATTAATTTTATGAGTAGATTTTCCTATATCTATTCTCATATATCAGCCCTGAGAGCAGGAGGTGGTGGTGGCAGGGGAGTGTGACGTAACCTGCACTGACACACATCACTGCTGGGAGGGTGAGCACCCAACCTCTGCCAGCCTTCCCACCTTTTCCCACAGCTTCAGGGAGGCTTTGGCTCTCCTTGCAGAAAGGAACACTTTTGAAGTCACTGTGGAGGCAGAGTAGCCTGAGGGGCACCGAGGAGAGGCACTTGCATGAGAGTGGGTGACTACAGAAAACTCCATCCCTGATCCAGTCAGGATGGGAGAAGACCATAAATCACTCAGGAAAGCAACACAGCTGGGAAGCCAAAAGGCTCCAAGTCCCAGAGCACAGATTGCTGACCTAAGCCCCCCGTGAGCAGGGCCAGCTTAGCTCAGCTAGAGGGGTGTGACTTGTGCTTGCTGTGTCTCTAGAAAGACGGAGGCATGGTGGGAAGCTGGGATGATGTACTGAGTCTGGAGCATCTGCAGGAGGTGTTGAACTGAGGACTTGCCATGGAAGCCAAATGAGTGATACAGACTGGTTTTCCTTCCTTAGAAAACCTTGAGACCCTTCCCCACTGAGCAACAAGAAGGGGCTGGGAAAATTCCCCTTTTCTGCTGTAATTTGCCCAGTGTGGGTGCCTCTGGCTTGCAGGGGGTGTTAACCATCCCACAGCTCCTGGGGGCAATGGGCTGCCTGGGCAGAATGAAACAGGGATGCAAACCATCAGAGCTCCCTATAAATCTGTGGGGTAATTGGCAGCATTGCACTCGTGATGAAATGCAAGAAGGAGCTAAGCTCTCAAACAGGGTAGAGCTTTGAGAGGAAGGGTGCAAGGCAGCCTGATGGAAACCCTGGTTGTATTTCAGGCTGGGATTGTCTTCTGCTTTACCCTGGGGACTAGCTGCTTCCATGGGCCCAGACCAGGTGGGATTTGTTTCCCATCCTGGGGAGTTGCAGCTGGGGATGCAGGTCTGGGGACCCCTGATGTGGATCCTATGGCCTGAGAATTGCCAGAAAGTCCTGGTCTGAGGCTTTGCTTTCTCAAGTCATTCCCTGTCTGAGAAGGTTAATCTATCAGTTTAGAGGTTTTGGGCAGTAATTTGTGCTGAGTGGTTCCAAGAGGAACCCATGGAGCTGCCAGGAAGGAGCTTGATGTGGGCTGGGGCAGGTTCTGGGGTTACAGCCCCACAGCTGGGACAAGGTGCTTGGCTTTGCTCCATGGTCTTTGCCCAGGCCACTTCTAAGGTGGTGCAAAGCCCTCCTCATGTTGCTGGAGTCATTCTTTTTGAACAAAATCTGACCGTTTTTGTTCATCTTGCCTGTGCTTTGTGTCTGCTTCTCAGTTGGCAGCACTAGGGGAACTTTTTTGCAACTTTCTGTTGAAAGACTTTGGGATTTTTTGTTTTCAATTTTGCAGTGGAAAAATCCCATTTTTCAGCTACCTCTCTGCATGGCCTCTGACAGAGCACCCTCTCCCAAACCACCAGTAACCAGACCACAAAACTTGTTCTCAAAGAAGCAATTAAAAGGAAAGAAAAGGGCACCGACCAAGATCTCTTTTTCTCTCTATATTCTGAGAAAGCATGTGAATTACCCTGCTCCCAATTCTTCCCAGAACATTGTAGTAATGTTACAAATTTAGTCATAAATCTGCGGTTGAATTATAGTTATCATTGTAAAACAATAATAACTATGCAGATCCTTATTATGGTGCATTAAGTTACAATGATAGTAAATCTGTCACAATAACCATGGCAACTCTCTCAGGCACGCAGCAGGGCTCCGTGATGTTATTGATAAAATCTGCTGAACTCTGCTGTCTTACCCTCCGCAGAGCCGCGGGGCCGATTTATTGGGGATGCTGATTAAGTGATGCAAACCATCTCACTCTCCCCTGGCACTCATTTGTTCTCCTCGCTTGCGTGAAGAGGCGTTAAATGCTCTGGCACAGGGCACGGGGGACTCGCCTTTGTAGGATGGGTCCAGGCTGAAAGGAACGGGACCCAGGGAAGGGTGGGTCTGGCTTGCTGAGTGCTTTTTTTTGGGGGTGTCTGGCTGGTCTGCGTGCGATTTCGGGGATCTTGATGGCTTTGGGTGGGCTCTGGGCCGGCTGCTCGCCCAGAGGTGGCTTTGTTGGGTGGTTGGTGGCGGTACCTGAAAGCAGAAAGTGGCAAGCGGGGGGTGGCCCCAAAGCAGCGCTTGGTGCGGAAGGTGCTGAGCCTTGCCTCGGGCTGGAAAGGGTTAATGGCACCGGGCTGGCAGGTCAGTCTGCTGGATGGGCTGACTCGGCTGTGGTGGGGCTGGGACACCCAGCACAGACACTCTCATCGTGTGGCTGCTGCTCTGACATGTTTTATGGCCTTGTGTCATGCTGCTGGTCCTGTCCAGCCCCACTGCTGCCAGAATAACCCACAAGAAAGGCTGTTCTCATGAATTTCCCCGACTTGTTTTGGGGCGAGGGCAGATCACACTTCTCTGGCTGCCTCTGGGAGCCAAACCACAGCAGCTCCTTCCTAGTTTCCATCGACCTCATGCATGTGCAATCTCACACAAACGCGTGGGGCAATGCCAGGCAGGGCCACCACTTTGTGTGTGGAGGCATTGATGGCTCCTGGTCCCATCTCTCTGGGCTGTGACAGCTTGGAGGACCCACCTGCAGCCTCTCCCTCCCTGTTCCACGACAAAGCGAGGCCGTTTCATCCTGGAACAAACTTTGGGTTTGTTGACCTGGTTCCCTCTGTGCACTGCTGCTCCTTGAGGCTTATTTCAGATGGGCACAGCCCAGGCTGCAGCTGGCAGAGATGTGGGATCCAGCGAGCTTCTGGGGTGCTGGGAGACTGCCTTGATGGAGGGCAGGGGGCTCCTGAGCCCAGCTCAGCTGGGTCAGCCAGCAGAGGAAGCCACAGCGCTGTGCTGGGCTCTGCTGGAGCTGGTGACAGGCTCAGGGACACACTGGCATGTGCTGGCTGCTGTGCCCATGGGTGACATGGGCTGAGAACCTCTGGGTGAGGGCACGCTGGGGAAAAGCCACTCTGCTTGCTGGGCTGGTTCTTGCTTCCTCGTGCCCTCCTCTTCCCTGCCAGGGCCGCCAAAAATGGGCATGTTTCTCCTTTTGTCGTTTTTCCATTGTAAGGTTTCATGCTGGTTTAGGAAAAAAGGCTAATAATTTATCACTCTAATAGGGGTTTTTCTGGCTGAAGAAAAGCCCATTAAAGTCTTGCTAAGTATAGGAACCCAAGTTTCATTGTGAGTGTTTATATTTTCTAATCACTTGCAGATGATGCCAGTGTGTAGCTGGATATTGGACTGTAAGTGCTGGCTGGTTTCTGTGCCATTGCTTTAGTGGCTGCTTTGTGCAAGCCTGACATGGTTCGAGGGTCAGAGTTTTTTGGGAAGGAGTGAAGATGCTGGGAGGTTCCTCACCTGGGCAGTGATCCTGCAGGATGCCTTTGGTATTTGCTCTTCTCCAAGCACCCCCTTTGCCCCAGGATCTCCCTGGGTGCAGCTGGTGTAGGCCAGTGAAGTGAGGGAACCCCAGACCTTGCCAGGAAGACAGCTGGCCCTTCTGAGGGATGCTTATTCTCCAAAATATAGCATTTTAAAAAAAATTATTTGAGGAAAATTGTCCTGCTGGGGCATTTCCAGTTCTCCAGTGATTTTATTTAATACTAGACTGGGTGAAATGTGTAAGATAGCCTTCTCCATCCTTATATTGGGAAATTTCCCAGCCCCATGGGAAATCCATCTGGATCCCTCTAGGTGTCAGCTCTCAGAATGAAGGGAATGTCTGGGGTGTTTTCATCCCAGCTTTGCATCTGCCTTTGCTCATGCAGGTGAGAGGACTGGAGGGGCTGGCACAGGATGGTCCAGCAGGATGGAGGCAGAGTCCTGCTGCTCCTGACCTGCAGGCAGTGCCCATCTCCCCTTCTGAGCCTCACTGTGTCCTGCCCCTAAAGACCCTCTGCAAATCTTCCTTTTGACTGCTGGGATCTTTTCAGTTCTGTGTAAAGATGTCTGAACAGATTTTTTTGTTGTTGCTGCTGCTGATTGGAAACTTATCAGTGTAATTATGCAAGCATATGTTTTATAGGTTCCATCTTAACACTGTTAAACATCAATCTGATATTTACTGGGAGTTATTAACTGTTAGTGATGACTATTACACAAATGCTGACAAAATTATTGAACGAGAGCCATTTGAAATTGCAGGCTCCCTATATGTGCCACTGTGCAATACTTTTCTCTATTACTGACCTGGGAAAAGGGACTTCAAGTATCCAGACCCCTTGATGCATTTATGTGGCTAAAGGCATGATGGATTTCATATGTTTCAAAACCTGAGCTTTCATTTTAAAATAATAACTGGGCTCTCCAGGTTGCCAGCCCTGCTCAGTGTCTTCATTCCCCCTCACCCCTTGACAAACAGGAAACCCCCAATGGCCAACACCTTCCACAGACTCTGAACTCAACATTCATTATGTTTTTTGTGGGTTTTTTTTTTGGTTTGCCCAAGTCTGCAGACTCTGTCTCAAGAGCTTGCAGTTCTCAAGACAGCTTTGTACTGTGAGGGCACAGAGAGATGGGCCACGGACAGAGGGGACATTGCCACTGAGCATGGTGGCCTCGTTCTGCCATCACCGTGGGACTGTTTCAAGGCTGGGATCATCCTTGAAGTGAAATGTGTGGAAGTGGGGTTGATGTGTCACCTTCTCTGTACTGGTACCCTCGGAGCAACTTCAATGGGATCCAGCTTTCTTTGGATCTGATGGGGAGGGAGGATAGGGAAGCTGGAAAGGTTTGGTGTCAGGAGAGCAGACGTGGGAGCTTGTAAAATTGGGGAAGTGGGGGGAAGAATATTGGTTTTATAAAAAGGAGCTCTAAATGACTCAGGATGCAATAAAAGCTCCATTTCCAGCTGAGTGGATTGGGTTACACTTTGGATTGGGGAGTTTTTGGGGAATAAATGCCGTGCTTCTCATTTGGGTGTGTGTGCAGAGATGGGGCACGACCTTCTCCTGGGCCCAGGAGGCCTTGGGGGGAGATGAGATCTGGGGGCTGGAGCTGCTCTCAGGATCCCTCCTGCTCTATTGGCATGCAGGATGGCACAGTGCAGTCTCTGGTGGCTGCTTATCAAGGAATGTGCCTTTGATGATGTAGGACACCTGGGAGCACTAAATAGTGACTTATAATGGGCCAGATAAAAATAAAGGTTCATTTTGTGCTGGCTGTGGCTCACAAGTGGAAGTTCTCATCTCCCCAGCTCTTTTAAGGGTCTGGGAATCCTTTGCTGTCTTAGCAGTGTGAAACCTTGGGTCACAGAGTGGGAAATGAGGAGGGGACTCAGGTCTTGTATGCTGCTGCTGTGAAGCCTGAATCTCTGTTTTGAGACATTTCCTCCCTTGCTGACTCTCTGAGGGGAGAAGATGGATCTTGAGGAGGTCTGAACACTGTGCTGAAGTTGCTCACCAGGGACTTGTGATGGGACAGCCATGGCTGTGGCAGCTGTGTGAGGCTGCTCTCCTTGGGAAAAGCTGCTTTTCCCATGGTTTTTCTGCTTGTGGGATACCATGGGTGTCTGAGCACCATCCAACAGGGCACCTTTGCCCACAAGGGCTGTGGAGGGTAAGGCTTTGCTGCTCTCATGCACACCTCCTTCCCTGTGGGTCTGTCTTCCTCAGGTGGCCAGAACAACTGGCTTTGAGTGTCTTTGGTCACCCAGAGGGGAAAGGGCTTCATGGAGAGGCAACTCAGGGCAGGGAGGGGATAAAGGAGCAGCCCTTGCTGCTTCACATGGCTTGGGAAACCCTCACAGACCAAATGAACCACAAAGGGGGAAAGACCCAGCACAGCAGTGTCCTTAAAATTATCTTTCTGCATCCCAGGGAAGGAGCATTTATCTCCTGCTACCCCTCAGGTGTCCCCAAGATGCATTAAAACCACAGCTGGTGCTGGAGCTCACTGTGCCTGTTGTGCTTCTGGTCTGCCTTCCCAGCTGAGTCCTGCACACAGCTCTCTACCTGGTTTTCCCTTTTCCACCTAATAATTTGCTTCCAGCTGGGACTCACCCAGCAGGAAGGCAGAGTTTGTTCAGGTTTATGGTGAGCAGAGTGATGCTGGGATGTCCCCAGGGAGCTCAGCACCCAATGCCCAGGAGCCTGTGCTGCCTTCTGGTTGTGGTTTCAATCCCTGGGTGCTGGGAAAGGATCCTGGGATGCTCTGCAAGTCTGGGGTATCCCCATGGGCACAGGCTGGTTCTGCTTGCTCTCAAGGCAGAAATAAAGCTGCTGGATCAAGGGGAGTTTACTGCCTGTAAGGAAAAGCTCCTTCCCTGCCTGCACCTTCCTCTCTGGAGAAGCACTGAGGTGCAGAACTGCAGGGGAACCTGTTAGGCATTGCCTGCCAGCCCCTAGGGCTCACTGATTTAATATTTTTTATATCTAATTGGAGCAAAGAAAGACAAATAGTCCATGAGGAGAGTCCCACAGCATAAGCTATTGGAATAACAGATGGAAATATGATGTTTTTTGAAACATTCTTGCTGCAGAGCTGCCTCTTTGAAGTGTGTTTGAGCAGAACACACCGTGCCAAGAACAGGGGGAGAAATTATTTGTGTCAGCAGAGCTGGGAGCTCGGGTGTCTCAGATGCTGCAGAGCCCCAGCTCTCTGGACCACTCAGCCTTGCCAGGCAGGGGATGAGGGTCTGGCAGGACCTGTCCTCTGCAGACAGATCCAGCAGCTGTGCTCAGGTGAGCTGGTGAATATGGGCTTTTCTAGAGCTGCCCGAGAGTGGTGCTAATGTCCTGTGCTCACTCACAGCACTGCCTGACTACATTTGCACCCAGACTTTTTTCTCCCAGATGATGAATGATTTGGGGGAAGGGAGGAGGATTACAGGTTTAGGGGATTTTTCTCAAAAAACTGGAAGACTGCAGTTTTTCCTTCCACCTGATTCTCTTGTTCTCAGAATGAAAAATTCCATATTCCATCAATTTAGGAGAAGTTCGAGAGTGTGGCATCCCCAGGGCTCTGCCTGGGGATGTGACATTAAACAGGAGGCTGTGAGGAAGAGGTGAAGGAAATGTTGATGGAGGCAGGTTGCACAGTTAGCAGGGAGAGGTTTAGGTTGGAAGAAGCTTCCTTTGGAGCGTGCAGGAAGGAATAAAACAAGGTCAGGCAGAGAGACAAAGTTCTCAGCTCTGTTTAAGAGGCCCCTTTGGGTGAATAAACACTGCTGTGATCTGCAGAAGCTTTCCTTGAGCCCTGGCTGTGGAGGAAGGTCCTGGGCTGGTGGGTTTGCTCCTGAGATGCTGGTGGAGGGCTGCAGCACACCTGGGTGGTCTTGACCTCAAAGCAGGGGTCTGGGGAAGGCTGTCCTATGGGCAGCATCCTCCTGCTCACAGGTGAGTGCTTGGTGCCTGCTGCTCTGGGCACAGACAGAAGAGTGCCTGTGTCCCCCTGCAGCAAGCCAGGAGGGAAATGTGTGGGAGAGGGACAAGGCAGAGCCTCTTCTGTGTCGTGCTGCCTGGGGAGGATGGTTGTGCTGGGTGCACAGAGGCTGCATTGCTCTGGCTTGTCCCCAGCTCAGCCTGGCCAGGCAGGACACTGAGACTCCCCAGAAATGTTTTTGTGCCCCTGAGCAGACAAAAGTGACTGTCCTTAGAGCTGCCACGTGCTATGGGGGAGTGGGAAGGTGTAGAACCCTAAGGATGCTGTGCCTCCAAGGGATTAGCAGGAGAGGCTGCCTTTGTGCTGGTGAGTTTCCTGAGCTGGTCTGGCTGAACAACATCAGGCTGAGCATATGTGGGTCTTCTCCATTGTGCAGCCTCAACGTGTTTTATCTTCACAGCCAGGAGCAGCACAAGCTGCTGGGGGCCGTGCTGTGACAGCAGCCTGCGCTGCCATCCCGTACCTGTTTGATCTCGGGGTGCAAAGACGTGTGTGTTATGAGCTGGTGATAAAGTTCCTGTGATAAAGCAGCCAAGATGTGACAGCTCCAGGCAGACCCCAGCCTGGGCTCTGGGACACAGATGTTGGCACTGCTGGCAGATGGTTCCGGCAAAACTTCACCAAGAAGAGCATTCAGGACTTGCGGAGGTATTTGGGAATTTGTTTCCTTTCTGATGGGAAGTGAAGTTTGTGGTGCTGTGAGGTGGTGTGTGGCTTTCCCTGAGGGGAATTGGAGTGTGAGAGCTGCCTGCTGACTTGTGCCAGCTCCACATCCTGGGTCCCTCTTGCCCTTCCCGAGGGTGGACAGAAGAGCTTGAGGAGCATGAGCCCGTTTCCATTCCTGGCCAGGGCTATGGTGCTTGTTAGCAAAGGCTCTCCTGCTTCAGCAAGGTTTGATTTGGGTGAGGCTGCAGGGTGTGTGTTTGCTCAGGGCCTTCCCTTCCAACTCTGACCAACATTCTCCTGAAGGAATGGGGAAACTGAGGCACGTGGACACCAATGTCCCTGCAGTCCTGTGGACATGGAGCAATGTCACCTGTGTCCTGCTCTTGGTCCAGTGCAGAGGAGTGGCTGCACACAGCTCTGCTCCAAAGGAGCCCTGGTCTTTCCATGTGCTCCAGGGAGCTCTCAGGCAGCCAGAGCTGACTTTGCTTCCACTGGCCTGATGGCAGTTCCGCTCCTAATAAGTTAATCTGATGGGTTTTGTCATGAGCAAAACAAGAAATCACGTTTTTAATAATAAAAAAGGGTCCTGCATCTTGTTAACATCTGGAGTTCAATCATTTCTGTGCTCAAAACTGTGGAATGCTTCAGCACAACATAAATCTTGCCACTTGCTGTACGTGGGCTCCAGATGGGGAGGGAGAGTTCATGTTCACTTGTAACCCAGATGGGTGCAGGAGGCTCTGCCTGGAGCCTCCATGGGTGTGGATCCCCAGCTCCCACGCTGGCTGAGAGGGCTGAGCCCCAAAAATGGGCCAGGTTGGAGCTGGAGAAGGGGGGATGTCCCCCCACTGCCTAAAAGTTTGTGCCAAAGGATTCTCAGCAGCACAGAGTGATGGAGCCTCAGCCAAACACCCCCACGGGGCCAAAGCAAGGACCAGGTTGGGCATCTCCACTGGGTGAAGCACAAACCACTCCAGCCAGTGGCAGGGCTGGAGCTGTGTCCCCTGGCAGCACCCAGTGCCATCAGACAGGGCCACCTTGGGGTGATGGCACTCTGAGCCCCCCATGGGCTTGTGTCCTTTGTGTCTACCTTGTTTTGCACCCAGACCACTGATAAATACATGAAATCCTGGGGCAGACCTGTGGGATGTCTGCCTGGGAGTGTAACATCAGGCTGGAAACAAAGCATTCATCCTTGCTCTGCTCCTTTGCCAGGCTCTAACCAGTTCCTTCCTTTTGCACAACAACTAATTTCCTTCATAATCCCTGGAGGTAGGGTTTTCTGAAAATGAGTGTACCCATCACACCAGGAACATTTTTAACAAAAGTAAGAAAATTTATCATCTCTAGAAGTTTAATTTTCACTAAAAAGACACATAAATTGCACTTTTTGTTCAAAACCAAGACTTTTGCACTATGAGACCAAAACTCTTTTTTCCTAGTTTTTTGGTTGTTTTTGACATTTCAGACATATCAGACAAATTTCCACAAAAATATTTCTGTGTTTTTTTTAAAAAAAATAAATCTGCTTTTGCCTGAAAAATGACCTGCTACAAACTGTTTGGATGGAAATTTTTCAAGCAGCCTTACTCAGAGTATTGATGTGAGAAAGGCAGCAGTCGAGCTGCAGGCAGGAATAGGAAATATGTGCTCAGAGAGTTGGGGAAGCTCTGTGCTGCTTGTGGGTCTGTTGGTGCTGGAGGTGAGGCACAGCAGTTTGGCTTTTCCACATTTTTAGAGGTTTGGGGGATGTCTAGAGTAGAGACACCACAACTGGGTTGGAGGCTGAGTTTTCTGGGATAACATGAAGGTTTACAAGCACTGATACACAACCTGTGTCTCTGAATCTCTTCAGGAAAACCACTAGAAATGTTTTTTTGGGTTTTTTTTTTAAGACACATGTGCAATTCAAGATCCTGTGCCCACAAAAGTAAGCTCTTTATTTCCATTAAAAACAGTTTGCCTAAATACCTCCTGAGGCTCTGGGCTTGCCGGCTGGTATCTAGTTCTTATCTGTCCCTTTAGGAATTTAGAAATCCTTAAGCTGCTTGGCTTTCAGGGGCTGCAACAGAGAGTAGGATGTGCCTGATGACTTTCTTAAACAGAGAGGCATTCCTGGACCAGAGCTGGATCAGCATTCTCAGTGTGGCTCTGATGGGTGACCTACTGTTCTGAGAACCCTTTTCCTCAATTTTCATCTCGGCCTTATTTATGGGGAAATTTAGTCCAGGCATATGAAAAGCATTTTTCTTTTTTATCAGTTTGGCTGGAAAACTCAATCTGCCCCAGGGTGAAGCCAGTGCTGCTCGTAGGCAGCCCTTGGTCAAGAGGAGAGCAGTGGAGGGAGGGTCTCAAGGGTGAGTTGCTGCAGGGAATCACAGAATTTCCTCTGTTGGAAGGCTCCCATGAGGATCATCAAGTCCAACTCTCTGCTTCTTGCAGGACATTCCAAAACTACCATGCCCCATCCTGCTGGGTGGGACCTGCTGTGTTTGTGGGGTGACCTGGAGAGAGTTTTGGGACCTGCACGAGCTGAGATCACCCGTAGGTTTTTAAGCCATGTGTTTCCCTGTGTCAGGCTAAGTCTGCAGAGGAAGATTTCGGGATCTGCTTTGAAACATGGAAGAGTTCTTCAGGAGGAGGGGTGATTGTTAGTGTGGATTGGTGCTGGGGTGAGGGTAAGGAGAGTATGTGCATGTCCCTGCCTCAAGTGGAAAGGAGGATCTGGAGGTGCATGGGGAGGCAGGTGTTGGCTGCCAACACAACCAGACAGATATGTGAGCCTCTGGAACTCCTTTTTCCACCCAAGAAGGCTTGACTTGCCACAAAATGAATGCTTCTACATAAAAAGTCAGGCCTCTTTTCAAAAAAAAAAAGCTCCAGTTGTAACTGAAAAACCCGAAAAGAACCAAACCAGGAATTAAAAGATTTGGATTGTTAAACATTGAATTCCCAGATTTTTTTATTTTTTTTTTTATCAGGCTGGATTATTTTTGTTTTGGTTTCCAGATTTGGTTTTTGTTTGTTTTTTTTCCCTTGGGAAACCATCTACCCTTGATTTGACAGAGAAAGAAAAGGAGAGGCAAAATAAATCCATGGCAATCTCTGCCAAGCTGATTGAGGAGGGGTGGTGGTGAGATAAATATTCCTTCCTGGCCTTAAAGTCAGAAATCCAATAGTCCATAATACTAGCAGGATGCTCACCAGCCCCTGGGATGGTTTTCCAGCACCCTGGGACTCCCACCAAATCCCTAAAACTGTCTTAGCTGGGAGAGAAGAGGGAGAAGATGGATTGGAAATCATCTCCCTTGGATCAAAGCCACTTGAGGCTTAAGAGGCAGGCGTGAAAGTTTTCTCTCTGGCTGCCCCAGGGTGGGTTTGTTGCTGCTGGCCAGGCTGTGGCTCTTCCATGCTCTGATAAGCCAGTGAGGAGGAAGGGTCCTGGCTCCTTCCTCAGCTCTCGTAAGGGAGATGAGAAAGGTGACTCCCTCAGTTTGCTTTTCCCCTGTCTATGGTTGAATATATGTAGATGTTGTTTGCTAAACAAGAGCACCAGTGGCAGAGGAATTAGAAGAAATCTCTTCTTAATTGGAAACAGTGAGTCTGTGTATTTTTTCAGTTGTCTATTTTGGGCCTTGTAAAATTAAAGTTATTAACTGTAATGCGGCGGTTTCCAGATTCCCACAGCCCTTTACAATAGTGGGGAAATTCATCCCAGGTCACTGGGAGCCTTTAATGAATACATTAAGGCTTATTATTAAAATAAAGTACTTGCAGCTTTATGGGAGACATCTGGCAAGGCTGCTTGTCTCTCTGAAGGCTCCCTGAGTGTCCTCTCCCGGCGTGCACCACGTCAGGCCCGGCTGTCAGGAGCTGTTCCCTGCAGGATTCCCACAGGAGGCTCTGGGAGACACAGAGAGCCTTTGCTGGATGTGATGCAGAGCAGTTGTGCCAGACCTGCCTCTGTGGTGGCTCCACGGATGTTTCTGGAGCCCAGCAGGCGCTGCAGGTACCGGTGTGAGCCCTGCTGGGATAGAACTGCCTCATTCCCCAGTGGGATGTGCAGGCAGGGCCGAGCTGGGCTAACCCCGGGCAGGAGGAGGAGAGTCTGGGCAGAGGCAGCTGGCCGGGGTGCAGGCAGGCCAGCTTGGAGCCAGCTGCTGGCCAGCTGTGCTCGCCCAAACGGGGCGCTACAACTGATAAGCGGCTTCGAATCGCGTCGAGTGGCTGCAGCCACATCACACAACAACCTGGTGTTGCATGGAAAGCTGGGAGCCAAACCCCTGGGGTTTAGGGAGCAGGAAGTTGCCCTGGGCTGGCACTGCTGGGAGCAGGTACCTCGAAGGCAGCGTGCTCGCGTGCGGCAAGAGCAGAGCGGCTGTGAAGGGTCTGTGATCTTATCACTGCTTTATCTCCATCCAGCCCTGATCCTGGCAAAAAGCGGGGCCACGTGGCAGTAATTGTGTTAGGAAAACAAACTAATCTCCAAAGGGACAGAGAGCAGCTGTCGGGCTATCGGTGCTATCAGGGAAATGGATGTGGCCTGCCAGCTCGAAGCGCTGCTCTGCCGGAGCAGGGGCCGGCCGGGGGACGGAGGGGGCAGAAAGAGAGGGAAAATAAGCTCGGGCTGCCAGGCAAGAGTGAAGGAGTGTTTGTTGTGGCATCTGCCGAGAAGTTCTTTGCTTGCCAGAATGTTTGTGAGATGTCTGGTCAGATCTGGCAGTGAGGAGAGCCAGGTTAACCCTGGCAGATCCCTTATCTCCATCTGCTCCGTGTCTCCTCTGTGATCCTTGGCTAATTTGGCAGCAGGTTTGAACAGCTTTCTCTTAATGTGCTCCCCCTAAGGATGGTTCTGTGGCTCAGACACCCCAAAACCTGCTGCTGATGCAGCTAGCCCATCCTAAGGTTGAGCTTGCCCTCCCTTGCTACCCTGCTCCCCTCTTCAGCCCAGCCAGGTGATTCCAGAAAGGGCGCAGGGGCCAGACCCCAAGAATGTGCTGGGGAGAAGATAGAAGAGGTTCCTGCAGGTACATGTGGAGATCAGGCTGCAGCAAGAGGAGCCTTCCTCTGCAAGATTTCCCCAAACATGCAAGGGAGAGGAACCATGCAATGATGAGGCTGGGTTTGAGCTGGTTCTCTCTCCTGTGAAACCATTGGCAGGAAATTGTTACAAAGATCCTTCGACTGTTGTGCTTGGCCGTCCCCACACTCTCCTCTGTGCCCGGGTCTCCAGCCCAGGAGTTTAGCCATTGCCATGCAGGGAAACACGGGATCTTCCCCAAATTCTGAATGTGAGCATCTTTGGTGGGTGAAGGGTGGGGAGGAAAGCAAATGGCAGAGGCAGGGCAGCCCCACAGGTCACACACGTGCCCCTCTCCCCAAAAAGCTGACTCAATCCCCTGGTTCTGGATAACCCCAAACCTTGGGAAGGTTAAAATTTAGCTCTGAAGTGTCTGGCTCTGACCCAACACAAACATTGTTGTTTCTGGATTATATGTTTAAGAGAAAAGAAAATCCTCTCATGAAGTGATGCCAACAAGATACACAATTGTGTCTTGTCCTCCATACTCTACTAAAGCTCCAGTTGAGATGGACTTGAAAAATAAAAAAAAGCTCAGAATTACACAGCTCCCAAAAGTGTTCCTGAAAATAAATTTTTGCCAGGTTCTTCCCTAGCAGTTAATTAAGTCTTCTATTAAATGCTGACAGGAGCTTGATAGTGTTATGTGTTGCAGCAGGCTCTGTTCATGGTGTTATAATTATGGCAGTAAAACAGTTTCCATTATAGTCCTCCTTTTCATAAGCTCATAACTTCTGAAAACATTTACTTTTCACGTTGAAATTTTTGCATGCCTGGCCTTAACCAGGTGGGTTTTTTTTTTTTTTTAAGTCTGAGAAAAAAATCCATGTAATCCTTTTTGAGTTATGAGGGAGAAAATATAAGGTTTTTTCAACTGGAATATAGGTGAGGGGGAAAAGGTAATGCCATCATTTTTCTAAAGAGATGGATAGCAAAAGCCTGTGATACCTGATACTTGCTTTGGAAATGGGAGAGGCTGGGCTTTGCAGAGTGCCTGGGGCATTTCCCACTAAAAAAAAAAAAAAAAAATCCTATCTCTGATTTAAAAGCCTTGGTGAAGCCAATGGCAGAGCCTCGAGGGAATCCACTTGTCACCCATTAGAAGTGACTCTTGGTTGCAAGTTAAAAATAGAGATTGGTAATTAATAACTCTTCCCTTCTGGCAACGTTTTTGAGGTACTGACAGTATTTCTCATCTCTCATGGGGATTAGGAGTCAGTTCTGAAAAATTCTGTGAACTAGAAAACCAAAGGGTAAGATCTTTTAAGGTCAATGAAAATATTTTTCTTTCATAATTTCAGCTTCCTGTTTTGATAGGACTTTTTTTGCTATAAGAAGCTTAATTCTGAAGAGAAAAGACCTTTTCAACTAAAGCCCTGGGATGTGTCACTGAAGGAAGTACAAAAGCCAAACATTTGGATAATTTGGACAAGGGTTTGAGCTTTTTTTCCCAGTTGAAACAACTACCCAAGCCACTCTCGCCTGCAAAATTAAAATGGGCATTTTCCCACTGTTCCCCTTCCCAGGCCTGCTGCACAGGGAGCTTCCCAGCTGGCCCATGGAATGGTGGACAGATGCAGGGATGGGGCACACAGGATGGAGCCACAGCTGCAGGAGCAGCTCGAACCACTGTGAGACACACTGGGCTCTTGATTTTCATTGTGGCTCCAGGATTCTGTCCTCCCTCCCAGCCACCACCATCATGGTCCCTCAGCAGGGAGTCCCTTGGGACACTGAAGATTGAAATGAGCTTCTACTGCAGCCTTCAAAATCATTCAGAGTGATCCAAGGTCTGCCTCCTGATGGGGCCTTTAACCACACGGAAAGTGGGATTTAGGTTCTTAAGTTGTTTCTCTGCTTTTGAAATTTGCTTTTTTGGGACTGGTGATTCTAAGTGGCCAATCAAGGAGGGACAGCTGGGAGTGAGGTCAGGTGGGAGTATGGCTGGAAAGCAATGTTTTGTCCCTTGGTTCACTGACAGGCAGTTTTTCAGGCAAAGCCAAGAGAAAAGGCATCCTGGAGGAGGATGGAGAGGATGGAGGCACAGACCTGTCCCTCAGGGCTGGCAAATTAAAGCAGGAGTAGATTTGCTGCCTCCAACCCTCCTGGTCTTCAAAAGTGGCTCAAGGAGCACTAAACACAGCAGTTACATTCTTCTCCTCCTCTCTAGAACAGGCCCTGACCGCTAAACTCGCTTGTATATTTATGTACGGCTTCACATTCCCCGGTGCTGGCTGCAGGGAGTTCCCAAGGCTGGCTGGGATTCCCGCAGCTCCTCTCCCAGTCCCAGGAGAGGGGACTGCTCGGGATGTGTGTGTGGCACAGGGGTGGCTCTGCGGGCCGGGCTGGCTTTCCCCTGCAGCGTGCCCCTGCCTGGGGGACTGCTGCCTCCCCGGTGTGCTTTGCTCAGCCCCTGGCCGGCCTGGCTGCTTTCTTTGGCGTGCTGGGAGCTCGCCTGGCTCTGGCTAAAAGCTGTCTTGACACTGATGTAATCCAAATATTGCTGAGGGAAGCTTATCTGCAAACATGCCCGGCCCTGGAGCCAGCACCCCCAGGCCAATCGCGGGGTTGCGTGGCCGGTGTGAAGTCAGCTCAGAATGATGGTGTGGAGGCACGCAGCTGAGACCTGGGGAGGAGATCAGAGCTGGAAAAAGCTGCTTTGACTGCCAGAGCCAAGGGTCTTTGCCGATCTGGACCCTTTGTCTTTAGGTTTTGCTCCCTGGGGCTTCCCCAGAGGGTTTTCCTGTCAAGGAAGAGGGATGTGTGCCCCAAGTGCAACCCAAATACCCTCTCTGGAGCAACTCCAAGGAGACTCAAAGGCACAGGCAATGGAAATCTTGGTCTAGGTAGCAGACCCAAAGTGTGTCCCTGCTAAAGCCTTGGGCCAAGGAGGGATGTAGGCTTCTAGGGAGGATTCAGGTCAAATGCACATACAAGCAACAAAAGAGAAAAATTCTTAATTGATTGGAGAAAAAAAAACCTTTAAATGCTCAAAACCATTGCTCATGGTATTGAGCTGGACAAAAATGGAATGAGGAGAGAGGTATCAAAAGGTAGGGAATTACACTAGTGCTGCTCCTGTTGAGGAAGAGGCTTACTCCAGAGAGTGAAATTTTCAAAAGATTTGTGAATGCTACAAACACCTTTGGGTGAACAACTGCAGGTGTGAGATGGTGGAAAGGAGCTCCAAAAGGAAGAATGTCGCATGTCAGGATGATTCAGTCAGAAGCTTCTGGTGTCTGTGCACAGGCAGCAGTGACTCCATGGCTGCTGTGACCTTCAGAGCCAAGGGGTGCACCTGACCTGTAGTTTCCAGCAAGTTCCCAACAGGCCAGCTTTCTTCAAGTGTGAATCCTCTCCTCATCCACCCCTCCGTGCCATCCTCTGGTGTCAGACACAACAGGACCCTGTGCCTGCAGGAAGCAGTCTCTGGCTTTTGAGCTACTGGCAGTGACCCTGGTGCTAATTTTAATCTCCTGACCCCACATTTCCAACAGGAGTAGGAGAAACTTGAATCAGCACCCCTCTTGGTGCGTCCATGTCACTTGGTCTCGGCACACCGGGGAGGGTTTGTCACTGGGTGTGTGCCCCGTGGCACTGGGCTGATTGTGTCTTGAGCCTGTGCTGGTGCTGCACCTCGTGGTTGGGTTCAGGCTCTCCTGCTCTCCCACTCACCTGCTCCCTTCACCCCAAAGTGTTTTTCCAGACTGCACCAATAATCGACTGTGCAGAGGCAGCAGGGCACGGATGTGTCTGCGCCCCGCTCGCCTTCAGTACCCCGGGAGGGAGGAGAAGAAGTGGGGGCGGGAGAAAGGCTTTTATCCCCTTTTAAAAAGCAGGAACATGGGATGTGCATTAGGCTTTCTTCTTCGGGGAGCATGGCTGCATTTCTCCTCTCGCAGCTGTCCCTCCCCGCGCATTCCTGCACAAACCCCTTTTGTTCGCTGCCCTCAGCCAATATTCAGGCAGCAACAGCAGCCCAGATGTTCCCTATCAAACTCAGAGCCATGCCAACAAACTTTGGCACACATGAAAGTGTGCTGAGGAATGGGCCTCCGCAAATACCATTTCTTTTTTTTTTTTCCCCCACCCTTCCATTCCTGTAAGTACTTTTTAAACGCTAATGGCTTCCACGCAGCGACCCCGGCGGGGGGCGGCCGGGCCGGGCTCCGGGGGCGTCTGGCGAATTCGTGCTGCAGGTACGAATTTGGGAAACCCCTGCCCTGTGTTTTCCTCGCCGCCTTTCCAAGTGGGCGATGTTATTTGCAGGCGGTGACCCGCAGCCCAGCCGGCAGCGGGGATCTCAGGCGATGCTTCCAGGGGATTTGCTGTGACTCTCTTTTCTCCCAGCACTGTCCGGGCTGGAAAAGCATAATTAAATATGTCCTGGGGGCTGAGTGGCCCCTTTAGATTTGGCTTTACCACAGTCCCGGTGCTTGGTGGGCATGTGGAAGTGACTTGGGTTTTTGGCTGGGATGAGATGCAGTTTTTCCTCATCTCTTTCCCAACATCTTCCCTGCAGGCAATTCCTGCCGCTGCCATTCAGCTGTGAGCCCTGGGTCATGGTGCAGATGGGGCCACTGCACATACCAGGAGCTCTGTTGGTGCTACAGACTGACAGAGATGACCTGGAGGACCAGGAGCTCGGGGACAGCATGGCCAGAACTCAAATCTACAAACCAGAGCTGACCTGGCTTTGGCTATGAGCAGAGGGGTGAGCATACATTCCTCATCCACAAAACAGAGAACTACTTATGCTGAGTAAAACACAACCTTGAGGCTGTGCGTGGATGTGCTCTGATGGAAGAGCTCCCTGTCACAGCCTGATGTGTAAATGTGGTAAAAAGCTGCTGCAGCTGCCTCCCCCTCTGCTCCTGTGCGGGCTCAGCTCTGGCCCTCACTGCAGATCTCAAATGGCAGAGCCAGGTCCCACCTCTCTGGCTCCATCACTGAACTCCAGGGACTCAGTGACACATTTGGTGCCAACCACCCCACCCGTGGAGAGATGGGCTTGGGCAGGAGACAGCAAATGCTGCTCCTCACTCACTGAAGCAAGCAAAGGCCATTTCTGGCAGAAGAACCATTCTCATCTAACTTAAACAAGAGAAGCCCATTTGTTTCAGCACCAGGGCTCTTCTAAGACAGCTTGAACTAGTTTTTTACCTCTCTACTATAATGGCAGTGATGTGTTTTTTCACTTCTCTCTCACGCTGTAAAGATTGAAGCATTTTTGTTCAAATTTAAATTAATAATAAAAAAAAAATCTCATCTGGATGAAAACCAGAGCTTGCAAAGTTTCCGTGGAGGGTGGTGAACCTCTCTCCCTAGCAGTGGGCTTATCTGAGATCATCTACTTGAGGAGTCTGCCAAGATTTCCATCCTGGAAAAAGACCCTTCTTGGAAGGTTTTGCATAAGAAGGGATGGAAGGATCCATTAGCACAGTGAATTTGGTTAAGAGGGGAGGACAAACTCAAGGTCCCAGGAGAGGGAGAACAGCTCCATTCCAGCCTGGAGTCGAACAGAGATGAAGCAATGATTGCAGAGAGGTTCAGAGGAACCACCAGATGTGCAGGCAATAGCCAGGGCTGGGGAAGGGGGAGAAAAGGAGTTTGCACAGTCCAGAGCAGGACTCAGCTCTGGCTACAAGGATGTGCTCTGATGCAGCAACCCCAGCTGCTGTGGAGAGCCTGACTGGGTGAACTGGGCTGGGTGAGGGGCAGGGGCCATTTCCAGAGACATCCTTCCCCCAGGCTTGTGCCTCCTGCAGTGCTGACAGTGATCCTCAAAAGGCAGTGTCAGCTGCACCCTCCGTGTCCTTGTCCTGGCTGTGCACCTCAGAAAATAAACGTAACCTCTGAGAAAAGGTTAAGATAAAGAGGTGGTGGAAGAAAAATGGTCTGAGCTGATGAAAACCCCATCTCAGGGGAGAGAGAGAAGGGGGAAAAAATTGTGGTTATTTTTTCTACAAAGAATTTGTAGGCACTGTTTCTAGAAAGTGGGAGAAATTATCAATTTCTCAGATTCCTTTCATTAAAGAGGGAAGGCAACACACTGAATTTGCCATTAAAATAGTAGTAAGAATAATGATAAGAAGAACCATAGCCCCTAAATTATCCTATTTAAAAATAAAATAAAATATAAAATCAAGAGGTAGTTGCCATTTCACATGTGGTCTGGTTTAAATCCTGGGAGCAAGGTGGCCCCTGAGATCTAACCTGTTGGAGTAGAGCCCTGCTGTGTTCAAAGGCAAGGGTGAACACTTGAATTTGCTTTCAAACTTGGGCTGGGGCTGCTGAGGTTTTCTCTGAGGTTTTCTGAAGCCCTGAGAGAGCTGGGGAAGATCTCTTTTCATGACCAAACAGTCTGTGGGAAAAACCCATCAGGAGATTTGCATGGAGGGAACAGTTTGGGATGTGAGGCAGATGCTTGCTGGATTGTTTTGTGGCTTACACAGAAAGTCTGCAATCTTCAGGGCTTCCTATAAAACCTGGAGGACAAAGGTCTTCTCTGTAAAGTCAGATTCCTCAAATGAGGCCGATTTCAGCAGTTGATCTTCATTTAACCCTCCCAAGCCAGATGAAAAATTGCAGACTGAATATGACCAGGTGTACTTAGGTGGGGTTTCTAGTTGCTGGTGCACAGGTGTTGTTCCAGGCAGGAGGCAGCCGTGCCCTGACGTAAATCTGCTGCTGAATGATCCTGCTTTTCTGAGCTGGACAATCCATGCTGGACTCCAAGTTAATGCTGGCTTGTTCTCAGAATTCAGGGTATCTGTTTGTCCTCCCCGGCTCATCTTCAGTTTCTCTGTTTGTGAGCACATTGCTACACTGAGCACGTGGACGGGGATTGCAGAGCCTTTTCTCCTGCTAGGAGAGGGGTCTGGAAACAATTACAAGCTGCTCATGCTTAATCACTTGGGTAAATCTTAAATGCCTGTCTTAATATTTTGCAGGACTGAAGTTGGCATCTGAATTTTTGTGGTGTGCAGGTTACCCAGCAGAGCACACAGACTTTGACAGTTCTGTTCTGGGCATGTTTTGGGGGTCTTGAGAACCCCCCAGCTTCTTTAAATTCATGTACAATTTCAAAGGAAAACTAAAGTGCAAAGGGGAAAAAAAAATTTCTGAAGTTTGCCTGATATTTGTGCAAATTGTCAGCTCAGTCATGTTCTTGTGAACCTTTGCTGAACTGGACCATTTGTACCTCAAACTGAACAAGAAGAGAGTATTAAATGAGTTGAAAAATAAAAAATTAAGTCCCCTGTGAAAATGAAGGCAACCAAAATAACTCACAAATCTGGGCTGAACTGAGTCAATGACAAGACAAAACAATAGAAGTCTTGCTTTACTTCCTTAAATATTGAAATGTTTCACTTCAGCATTTTCAGGCTAAAGCAGTTTGCTTTATTGAACATTATTTAGTTTGACGCTTTCTTTTTTATTTTCATTTTCAACAGACCTACATTTAAAGGGAAAGGGTTGTGGGTTTTTGCATTAACTTTTTAAAAAGATGGAATAGTCTCCAAGCAAACCAGAAGATTTTGTTACTGGTCAAGCAAAATGTTTTTGGTTGACCCAAAATGAATCGAACTTTCCTGGTTATATTAAGTCTTTCCTCCTAGTTCAGCTCCAAAACCAGAATCTTCCACCACTAGAAGAAACCAGGCATCCTTGTTTTCACCTTCCTGCTGCAGCAGTCGGGGTTCTAATTGTGGTTTCAATTCCTGTTTCAATCTTTATTCCCCTCTCGATGCACTGCAGGCTGAGCTCTGTGGTACCAGAGTTTGCAGTCAGGGCGTGGTACAGATCTCTCTCCAACTATCTCGGATACCTCACCAAAGAGCTGCTAAGCCTGCCTGGCCAGCAGCCTGCTTGTCTGCAGACTTTACAGCTCTGCTTCAAACCCTGCCAGTGACACCAACACTTGGAAATCCTCATTAGTTCGTGGGCCTGGTGAGCCTGTGGGTGTCAGCTGGTGTGCGGCCATGGCATTGTTCAAAAACTAAAGTAAACACTCTCTTCCGCAGAAAGTGCTGAAAAAAAAAAGCTTCTGCACAAACATTGTGAAAGGCAGCAACAAACTGATGGGGAGAACTTTCCAAAGCCATGGAAAGGAGCTACCCACTAAAGCCTTGGTGAGATCCAAGCATGGCAATCCTTTGAAAACCTCCTCACAGACCCAGCCTTGGCAAAAAGCACTTCACTGAGAGCATGTATAAACACGCGGGGTTTATATCTTCTTTTTGTCTGCTTGCTACAGAGACAAAGTATGGACATTTTGTGAACTTTATTGCAGGAAAGACACAACGTTTCATCTTAAAGACTTCCAAAGCGTAGCAAGCGTTATCTGGGGGGTGGCCAAGGCAGCAGGGGGGCACAGCCCCCCCAGACATGGGCAGAGTTTGCTCAGGGTGACGCTGGAGTGCTGCACTCACAATTGGCAGGGTGTCTCTGGGCAGTGCTGAGGATACCCTCGCTGATCAGCTTATCCTCACCTCTCCTTGTGGCTGCAGGGATGGTGAGCTCCCAGTCCTGCACATCTGCCTGGTGCAGCTTAAGTGTTTGCAGGACAGGGAGGGGAAGCAAACTGGCGCATGTCTCGAGGTGCCTGCAGCTTACTGCTCTCCAAATGGCTTCCTTGGTTCTTCTGCCTTGTGTTTCTTCTCTGTATTTGTGTTGCAGATACCTCCAGAGACCCTGAACGAGGTGCTCTGAACAAGGCTTCATGAAGACTGTCTTGCTGCAAGGATAGGGGAAAAGTGAGGGCTTGTTTTGCAAATAGGTGAGGAGTTGTCACACGTCCTCCTTTGGCGCTGAACACGTGGCATCCAAAAGTAGCCAAAGTAGCCTGCACTGATTCAGACACAAACAGCAGCGCTGCTGGGGCTCTTTGTGGCAATGCAGCAGGATGGGAGCAGCGTCCCCTGCCACTCCCTGAGGGACAGCAGCATTTCACGTGCAGAAGGGAGTTGTCTCAGCCCAGCCTGTTGGGAGAGGTGAGAGCACAACATCCTCCTGGTGCAGCTGGAAGGAGAGATGTGAACTGGCCAACACACACCGGGCTCAGCTGCCACGTCAGGGGCAACTGGCACTTGATGGTAATAAAGTGATTTTCACATCATATAATACTCTACTGCAAATACATCTTACAAGCACTGCTGGCTCTTGAGTTTGGCGGCCAGCTGTCCTTCTGTCTTGCCCTGAAAACACAAGAATTTCCCACATAGCCTCTTTCAGAGGTGAAACTTCTTTCTTTTTCACAGACTTTTTCAGTGAGCACAGCTCACTGGCACCCAAAGTGGTCCAGCTGTTGGTGCCAATTTGAGTGCCCATGGGGAGGATGATGGGGCTGTGATGTGGGAAGAGGTGGGAATGGTGTGGGAAGCACCACAGTGACAGGAACAAGGCTGGCAGAGGTGTCAGGAGCTGGTCAGTGCTCAGACTGTAAATGATGCAGAAGGCAAGCTCCAAAGTTGCAGAGCAGCCTGAACCCATGGCCAGTCTGTGGGTCCCCATCTCCTCTGGAACCTGTGTGGGGATCCACGCACCCAAAATCTCCAAAACCTGCATCTTGCTCCCCCAGGGCTTCACTGACCTTGCCCAGAAGATGTTTATTGTTAAAAATACCTGGATGGAGACTCTTTGGTGGCCTCCAGCCAATTCTCTCCACATTTTGCTGCCCTGACTCCTCATCTCTAGTCTGAGTCCCACTTCTTTCTTCACCTACCCTTCACAGGCCCTGAAAATACATCACCCTGTATCTTTACAGCTGTGCTTTATATATTTAAAGAGGATTATCATGTCCTCTCCCCCACACTTCTCTCCCATCCAGACTAAACAAGCACAGCTCATTCTCTGGAGCATGTAACAACAATAAGTTTGTTTGATGAATACTCAATTTGTTTAGGGCAGGGTTTCTAATCACTCAGGTTATGCCAAAGATAACAAACCTTCACCAAATTTCTCTTCAAATCTCTAGTTTTATCAACTGTTGTGACAGCTAGATTATAATTTTTACACAAAGGGTTAGAACAAAAGCAGTTGCTTTCTACTTTTCTGTATAAAGGTTTGAATTATGACTTTTACATGAGCAATGCAATTAAATGCATTCTAGACCTGTCATTAAATATTAAACTTGGAGTTATAAAAAGTATTCTTTTAACAATTTGTAGTATCTTTTAAAAGGAATTATTTTCAATAATATTTCTTGAACTATATAAAAATATATATCAATAATTGCTCATTATCACTTGTTTTACTATTCAGTTCTGGTTGTGCCAGCCAAAATGTTAAGTTTATTTCTGGTAGTAATGAATTTTATTTTATTTTATTTTACCAGCTTTTTTTTAATGGTGCTTTTAATTAGCTAGCGTTTAACCCTGTTTCAGTTTTTTTTCACACAAATATTTTATGAGGCATTATTACACAATATCTTGTCTGTATGGAAAATTTATCTTAAATACTCACAGTGAAGAAAAGAAATATTCAAAAAATGTCAGCTTGGTTTTTTTTAAACATTTATATTGCATGCTGAGCTTCCTTCCAGTGCAGATTTTAGTTTTTGAAAGCCAAACTTATCTTAAGGTAAAACCTCAAAAGTTGAAATGCAAAAACACGGGGTGGGGACCTGAAAAGCTGAGAAGTTTTGAGGCTCAGTTTCAAAGCAAACACGTCACTGTAATGAGAAGTGTCCTGCAGAAACTCCCAGCTCTGCATGGGATGCAGAGAGGAGCAGGTTCAGCCCTGCAATGCTGTGGGGTCCCTGTGGGACCATCTCCCCCCAGTTTGGCAGCCCAGAGTATCCTTGGGAAGTTTGCCTCTTCCCTAAAAAATGTGTACAGATCCACAAATCAAAAGATGTTGAAAACCTTTGGTTTATCTTGTTTAAAAAACAGGGAGGATTATGTCACTTTTTTTCACTCAGTAGTTCTTTAGATAAGTGGATTTTGGTTTCCCTCTGTGAAATTCTTACAAACCAAAAGATTGCCTTAGTGCCAGAAATGACAGTGCTGACTTAATCCCACTTACCAGACACTTAAGGGATCAGAAGCTGAGGAAAAGGAATAATGCTGTATTTTTTAATTCAGTCTTCTGCTAAGAAATTAAATTGTTCATCTTGGGCTTTGAAGCCTGAAATGGTCCAGCAGAAAATCAACAAAATAAATTTTCATGGATCTCAAAAGTGAATTTAAAGGACAAATTAAATCCTGAGTTATTATTAAAAGAAAAGTCTTGCTCCTTGCTCACACAGTGCCATGGCTTATCTGGGCATGGTGGTTCTTCCTAAGCCAGCCTGTGTTATGATCTGGTAAAGGATGGGGTAGTGTTGACATGGATACAGCTTGATAGATCTTTTTTTTTGTTAGAAAAAGGGCTAAGTTGATTTAGGAATTTTTGGCTCTGTTATTTTCAGGCTGTTTTTTCCTCCTAGGTCTCTTGAATTATTATTACTTAGAAGCTCATGATAGGGTCAAATGCAAGCAGAAAGGAAACTCCCTCCCAATGCTCTGTCTCACATTAGGGCTGGTCCTTTACTGGGAAAATGTTACTTTGTGTGTTACTGTGGCAGTGTGCAGAGCAGTGCAAGAATGAAGTTGCCTGGTGACAACTAACTCAGGGAGCCCCTGGATAGAAGATCTTGTTTGGCTCCTAAAAGCCCTGCAAGTTTTCAGTATGTAACCGATGCAAATTGATGCTATGCCCTGATACAAATTGCTGCTGTCCTGGGCTGAAATGTCATCTGAGGTCTGACCCTGAGCTCTGACCTGGGCAGCCCAATTTGCCAGCCCGTGATGACATTTCCACGCTGATTTGGGAACTGCACAAGAAAAGATGTTTTTGTGATCTGTTGGTGCTGGCTGCTTCTACTCACCAGACTCCAGGGCAATTAGGCCAAGAGAAAATGGATGCAGCAGTCACGGAGGTCTCCAGGTCTGCTCGTGAGAGAGCAGCTCTTGAAGCACAAAAAGACACAGGACTCAATCCAGCCCCAGAGGTAAAAGGAAGGTTTGTGTTGCTCCTGGGGATATCAGCCCTGGAAAAGGTTTCTCTTTTCTCCTCATCTTGCCTCCTCCAGTCTGTGCTGGAGCAGCATTTGCCTGGCAAACACTTCATTCCTAGGTGGCAGAAGTTCAGTGCTATGTTCTGCTCCCAGGACTTCAACCAGCCAGAGAACACGAGCAGCCTCTGTTTTCTGAGCCTGCTGTTGGTAAATGCTCCGTGAAATGACTTCACCACACTGTAATTGTTCCTGGAGCAAGCTGGCCCAACGGCTGGCAATTAAACCTTGGGCTGATGGAAACTGTTAACAGGGATTGCTGCTTTGCCCATAGCCTCGGACTTAACAGCTCCAAACTCTTTCTACTTTTTCTATAAAACACGTGGGAGCTTTGTGCCTGGAATATCTGCAGCAATAAAGTGGATATGGTGCTTCACTTTTGTTTGCAGTGCTAAAACAAGAAGAAAGAACTGAGGTTCAAGATGAGATCTGGTGTTTGTACTTGGTGAAGCACATTCAGTCGATATCTCTAGATTTGGCACAGCTTATTAGTGTAATTTGGACACCAAATTTAGATTAATGATTCCTATATAGTCATCTTAAAGGAAATTAGGTGCCTACATCTTGTTGTAAGCCAACCCTTGTAGGGCTGGCCAACACTGTTCCATTGTAAAATTCAAGCTGACACCTGGTTCTGCCATCTGGACTCCCCAGAGTCTGAGAGTGTTCCAGTCAAGGTTGGATTATGATTTTCATTCAGATGTCTCCTGAGAAGCCACAATCCTGTGTGAAGGGCTGCTTGGCATCCCTCTGCCCCAGGCTTACCCAGGAAGGACTTCCTGCACGAGATAACCACACTCTCCTTCTCCTCTGCTGGACCAGCAGCTCTGCTTGGCACCAAGGCCAAGCCACAGGTGGAAAATGGGGCTCTCGTGCTCCCCCAAGGCACTCAGATCCCATCAGAAACACTCAACGCCTGCCAGCTCAGGGAGTGTTCCCCTTGGAGTGAGATTTATGGGATGGGATTATTATTTTATTATTATTATTATTAATGGACTATTTATTAATCTCAGGAGCTACTGGAAGTGTGGCTGTGTAAATCACAGTCCTGCGTGGCTGTGGAGCCGTGAGTCTGCTCGGGGAGGCAGCAGCTCTTCTGAGTCTGACTAATCCCTCACAGATCAGAGCCAGGCAGGGATGTGGCACTGAAAATATCCCCATTTACTGCCCACTAGGCATTGTTGAAGCCTCCAGGCCTCTGGGCTGCTGCAGCTGAGCCAGGGGCCCGTGACTTTGTGCTCCAGCCAGTTGTGTCCTGGTGGGAGGTGAACTCATCCAC
The DNA here is from genome assembly GCA_013397245.1 of Thryothorus ludovicianus. Lineage (NCBI taxonomy): Eukaryota > Metazoa > Chordata > Aves > Passeriformes > Certhiidae > Thryothorus > Thryothorus ludovicianus. The sequence continues at coordinate 1,057 of VZTB01000835.1, read as the reverse complement.
AGGGCCTCTGACAGGCTTGCAGCAGCCACAAGAGTTTAGGACAGGCAGGAAAATGTTTCTTTTCATGGCTGCTGAGGGGTAATGCTGTCAGTTGTGGGGTCTTTTCAGTTTATACCCAAGAGTGAAAGCACACTCTTGTCAAAGCAAATCTTAACAAACATCAGTATGTGCAAAATAATATTTTCCCTGATGGTCTCCCAGTGCTTATAGAAAAAGAGGGAGAGTGACTTTTTACATGGGCAGATTGTGATGGGACAAGACAGAACGGTTTTAAACTAAAGAGGAGAGACTGAGTTTAGATATTAGGAAGTTCTTCCCTGTGAGGGTGCTGTGGCACTGGCACAGGCTGCACAGAGAAGCTGTGGATTCTCAATCCCTGGAAATGGTCAAGGCCGGGTTGGACAGGGCTTGGAGCAACCTGGTCTAATGGAAGATGTCCCTGCCCACCACAGGGGTTTGCAACTGGCTGAACTTTAAAGTTCCTTCCAGCCCAAAGCATTCAGGGATTCCCTGATTTCTTCACAGCGTTTTCACTTAGTAGATATGCTGGAGCAGAATCTCACTTGCTTACAACTACTTCATTACGAATTATAAATTGCATGGGGGTATGCGAGATGCTCCTTGAAGTTTGTTTGCTCTTTTCGGGAGCGGCTTCCCCCTGCTTTTCAGCCTCATTAGCCGGGACCCACTGAGCCCTGCTCCGTCCCAGGTTGATGAGCTCAGAAGTCTTTTCCAACCTAATTGTGTCTGTGATTCTTTACGGCACTGGGTGCTCAGGAGCGTGGGGCCCATGAGGGCAGCCTTTTCCGGAGCGCGGCCGATCTCCAGCGCGGCTCCCTCTCCCCGCCTCAGGCCGCCATGTTGCCCGCGCCGCCCCGCCCCGCGAGGCCCCCGCCCGTGCTGTCCGCGGCGTTCGCCTGCGGCAGAGCCGGGGCAGCCGCGGGGCCTGCGCGGCGGCAGCAGCCGGAGGAGGCGGCAGCGCCATGGCTGAGGCCTGGGCCGGCTTCTCGCAGGAGGAGCTGCGGCGGCTGCGGGGGCAGCGCCCAGGTACGGACCG
>VZTB01000833.1:91140-106030 GCA_013397245.1 Thryothorus ludovicianus | reverse complement strand
ACAATATATAATGAGCAAAAATATAACATAAGTAGTAAAAAAGGTAAATTTGTTGAACATTTATAGCCTAGTTTCATGGTAAGTAAGTCTCACCTGACCACTTATGCCTATGCAGCAATAATAATTGTTGAGCTTGTTGGCCAGTACAGCAAACTTCGATGAGAAGGAGGAGTTAATTCACAAAATTCATAAGGTGGCTGTGAAAGCAAGTGATTAAACAGCGAAGAGAGGCAGCAACCCTAGGGAAAGGGTTGTAACCTAAGCATATGTATTTTGTATCAGGATATCTACATAGGAGAAAGTGCATTTTTAAAACTGCCACAATTTTAAGAAATATGTCAGTTATCATGGGAAGAGAAAAAAGAAAGAAAGGAAAGAAAGAAAGGAAAGAATGGAAAGGAAGGAAGGGAGGGAGAAAAAGAAAAGAAAGAGAATAAAACAAATATCTGCAAGAAAAATTGTTTGTTCCTTCTGGTTTTCATACAATTAATTGGTTTTATATTGTTTTTATTTTAATTTGTCCGGTAAAATTCCTCTTCACATATGCTTTTTCCTCTTACTAAAATTCTAACTTCTTGCAGAAAATTTTTAGACATGAGCAATGCTCAAATCAGCAAGTTTTGTTCAAGGATGATAATGTACAAAATCTGAATTTTTGCTTCCTTGACTAGTAGCAAATTTGCCTCTCTTTACTGAGGTTTATCAGACTATATGTTGATGTAACTGTAATCAATATTAGCCTAAAAATTTGCTGCTGCCATTAGAATTGCCTTGTTCATCTGCCCTGAATATTGGGAAATCAAGTCATGTCAAACTTGGTTCGTTATAGCAACAAAGGAAAATGGACTTTATTAGATTAACAGTAAATTAAGACTGACTTTATATTTACCTTTTTTCTTATGAAAGATTATATAATGCAGTAGTGCAAGACGAACTGTTTTGACGACTAATGAAACATAATCATCTACTTCAATATAAAGGCAGGCAACTTCCCCCTAAATCTTAATGCTCAACTTAACCATTGTATTTTAGATAGGAGAAAACAGTCTTCCCCTTGCTAAATTTCAAATGAGGCACTATACTATGTGGTAAAACCTAGAGGTCAAAACGAATACTAAAATTCCACTTTAGGCACTACTGTCAATTTTAAAAAGCAAGCACTGTACTGCATAGGAGTGTAGTAAACACAGTTGAGATGGGGGGTGCCACTGAATAAGATGACAGCTTCACCTGTGCTCTGTTTTTCTGTCAATTTCCTGATTTAGAGAAGAAGGACAAGTATGAGTCTCTTGATGTTTATTGATTATTAGTGGCCTTTCAAAGATCAGTTCCTTGTATAACTTAGCCAAGAAGGAGAAGATAATGCATATAAGATATATAACACAGCTTAATAACTGTGAAAGAAGCTAATGGAAAGATAGGAGGTAAACCATAAGTAAAATATTCAAAGATTGCTACTACATTAATATAGTAATAGTATGTGGTGCAGACTTTTTGTTTCACTAACAGATGTGCTGTAATAAAGAAGCCAAAGTACTTGAGTTTGATTTATCTAAGATCTATTGCATTTGCAAAAGAATAGTGGCTATTTTTTAATATTAATGCTGTCCTAAATAAATTTCATTGCATGATATTCAGCCAATATGCAATGAGAGCTCTGATGTTCATTTTTGTAGCACTGTAATTTTATGTCTATGATCTGCAAAACTGTTATTATTATTTATTTTTGAATTTTGGAAAGCTAGAATGTTCAACATCCCAAATTAAGATCCATCTAGATATTTCATTCATCTTGCATCAGATTCATCCAAGTCAGAATTAAATATATTTTACTTTCTTGGTTTGAATTTTCATATATCAAAAACTGATATCATCAGTTATGAAGCAGAAGGTTTTTTTCTCAGGATGACTGATCAAAAACTTTCATTAAGTCCGTTCTGTGTGGTCCCGTCTGTGTACTGATTAAATCTAAAGGACCACTGTTCTGGTTTCAGCTAGGATAGGGTTAATTTTCTTCAGAGTGGCTGGTATGGGGCTCTGTTTCAGATTTGTGCTGAACACAGGGTTGATAATATAGAGGTATTTTTGTTATTGCTGCGTGGAGCTTGCACAGCACCAATGCTTCTCCTGCTTTTCATACTGGCTAAATGTCAAGAAGATCGGGGATACATGGGAGGTTGAGATGCGACACACAGCCAGGACAGGTGACCTCCATTCACCAAAGGTGTATTCCAGACCAAATGACATCAGGCTCAATATATAAAGGTGGTGAAAAGAAGAAGGGAGGGATGTTGGGAGTGATGCCATTTGCCTTCCCAAGTAACCATTACGCGTGATGGGTGTGCTCTGCTGGGGAAGGCTGAACACCTGCCTGCCCATCAGAAACAGCAATTAATTCCTTGTTTTGCTTTTTTTGTATATGTGGCTTTTCCTTTCCCTATAAAACTACCTTTCTCTCAACCCATGGGTTTTCTGGCTTTTACCCTTCCAATTCTTTCCCCAATACTGCTGGTGTGGGAGTGAGAGCAGCTGTGTGGGCCTTGGCGGCCAACTGGGGTTAAACCATGACAACCACTCTAAGAACTTCTTTTCCATTTTATGTAGATATGTAAAATGCTTATGAAAAAACTTAATATACCACATTGAAAGCAAGAAACATAGATTGAAAAGGCTGTGACCTAATATGAATACTTCCCTTCTCTGTGTCAGCTGCATATTTCTCATCTTTGAGTACCAAAATGTTCTATTATACCCGTACCAACGTCTTCTTGCAAAAGAGTCTGTAATCTCACAGCATAGGTTCAAACTTCCAAAGTAAAATAAGTTCTGATAGCAGGAAAAGAGAAGTACAACACGAGTCAAAATCTTTCCACTAAGAATCTTACTGTGAAACATGAAAGATACCAAAATTTTAGGCCATCATTTGAATACATAAATAATAATGTGAGCTACCTTACATCTTAAATGAAAGATGCTGACTCCTGTCCTATCTCAGTATGTGCTTCTATAGAGATGCCTATGTGCAGAAGAAATGGCAATGAATAAATGAGTAAAATTTTAGAATCAGTCATGTGATTACTGAGTAAGATTTCTCTTAAACCTCAGAAAGCAAAGTATATTGTTATGACTTAAGCTAGAGAAGGGATGTCCACTCTTAAAATAAAAACAACTAATTCAATTTCATAACTAGCCCATTTTCTTCCAGCATCACTGGCTGAAGTATCTACATGAGGACTACTGTTTCAAAACACTCTGTTGGACACAGGAATATTAAGCAAACATAAGTGTTCAAAGGAAAAGAAATGTATGCAAATCCAGCATGAGCATCTCCCCTACCATGTGGAAAAGACAAATGTTGACTTTATTTTGCATATAGTTTGTGAAATTATTCAGTTTGGATACGTAAGTACACAAATTAATGTATGGATTTTTTAGCATGTTTTTCTTTTATAACAAAAAAGCAGAGGCCTATGGGGGTGCACTGTGAATAATTCAAACATAATAATTAACCATATTTTCTTTCTATTTTTCTGACATAATCATGCAGAGTTTTTAGTAGAACACATGGGAAATTACGAATATGCTGTCTTCCAGTCCATTATATAGCATTTCACTGAATAAAACACTGGAATACATTAGAAAGCATAACTTTAAATGGCAGAGGAATTTTTGGACTGTCTGGCTAGGTTTCATCATCTCTCAGGCCTCTATCTTACTTCTATACATATATAGAAACTTAGTCTTCAGTCTTTTGATGGATTGCAGTGGTGGGGATTTTGTTGGCAAAATTTTGCAATAATTGCTTCACTACCCATGAACTTGTATATAAGTATCAGCATTTTTCCACTGTACAGAAACTACTATGGTGGCTACTGTTACACTCTTCCATTCCTGTTTTTTTTTTCTGAAACTTTATGACACAGTTGAAACATATGGGAGACTTAGCAGTTTTCTCTCAGTCCCTATCCAGCTTAAGCATTGATATGAACGCTATGACCACAACATGACATAACTGTATTTATAAATAAAGACACATTAAAAATACAGACACACCTGTATTTATAAGACATGTATTGCCTACTGTCAGAAAATGTGCTAAAACTGTTTTGTAAAACCAGAGAATCAGCTGACTGCTTATTCATTAGATAGAACAGTCTTCACAACAATATATGCCTTGAGCATGAGAAAGATACTTAGCAAAATTTGCTAAGAAAGTAGATATTCCACTAGAAGTAGTCTCTTTTGTTAGTATCATACTGAAGTTGCTGTCAGATAAGGGAGTTGATAAAATTCTTGAATCACTTTATTAATTCTTTTTTTTTGTTACTAATGATCACAATATTTACTTTTACAGCTCCCTAGTGTATGTTATAAGTTGTACAGGTCATATTTCATATATCATAATTAACTGATTGGCATAGGAATTTGCAAACTTTTTTTTTATAGTGCAGACTGAGGCAAGATTACATTTCAGACCACTTCCTTTTCCATTCATGATATTAATGTATTGTACCAATGGTCCCTATGATTATTACAGAAAATGCTTACAAACAGAAAATAACAAGGAAAACATTCAATGGACAATTTCTGCCTTTAGTACAAGTTGTACAGGGTCTGACTGAGGTAAAGTTTATTTCCCCTTAGCAGCCCTCACTGTGCTGTGCTTTGCATTGGTAGCTGGCAGGGTGTTGGTAACACATCGGTGTTTTGGCTCCTGCCGAGCAGTTCTGTCCCTCTGACATTCCCCCACATCGAGGGGCTGGGAGGGGACACAACCAGGACAGCTGGCCCAAATGAGCCAAAGGGATATCCCACACCATGTCACACCAGCTCAGATAGAAAAGGTAAGGGAGGGAGGAGGGATGGACAGGCCTTTGCTGTTCTACCATGTTTTCCTTCCAGAACAATTACTATGAAGCCCTGCTTCACAGGAAGGGTCTCAACACTGCTCGCTGATAGGAAGTAGAGGTTGACTTTTCATTCTGCTTATGTGAGCACAAACTTTTGCTTGTCTTTTTGGTTTTTGGTTTTTTTTGGTGGGGGGGGTGGTTCTTATAATAATGTGACTTAACCTACCAGTTGTTTTCCATGTTATTCTCTTTCCCCTGTCCTGCTGAAAAGGGTAGTGATAGAGCACATGGCACCTGCCACTCAGACAAGGTCAAACCACCACACAAGTAAAACAATACAAAAGACATTTTCAACTTGCTCACTGCAGACCACCAAAATACTTTTCCAATACCTCAGTATAAAATCCTCTAGTCTTCTAAGAGTGTTGCACCATTTTCTCTATGTTAAGGTTAGAATTCTCATTAGTTTTACTAGTTTTTTTTGCCAAATGCCTAACACAACCTGCTGTTGATACTAGGCAAAAATTGAATAAAAATTAGAGGCCTCATTGGGCTTATATACTAAGCATAACTTTCACGCTGGTAAAAATTACTCCTCTGATTACTCTCACTGACCTGAGATCAAATAAAGTATGGCATTTCAAAAATAGTCTTTTCTTACATCTTTGCTTTATTATGAATGTCCAAGACAGTTATCTCTTGATAAAGTATAAGTGCTTTATAAAAATGTATTAAACATTTCAGATTATTTATTTACATAATTAAGTTTTGGCATTAAAAGCTCTCATGGAGAACATTCAGGAGAGGAAAAATGCCCAAAGAAGAAATATTATGACTACACAAAAATTTTTTCTACACAAAATCTGAATCTTTCATGATATCAGACAGTTCATGAACAAGATGATGTGCTGATATTGACAAGGTGCTTGACAAATTGTAAGTCATATATCAAAATTTATGATGTCCTTAAGGTCTTTGCTTTCCCTGAATTTAAGTCACAATATTAACTTACTATGTCATTAACTGTGTGAAGAAAAAACTCTCTTCTAGCAATCAAAATCAATGTTAAAATTAAAATTGTTATCAAAAAGCTGAAGCAATTGTTTATAACAGCTCTCCTAACAATGGCAGGCACCTGTATAAATCCCAAGCACAAGAATTAAAATAAAATAAGGAAGGAAGTATTCACATTATCTTTCAATTATTTTTCACATTCACCAAAATATTGTCAGCACCCATGATCTTGCAGATTTCTAACTTTGGGAAATCAATATGGTACAGTTTTTATTCATTCTAATTATAACCTTATTTAAAATTTATTCCCACACATACATGTGCATATTTAAGGATCACAGATATCACAGATTACATGGAAGCTTGTTCTACTAAAAACCTCAGCTAAAAAATAAAGAATTGTGTGCAGTTTTTCCCAAGAACATTTTCTCACCATAGTCAGGGGAAGGGGGAGGAGAAGGAAAGAAGCAAAGCAAGACAAAAAGATTTGGCTTACAGAATTTCTCTTGAAAAAGCAAAACTAACATGATTTGGAATTTACAGATAAAACAAATCTGAAAAACTGTATAGTGCCAACAGGTCACTAGTGCTGTAATAGTGTTACACTTTCCCTTATGCTTCCACTATGCTTTTTTGTTGCCACTAAACAGTGAGCTGTTTTTTGAAGAAGACAATCTATTTCACAAACCCTTCAAGTGGTATGAAATAAAAGCGCCCTGGTGCTATTACAACATACCTATATGATTATAAATTAAGAGGATTTAGTGTCAAATATGTCGTTCACACCATTTCCCAAACCTCAGAAAGAGTGGTTCCACAATCTTGCCTTCTTCTGAGATATTTACTTGGACTCTGTAATCTTGAGCACATCACCTTTCGGTAAATAATTTTGGTAAGGCACAAAGGTCAGAAGACAGTGCAAAAAGATCATGAAGAATACTTTTACTCGTGACTATCCTGAATTATGGACAATTGAGAGCTGAGAAGTTTTACAGAAAGACTGAGGATGATTGAAAATCTGGGTGCTTCTGCATCTGTTGCTGGTAGTAGTTTAAATTGACTGAAAGCTTCAAAAACTGCCTTGTGGTCAAGTGTAGCATAATGAACACAGATGTAGAAGCATGAGGAAGTAAGAACTGAAGATATGAAAATAAAGAGAACACAAAATTTGATTCTGAGGAGTCACAATCTCTCCAATATCAAAATGTCAACCTTGTGAGACCCATCCTTTCCTTCTCCATCTGCCTGTAGCCTGACAATAGGTGAATTAGAAAATATAAGTGTATAGGGAGCTGTAACTTCAGGATTAGCAGTTACATCTTAGTTGAAAATCAAAAAGTATTAGATTTTGGGATTAAACTCTGTAGTTGTTTTGTTTATGGGTTTGGGGTTCTTTTGAACTTCATCATATACAATTAAATGAGAAAGGATTTACCTGAGAAATGTGATTTTAAGTCTTTCCTAAAGATCAATCCTTAAAGACACAAGAGAGAATGCAAACCTGAGTGAAGTTTAATTAAATTTCATTATAATTAATTGGTGCTTATTTTGTAATCACAGCAGTTCTTCTTTGAAACGAACATTTTTTTCCTCCTGAGGAATTCAGCCTGTTCAAACAGCACCAATGTTATTTCCCCATTTTTGAAAATTGAGTAAGTTTTGTGAGCCTTTTTGTATGACATAATAAAACATGACACATGAGTGACATAACAACATGACTCATTATATATCTGCTTATAAAACATATGGACTTATGGGCTTATAAAACACATCTAAGACAATTTTTTTTCAAGGTAAAATAAGGAATCCATTTAGGAAAAAACTGTATTTGCCTTTATTCTCATGCCTGCTTTCATTGATCATTTTCTTCTAAGCATAACTATAACTTCACAGCAATTGAGCATATCACTATTAAAGTGTTGCAGAACTGCCATAAAGGCAATGACAAGAACACAAACCTCAGAGCTGAGTACAGAATTAACAGCTAATGGATCTTCTATACTGGAATCCAGGTATAGCTTTCAACATACCTGTTCTGATTTAGCCTCAGACAGATAAAGGCCAGCCTTATAGCTGATAGTTATTGAAAGCTACTTATTTAGGTATGGATAATAGCTTTGGAAGTAAAATCACAAAGCTATTTTGGATGAGTGCTTAGAACCTTGGCAGATAAATTGAAAATGCTCTTAGCTTGCATTTGTTGGCATTTTTATGAAGTCGTTTTGTCGTTTTCTTTTATGGTGACTTGAGTGTTGCTACCCATTATTCACTAAGATCTTATTTTGAAGAGCATAAAAACTAAACCACATTAAAAAGCTAAAATGCAAAGCTAAGGAATGCTCCAGTTATCTAAAACATAACTTTTGCAGCTTTCATGTCCCACCTATTTGTTCAGTTTGTTCCAAAGTGATTCGTTTCTTTATTCCATAAGAAAGATCACTGAGAAATTATGAAGAGATACTGTGAAATCACATAGGATATAGCTTAGCAAAACTGTATCAGTGTTTAAGTTGTAAAGTTCTTGAAAAATAAGAAAATTAAATCATACTTTAGTGCAACCTTTTTTGCCGGAAGGAAAAGGCACAATTCTCCTGAGATGAGACAAAGTAGCAGGCAACTTCCTAGTGGAGGGTCAGCATTACTACCATTCCTTTCAATTTTCTCCATTGTCCTGCTGACTGAAAGCAGTACTCCAGTGCAGTTATTTTTTTGCTAAAAAGAAGGATGAATGCTGTAATAGAAGTAAGAAATGAAGCACTGAAGGACAAGGATTGATACCTAAATGCAAATTTCCAAAGAAAGTTTCAAATGTCAATTTTTGCTACTACTTGTTACAAGATTAAAAAAAAAATCTGTAGAGTTTGTGAGATCAGTATCTTCCCCTCAACTTCACTGCTGGACTAAAAATAAGAAGCTGTGAAATGAAGTGAAAAAAGGAGCTTAAATTAAAATCCATTAAAGCCCTCTGATTTCATTAAGCTTTAGAAAGTTGTTACTTCATTTGTATATTTAAAAACACTAATAACTCCATAAGATTGCAAGTGTTTAATAAGCCTTTCAGTTTGGAAGAGGGCAAAAGTCTACTAAACATAGCTATTTCTAGTAGTTAGTTATGACCACCAAAAGAATCTCTTATTTACTACAGATTTTTTCCAGTTTTAGCTACTAGTTGTTGTATTTTATCGTGCTTCTGACTGCAAGATTAAAAGCAGTGTGTTAGCCAAAAATTTGGATTAAAAATATATAATTGATACAGCCTGTATTGAAAATTAGGAATTGTCCTAGATAAAGCATGTGACAAATGTGTGCTACAGGGACTGATAATCAGGAAGAAAAGTAATAAAGACATTAGCAGATTGTGAAAAGGTAAACAAAGCAAAGAGAACAATCTACATCATTCAGCAAACACATAATGGAATCATAGAGTCATGTAATGGTTAGGGTTGGAAGTGACCTGAAAAATCAACTAATTCCTTGCTATGGGCAGGGATACCTTCTTCTAGTCCAGGTAACTCAGAGCCACATACAGCCTGGTCTTCAATATCAGCAGAAATGGGCACACCACAGCTTCTCTGGTCAATCTGTACCAGTGCCTCAGCACCTCACGCTAAATAAGTTCTTCTTAACTTAAATATCTAATACAAAAATGCCCTCCTTCAGTTTAAGGCCATTCACCTAATACAACTTAAGCTAACCTACATAAGCTAAGGGTCCCATTCGTGTTGTGGAACATGATCACATCAGTAATGGAAATCTGTACTGACCAGTGCCCTCACTAGACCTGTAAAAATATTCAAAAAGTAATATCCAGAAGATATAGTTCAAGAAGAGAATTGAAAGATGTTACAAAATTCAAAGTGTCCAAAGAATGACTCAGTCTAGGAAATAAACTTTGCCAACAGAGCCACCTAGCTTACTTTCCACAACAAAAGTTGTGGAAGTGCAAACAAAGAAGTGTCTTTAGTAATAATGTTAATTCAACAGTATATTTCAGAATAGAAATTTTTAACCTCCTTCAACAGATGAAAGTTGAATGTGCATCTTCCAGAGGTGCATGTTTTGCAAGCTTAATGCCTTGATTAAGTCTTGGGAATGTTAACAAGATTATTTCTCTGAAAAGAATCATTCATGAGTGGCATGTCTGACAGAAAATCCAAGACCAACCAAGGAGCTGCAGTATTTCAAAAGCATCTTGAAATCACCAAAAGTGCAGATTCAATATAATTAGTAAAAAAATGAAATATTCAGAGATGGTATCTTGAGCGTCATTAAATTTTCAGACAGAAGAAGTTCTTCCTTACATATACTACACAGAACCTATGTTAAAAGGAAAACTAATTTTAAAATATGCACAATAGACATAAAAGGGATTTATGGCATTTCTATTGGTTATGTCTGCTCATCTTTGGCTCATGTTTCTTTACCATTACTACAACTGAAAATAAAATACTAGAAGGAATGAAACTCTATTTAAATAGAGATAACAATTTGTTACTGTTGCCTTACATATTTAAGAAATACAGGAAAAATTTGATTCCCTACCATTAGAAAATTTACCAAATACCATGGTAGTTTCTTTTCTCTTACAGCTCCTACAGCAAGATGGGAGATTTTATAGGGAAACACTGCAGCTCAATCAGTGCAATTGGCCATAAACCAAGAAATAATTTGTTCTTTTGCAAGTCTGACTCAATAAATGGAGCATTCACTTCAGTTTTAACATCTGCTTCCTACCCTAAACATGGCATCTTCTTCCTTTTTACAGTGATACCATTTTCTACAAAGTCAGGATGCACCTGCTATAGTGAAAATAACCACTATTGAATGATATGTTAAATTATCCGAATTTAAAGAAATATATTTATTTCAATCATATGACATTCAATTACTCCTTCCTCTTCAGCCATATATTCCAAGATCATCTATTTAATGTGGAACTATCCCATTGCACTCACATGGTAAAAAGAAGGCCATAAACCTGTATCCATTACACACATGCATATGTTCTTGATGCATTTCACTGAGCAGCCAGACTGTTGACAATAGCTGAAAATAAACCTGTGTGCAAATCTTCATGTGGGTATGTTTGGATATTTTAGGGATGTGAGATTTTTATCAGTTATGCGTAAACAATTTTTTTTAAAAAAGCTTTGAATAGAAACAGACTGTCTTGAGTCCAGTTCCAGAAGAAGGCTACAGCTGTTCCATAAACACCTGTGTAGCTAACTTCTATAGAAATATTTTGGAATTCACCTTAATATCCTATTGAATATTCAATAAATAAAAGAAGTCAAGACAATGTTTATATCATCAGATCCCTAGTTATTAATTCATTTCTTCATTTTTATAGATTATGATCTTATACTTTGACCTAAATCACAGCGCTGAACTGGAACAACACACATATGGCACAATTCTAACTGAAGATATCCCAGTACATTTTAGCAGCTGTCAGACACATTGACAAGCCCCTATCTGTCTTCTTTATCTTCTCAAATTTTAATAAGTTTGAAATATTTTCAAATTTAACTGCTTTTCTTAATCTAAAGGTTTTGTCATTTAAATTTTTGAGTAATGAAAATACATTCTAAACAGCCAAACCATTGGTAATAACAAATCCAGAGCATGGGTTCTTCTTCAAGTTCATGGGAATCACTTTTATGATTCTGCCATAATAACCAGATACAGTTCCTAACTGTAGATTTGAATATTATGAAATTTTGGTTTTGGGGTTTGTTTTTTTATTCCAAGGGTAAAAGTGGGCATTATGTAGTGTTCAGATACAAGATAACTGTTTTATATTAATAAATGCCCATGTATTAATTCTGAATAATATGAACCTGAAATGTTCCCAGTGATGTGAAAGTAGAAGAATTTCTGGGTCAAAGACAAGTCACATGATGATTCTGGTACACCAAGCAGAGAAGCTTTTTCCAGGACTTAGCACTGGAGCTGAACAGGACAAAAGTGGTACAGACAATTAGGGAAAGAGTACAAAAGAAAATTCAAGCTGTCCTCAAATGGCATGTCTTTCTACCAGCAATGTGAAGACCTGATTGCTATTTTGTAAAACTTAATTGAATAACAATTGTTGAATATAAAAGTCAGTGAAAAATACTAATTTTCATTCAAAAAATTCAATTAACAGGGATGTTCTTTGTATTCAAGGAGCACCATTGCTGACCATCTCCTGTTTGTCACATGAATTATTCAGTAGATACCAGCAAAATTTGTAGAGTGATTTATTTATGAAAGCACTTATTTGGTATTCAGCCAACACTCTGTCTCATGCTTGTTCATAATGTCTAAACTGGAAAGTGTTCAATATCTGGGAAACAAACTGCTGCCTTATTTTACACCATGTTTCATCCTGATTTTCTGATGACCACAGTTCCCATGGACTCAAATTTCAATCTAACCACAAGAAGCCTCTATGAGACTATGGCAGAGGTCACTTTGTGTTTAGAGGATATAATTCTAAACAATGGAATCCCTTCAGAATGTTCTCTTCTCAAATGTTATTAAAAATTGTGCCAAACAGTTACATAAAAAAAAAATAATTATCATCTGCAGGTTTTTTTGTGCCAAATTTGAAGATTACATTGAATCATTAAAAAAAAAGAAAAAAATACTACTAGTTTTAGTCGTGCATTTAGAGATAGTTCCCCTAACTGTAGGGCTACTATTAAAACAGAGAATTTGCAAAAAACATGTTAATTAAATAGCTCCAAAAAGAGCTCAAGGAAATAAGCAAATTAATTTACATATTTCCCCGGTGTTCAAGGGGTTAATTAAAGTGCTTTAAAATATTTTTATGGTGACATTCAGCTGTGATGAGATCACTTGCTGCTTTTTCAATTACTTCTAATAACTTGGGCTTTCATTCTATGAATGGAAAAGAGAGAAAAATACTACCACAGAAAGCAAAAAATGCCACGAAAGAGATTTTTATCCCAGAGTAGCTTTCATCTTTAGCTTTATTTTCACATGCTTTGGCAAATGTGTTTCTAGAAGCCCTGGATCTCTGTAAGACGAGAAATATCAAAACAATAGCAAGAAAAAATTATGTTAAACTGCTGGCTGCATTTCAAAATAAAATTAATTAACTAGTTCAGTGATAATGCAGTTTTTGAAAAAGCTTTGCAAGCACATCATAATAGCTGGGGGGAAGGTGGTCCATTTTCCTGCTAAATATTCTTTATAGGTCATTTGTAAGTTCTGATTTTATAATAATTATACAGAAGTGTGGGATTATTTTTCTCCTAATTCAAGCTGCTGCATGAATAACCAGGCAGAAGTGGAAATATATATTTATGGGAGACAAAAAATTAAACAAATTACAAATCTCCATCTAAGTATCAATTACCTAAGAAGACCATTGTTAGCTGCACATAAATGAAAACAGACTGGATAATTTGAGTGGTATATTTCTGAAAACTTTATGTACATTCTTCAATTTTTATATTGGCACAAGCCATGTCAGGTAGGCAAGCATACAGAGACAGAAAGAAAAGCAAAAAAAACCCCAACTAAAACAAGCACAAACAAAACTAAACCTCATCCAATTTACAACCACTTAAAAAAAAGGAAAACAAATCAAAACCCATATAAAGCCGGTCTGTCATTCTCCACTGCATTGTCAAACACAACAAACTCCATATGAAACAATGTTTATTTAGCCACATATTGTAACTCATTTAATCTCCCCACTTTTCAACCAGTCCTATGCTTGAAGGGGCCAGTTTCCCAAAAGCACTGAAAGTGCTTGCCAGTAGATTGTGATCCCGCACAAAATGTGTACAGTTAAACAGTAAATTCTACTGATAAACAGAATACAAAAAAGGAGAAAGAATTTACAGGCCACCCTCAGCTAGCTAACCCGGGCTTCCCAAATTTCACACGACCATGCCATTTCATACCAGAATGAACACATATTATGCAAAATCTCTGGTTCATGAGGCACATTCTCAACTGAAACCAGAAAATATTCTTCCCACCATACGTGAAGCCCATACTTACAGTCATAGGGTTTCCAGATGGCATGCAGTCCCTCCAAAAGAGGAACCATCCTGGGCACATTGTCTTGTTTACCTAGCAAGAAAACTGTGGAAAAAAAGTGCTCTTGAGAGCAGAAAGTATCAAGGAAAATTTGTAAAACTAATTCTCACACACTACTCAGCTCTTGTGAGACCCCTCCTGGAGTACTGTGTCCAGCTCTGGGGCCCCAACACAATATGGATGTGGACCTTTTTGTGTGACTCTGGAGGAGGGTCATAAAGATGATCTGAGGCATGAAGAATGTGTCATATGAAAAAGACAGGGTGACAGAGCTGTTGCTGTTCAGCCCAAAGAAGAGAAGGCTCCAGGGAATCCTTATAGCACCTTCAAGTACCTAAAGGGCTCCTATAAGAGAGCTGGAGGATTTTTTTTCAAGAGTGTGTACGGATAGGAGAAGTGGGAATGGCTTTAAACTGGAAGAGTGTGGAATTGCATTGGTTATTAGTTATTTACTGTGAAGATGGTGAGCTACCAGAACAGGTGCCAGGAGAGATTATGGGTGTCCCATTCCTGGAAATGTTCAGTGCTAGGCTGGATGGAGACTTGATCAGCCTGGTCTAGTCAAAGACGTCACTGCCCATGGCAGGGAGTTGAAACAAAATTCTCACTAGCTAGTGTCTCTTCTATGATTTTGATATTATTTTGATAGTTGATCTTTGAGTCTAAAATTCTGCGAAATGTGGACAGAAATTAACTACCTGTCCTGTAACTCTCTGCATTAAGTGAAACTTGAAAAAGGGTTTTGGAAGAGTGCAGAATGTAAAAAGTGGGTATGTAGAGCCTGTATGCAAAAAAAATTACTGAGAGAAGTTTCACAAAAGCATGATGATAAACTGTCATAAAAATTAGTGATTAGACTGTTTGGTGACAAAGTGACAGCTGTAGGATTGAAATTCCAATACAGATTTCATCATCTGTATTTAATTAAGGCACAGGCTCTAATATTCTGATATAAGAGTAATATTGCC
>VZTB01000833.1:13558-67269 GCA_013397245.1 Thryothorus ludovicianus | reverse complement strand
TGGGATGGACAGAAAGCTAAGGAAAAAAAAAAACTCGACTATATTTTTATTTATTATTTCATTTGTGGTAATGTACCATAATATTATGAATAGAATGATGACATGGCTAAATGTAATGGCATCATATTAAGGGCTAGTACAATCCATCTTAACAGTTTGATGAAATTGCTGTAATGTCTCATGTCAGAAAAGCACTGAAGTGAGCAGCTAATCCTGGCTCAGCCTGACAAACTTCAGAATATTATGACAGGAGATATGAAGAAGATGCCTAGTAGTTGCCAGAGTTTAACAAGAAGAATACCTTTTTTCTTTCTATATTTAATTCTTAATAAGAAAAGAGAAGCTATAATGGTGGGAAGAGCAGAGCAAATTAGGGAAGAGTAGTTGTTATTGCTTCTATAACACTTGAGAACTGAGTATCTATGCAAATTGTTTTGCATGAAATGCTAAAGGGTTTGCTTTTCAAAAAATCTATGTGATATAATACAGTACTTTTTTTGTCTTTATATGCAGTTTCCATATGTTGTCTCTCATTTGCATTTGCTATGTTGTGCTGTAAGGAAGGCAAAAAAAGGGATGGATAAGGTCACTATTTTTATGTAAAACATCTGAATGTATCTAAGCACCAGAATAAGTTGCCCGGGGAAATGCTTCTGTCACGACCCCTAGAGGAATTTAAAAGACGTGTAGATGTAGCATCTAGGGGCATGGTTTAGTGGAGGATTTGGTAGAACTGGTTTAATGATTGGACTTGATGAGCTTAAAGGTCTTCTCCAGCCTAAACAAATCTCTGGATCTTCTTCCAGCTTCCCATTCTCTGAAGTCTGTGTAATTTTTTTGCAAGACACTAGATTCTTTATAAAGATTCTTCGGTTTTGACTCAGCCATAACATCACCTAAGATCCTGCCAGTACATCCATGCCAACATAATGGAGTTTGGGGCCTGGAAATATGACCTAGTGCTTAGCCAGTTACATTCTTTTTAGGGAAGAAAGTAATTATACCAATATCTGTATTTACCATGTTAGGAGGATTCTAACTTGGTCTTTGTTTGTCTGCATGCTTTTGTATCTATCTGATTTAATAAAATCACAGAACAGTAAGTGGCCAGATGGCAACAAAAAGTAAGACTGTACAGCATTGGAAATGGCATAGTGTCTCTGTGTAGACATAGGGAAACACCCAAACAAAAGACAAACCACTGGAGTTGCCGTCCCTCCCCATCTTTTTGGGAAGCAACAGGAAAAATAGTTGTTTTGTTGAAGATAGCTCTAAGCTTTTATAGCAGGACACTGAGTTGCCCTAGAAGGGAAAAATAGTCCTCTTATGTCATCTTGAAGGAACTCATAGTTTGGCTTGTAGGCAGAATTCTGCAGAAATTTCAAACAAAGTCTACTAATTGGTAGCAAGTGTTACTTTTTCCTGGGGCAAGTTCTAATATTTGCTACTCTTTGTTTTCAGATGAATCTCTCATGATATTACAACCTCTGGGGTTTGAAGCAGTCATATTTCATGCAGTTTTAGATTTCAGTGCTTGAACTATTTTGATTTTTAGACAATAAAGAATAATGCACCAAACCATCAATAACAGTAAGTCTCTGAAAGGGAAAAGAAGACAAGCCACAGACAGATGGCATAAACATTGAAAGTAGAACTATTATGGCCAGATTTTTCTAAAAATAATTCTTTGCAGGGTGGTTTCTGTTTTTTTGGGTTTTGGTGTTATTCTTTTGGCTGGTTTGGTTTGGGTTTATCTTTAAAAATAAACATGCCCCTAATTTCTAGGCTTCTTGCCCATAATTTTTTCCAAAAATTTGGATTATAAATCAGATTAAGTTTTTTAGTATACATATTCACTAAGAAAAGTGTAGAGTGAGTGTTTTTTCCAACATAAAGAATTTTTGTATATTTTGTATATTTTTGTGTATTTTGTATTTTGTATTTTTGTATCCTTTTCAGTATTCTGCAGATATAATTCCATTTGAGTTGCTCTCTTTGGTCTTTGTCTAGCATTACATCCCCCATACAGGTCTTGGCAGGTTGTTTATAAATGGTGTTGGTGATAGTTTCATGATAAGAAAAACTCCCTGCTTCAGTTCAACTGACACTTAAATTAACATTTTTGTAGAGATAAATGGGGTGTGGGCCTATTTCTCATAAGTTCTGGGGGGGACCATGTAAACAGAGGTTTACATTGTCTGTTGTATGCTGGGTTTGTTTTGAATTTGGCAAGAATCCTGTCTCTGAAATTCCTGGAACTGACACACAGCACAGCTGGGAAAAGATAAACATAAATTTGGGCTCTAATGAAGAATAACAGAATCTTAATACAATGACAAAGTCTGTCCTAACACTATCTTTTAATTCTTATAATGTTATCATAGTAAATAGTACTTTGAAACTGTTTTAGACTGATAATGTATATCTCATGTAATAAAACCATCATGTGAACTTGGAGGCATGAAACCACTACTTTCTTAAAATAAAGATGAACGGTAAGAAACATAAGAAATGTAGGTCATCAAAAAGAAACACTACTGTGCTTCTTTGGTTTTGAAGAGCTGGTCTTTAAAATAAACCACCTGTCCTTGGCCCGTCACAAATTAACTTCAGGGCCAGCTCTCACAGCATCTAGTCTAACCTGAACAAGCTGCTTTCCATAAATCCAAGGTCATAATTTTTCTTCATGTCCTCTTCATATCTCTTGGTCAATGCAGCAAAGGTTTCTGTCAGTATTCATGTCATGTCTATGAATCGAGGTTCAGGGTCATTAAAATTTTCCCAGAAGATCTAGAACTCACAGAAGAGCTGTTTCGGAATATTTGTGAAGATTTTGTTCAATTCATCTTATTGAACAACAAAATTAAACAATAAAATAAAAAAACACCCAAAGATGTTATTAATCTCCCTTTGCACCATTCAGTGATGAACTGTTACTAAGAAAATCCCTGTCAGCAATAAAAATATATCCTGAAGATGTGGCAATTTAAGTTGGTATTAAAATATACGTATGTGTGTGTGTATGTGTGTGTGTGTACATGCATGTGTGTATATATACATATATACACCCAAATGAGTAACCAGTATTTTGTGGAAGACCTGAAACATACTCAGCAATGATCTGAACAATGCTGAATGACTCAATGACTTCCATGCAACTGCAAACTGGCTCTGAAAATAGCCTCTATTCTGTTAAAGGAATGTATGTAGCCAGTGATTTCCAATTCAGAGGTGCTACAGGCAAAGGATTACTAACTTCAAATAACTATACTATAACTCAGAACCTATTGTGCATTCAAGTTTTTTCTACTCTTGCCTCTTTGCATGTGAAGTGACCTCTAGGAAAGATTTTATTTTAAAAAGGTGTAGATATCCACACATATAATACATCAGGAAAGTTTAAAATAATAAAGTATCACTCTTACAGACTTCTTTCCAGCAGATAAACTCATTGCTTCTTACATTCTTGCTCCTGTAGAGTTGGTGAACTATTCCCAGTATCTACAGAGAATATTTTCCTTAATTTCAGGAGCTTTTGAAATCTAGAAAGCAAGCACATTGACAGATGAAGGTCTTTTGGAAGCTCGACAGTCAGTTTGTGAGAAGTGGATAATGCAAGATGCAAGAAAGGACATGGGAAGAGCTCCCTAGTTACAGTGCCAAGAGCTGTTTCAGAGTCAGAAAGTTTATTCCAGAGTTATAATCAGGAATGAGGGTAGAAAATAACTGAAATGTGACCTTGACAATTTTACCTGATACATTTTTCTGGTCAAAAGATGTAGAAGTAGTTTTTCACAAGTTAATTTATTTTGCTTTCTTTGATGACTGTTACACAGATGGGTGGTTTTAGAGCAAAATGGAGATCATAATTAGATGGAGCTAGATATACATAATTTGTTTTATTCTAATGCTGCAATTTTTTTTCAGACAACAAAGATCTTGCTAAAATTTCGTCTTTAGAAGTAAAATGTTTCCAGAGAGGTTAAGGAGAATGCTTTTTGCTTCAATTATTTTTGGAGACTAAAGTAGGGTAAAGGTAACATATGTAATCGGAATCTTTGCTAAGAATGTATGCTTACTCTTGTGACAAAAAAAATTATTATGTTATGTGAGCCAGAGTAACATTTACCATACCTTTATGTGTAGAAATTAGCTAGTTTCAGAGAGGTGTTGTGATGTGAGGAACACTTGCAGGAGTTCTGCCCAAAGTGAATGCTTAAATATATTTTTGAGTAGTAAGTGGTGGTGATGTCTGGGTGCAAAGAAAATACAGGAGAATACAGTTAATATCAGAAACTGAATTTTTCAAGGGTTGTCATAGAATGCCTAGAAAGCTAGAATGATAGAATAGTTTAGGTTGGAAGGGACCTTTAAAGGTCTTGTGGTCCTACCTCCTTTACAATGAGAAAGGAACTTTTCAACCAGACCAAGTTGCTCAGAGCCCTATCCAATTTGAGTTTGAATATTTCCAAGGATGAGAATCTTCCATCTCTCTGGGCAGCCTGTTCCTGTGTTTTACAACACATATAAAAAAATTTCTTCCTTATAACTAGGCTGAATCCACTGATCTAACATTTTATAACTACTGCACATTGTTGTATTGCAGTAAGCACAAATGCAATGTTTGTCCTCATTTTTCTTATAAGCCTCCTTTAGGTATGGAAAGACTGCTGAAAGACTTCCCCAGATAATTCTTTTCCCCAGGCTCCCACTTGAATCCNTCTCTCTGGGCAGCCTGTTCCTGTGTTTTACAACACATATAAAAAAATTTCTTCCTTATAACTAGGCTGAATCCACTGATCTAACATTTTATAACTACTGCACATTGTTGTATTGCAGTAAGCACAAATGCAATGTTTGTCCTCATTTTTCTTATAAGCCTCCTTTAGGTATGGAAAGACTGCTGAAAGACTTCCCCAGATAATTCTTTTCCCCAGGCTCCCACTTGAATCCTCTTCATGGCCTCTTCTGGACTCACCCCAGGAGGTCCATGTCCTTCCTTATTTGAGGGCACTAGAGCTGGATGTCGGGTTCCAGTTGAGATCTCACCAGAGTGGAGCAGAGGAAAAGAATCAAATCCCTCGTATTCATGGCCTCTTCTGGACTCACCCCAGGAGGTCCATGTCCTTCCTTATTTGAGGGCACTAGAGCTGGATGTCGGGTTCCAGTTGAGATCTCACCAGAGTGGAGCAGAGGAAAAGAATCAAATCCCTCGTAACACTGCTTTGGATGCAGCCCAGGACAGGTTTGGCTCTCTGGGCTGGCAGTGCCCATGGCTGGGTCATGTCCAGCCTCTCACCCACAGCACCCCCAAGTCCTTCTGGGCAGGGCTGCTCTCCATCTGTTCATCCCCAGCCTGTGCTGGTACCAACAGTTGCCGTAGGCCAGGTGAAGCGCCTTGCAACTGGTCTTCTTGAACCTCATGAGGTTTTCATGGACCTAAGTCTCAAGGGTTTCCAGATCCCTCTGGATGACATCTGACCCCTGAGGCATGACAACCACACCACTCAGCTTGCTATCTTTTGCAAAATTCCTGTGTGCACTCAATCCTGTCTTGTTCATCAGCCAAGATACTACACAGTATAGGTCCACACAAGAACCCCTGAGAGGCTCACTGATCTCCACCTGGGCTTTCAGCCATTAACCAATACCCTCTTTTTTGCTTCTCTACCATTTGATCCCATAAGAAAGCCCATGGGGCTAAATGTGTTAGTCAGATATTGGTTATAATTTCTACCATTTAAATATTTTCTTACTCAAATATTGTATGTCAACAAAAGAGAATGAGTTTAGATGTGACTCAGTGGGAACAAAAAAATCCAAATCCAACAACAAAAACAACGACAAAAGGACTGTTTATATAGCACTTTTAAAGGAGACTGCAGGGAATAAAATATCAGGAGCTAATAAGAAGGATGGTTGCCTTGTAGAAAAGGAACATGTAAGATTTATGTTGATCTTGGCAGAAACATAATTCTATATGGATATCAACAAATTCCACATAATTTGCTGCTTACATTCTGTTACTCCATTTCAGATCAGATCTGACAATATTTGGTTTTCTTACTTCAACATGTTGAGCAGTTTCAGAATTTTTGTTCATTTGTTTATAAGCCATAAGATGAAAAAATGCTCTTTTAAAATGTCTTTTTGAAAGTCATGTTCAATAGTTGTAAAGTGTATAGTAAATAGGAGATAATTATTATTCTCTAAAGAATGGGGCTGCTAAGTAATGAGGTACTACCTCAACAAGTCATCCTTTACCATGTTAATTAATAGGGAGAATTCTGTGCCCATACAGATGAGAGACTCTAATATGCTAAGAAGAAAACATTGTCTTAAGAAATGAACTTTTTATCTCTGCATATGTATGCGGAGTCCTAAGCGATATAATAGCAAGATCCTGATAGTTCAAAGATCCTGGATCTTTGATCCAGGTAGAACCACACCATAAAACTGAGAATTTAAAAGGAAATTTAACCAAAGAACAGCTATGCACATGGAATAATGAAAAAAAACTGCTTCTTAAACCCATTTTTTTCTTTTCTCTGAAAGCTGGAGATTACCTTTATCTGTCTACTTGCTTCCTCTGTGAATTTCAAATAGCAGCAAAAAAAAGATGGTTCTTTGCTTTGGCCACTTATCTCATGAAGAGTACTGCAGCACAAAGAAATATATTCAAGACTGTTTTCATCTTACATCATGTTCTATAGTAGGGTGAACTTCTTTGGATATCTTTTCAAAGAACACTCTTCCAGAGATCCTATCTGCAGGATGGAACTTCAAGAGTGACCAAGAAACCTGTGAAGGTTGGGCTGTCAAATCTTTCTATCAACCAACAAGATAACTGGTGAAATCCAAAGTTCAGAGATAGTTGTGAGAACAGGTGAGAAAGTTTTACTGCATGGCAAGGAAGAAAAATGGAAGAAATAATCAACACAAATCAGATCTCTGAAATTCTCTGGCAGAATAGTCAGACATGGATCATCTTGCAGCCCATCACTTGTTCCTCACCCTGGGCCTCAAGCATGGGCCTTTCACACATGTACAAATGCCCATGTGCAACCCTCCCTGCCCCAAAACATTCAGTGACTCTCGCTCTATGCAGGTATTTATATAGATATATACATTCTGGACAAAGACATACATGCACACAGGTTTATCACTTGTTTTAAAGGAAAAACAACACTCAGGTAAATGGGCTCAAAAGCAAATTTTACATGTAGGTTTCAAAGTTCAGACCTAAATTTAGAGTCAAGTGGGCTAATAGATTAACTTTCCTTTTTTGTAACATTTCAAATATTAACTCCTTCCTTAAAGAAAAGACACCATCTTCTTGCTGTTCAGTAACTGTAAATCATATATATTGGAAAATGAATGATGTATTGAGAAATGGGGAACATGTTTCGTATCCTCAGAATAGCAGTAAATCTCAAATTGCTTTCAGGTTTCCATCTCATTCAGCAAATTTGCTTTTGGTTTCTCTGTGATTTAAATGGTGAAGTAGGGCAATAGAATGTTTTACAGACACTTGATCTCAGCTTGCATCAGAAAAGTGAGGGGTGAAATTAAAATTTGCTGCCATAGTCAGAGGAAGAGGTGGTTTCCATTATTCCTGCCAGAAAGAGATACTGTTGAGGTAGGGAGCTGTGCAACACACTGGTGTGCCTGTATAGATGTTGGGCTGACCTCTGAGTCAGAAAATTTGTGAGAGGATGTCATGGCAGACAGTTGTTAAGGTGCCATGACTTCTCTGGAGAAGCGTCTTCAGAAAAACGTGCTCTCCAGCCTTGCTGGTGTGATTATCAGCTCCTTTATGATCCCAGCTTCTTGGGTGACATAGAAGCAGGATACAGGGTCTTAGTATGGGATTCCACAGAGAGCCTTTATTAGGCCTTGCTACAGAGGGTCCCAGGGATGAATGAACCTCAGAAAGCACAAAGAGCTGGGTTTATATAGAGAAGGCAAGGGGTGGAGCAAGGGGAAGGGCCAGTGGGGTATATAGAATCTACATGTGAAAGCAGGGTAGGCTGGGAAGTCATTCTAAAAAACAAAGGCTAGTTCACTTAAGGGTTTCCTCTTCCATGGAATGCTCTTGGTCCTTTGTCTTTAAACTTTTCCCCTCCACAGGAATGCAGACGATTCCTGAGTTGAGGGCTCACTGCCCTCCACAGGAGAACTTAGGGCAGGTAATATTTTACTTACTTCTGTTCCTGCTTCCCTGGAAACTTGGTAGCAGTCCTTCCACTCACCCATAAACTCTGCCATCCTGGAATGCAAGGGACTTCCCTGAAGCCTTGCAGGCTTGGAGGAGGTGTATCTTTTGTACTGCCTGCTTTCTTTCCCACTTCTGTACAAAACTTGTGTACCCTCCTGAACTGATACCATGTACCTGGTTCTTCGACTTGGCAAAAAGGAGCAGTGACTCATGCTTCAGCTAGATGTTTTACGAGCTACAGGCACAAGGTGTGCTCTTCCAGCTTATCTGATAGTAAATGCTAGGCAACTGGAAAGACTTGTCCTCCTGAACCTCCCCTGGAGGAGGGGTTCTCACTTTAGCTCTTGAGCTTTACAACTGTCAAAGCAAGCATTGAAGCAAGCTCAACAGTAAGGATGCAGACATGCAGGTTTTAGTACAGTGCTTGTGCTTGACTTCTGTTTAGCTAATTGAAAAAATGCTCTGGGTTGCATGACAGAATTGTGGCCTGACTATTGCTGTGTAACATATCTCTGCTAGGAGATGGACAGATTCCTCGTTGGTATGACATAACTGGCTTTACAGATTGTTGATTGTACTCCCTGGACCATGGTGCAGGAAACATTGTTCTTTCTCACCAGTCAGTAGACTTTATTCTTGTTTTTTCTCTTGTGCCTATACAACTCCAGCTGACATCTGAGGGCTCTACATGCTAAATCCTGGTCTCTAGTATCAGTTTATAAAACTAGAGATATTTTTATTTACTTATCATTAAATGAACCATTGCTTTGTTTTAAGACTTTTGTTCTGTGTGCTGTTGTTTCTAGGTTATGTGAGTGATAGCTACATGGAAAATATAACTGTTTTTTGCCTATGCTCAAAGAAAGTGCTGACTGATATAGACTAGTTCCATCTTTATATTTTTCAATCTGTATCTTTACATGGGTAGAACTGGCTTATGTTTAATGGACTGGTTTAAGAATCACATTTTAAATATCAAATTCAGCCTCATATTTACCATGTAATCTTAAGCAATTTGCACAGTAAGTTGCAGAAACAGCAGATGTAGAAGAACTGAACTTTGAATTATCTTGTTCTCATCGTGAAGGTCTGGAGTGAAGTGCTAAAACTCTCTGTAGAATAATGCCAAGTATATTAGGCACACTAACAGATTTTAAAATAACCTGCTAAGCAAATCCAATGCTATTGGCATTTTTCTTACTGGAGACAGCCAACAGGAAAAGTGTGGAGCAAGGCTGTTTTGTAGATCTTTGTCTATTCCACATCAAGTGCCTGAAATCCTTTCCAAATCCTTTTTTGAACCTTATTTCAAAAACCCACAGGTCTGAAAAGAGGGGATAGGTTCTTTTCTGTTATATGATAGGCTTGCATTACAGAGCTCAGGAAATCAGTTATATTCCAGATATAGGATTTAAAGCCTCTCTAGAGAGAGAGCACAACAGCCCAGGATGCTGTCTGCATCACTTGTTGAAGCAATGAAACTGTGCTCAAAGTGCAAAAGGGGAACTTTTTGTGAAGGAGGGACCTGGCTTTCAATGAAAGATGAAATTTATGTGTTTGTACCCTGCCACTGTTTTGCAACTGATTTTATATTGCCTTTAAATGCTGTGCTTCTCACTATTAGAAACTGAAAATTATCAATGCTTTCCATTGCTAAGCTTTTGCTGACCTGTTTCTAAAGAAAGACCTAGCTGGATGGTAAGGATTTTGTTCCTAACATGCCAAGCTTGCAACAAATACAGATTTGAACATCACAGCTCATTTATGAATAAGGATTACTGTAAAATAATTCAGAACTGTCGTCACCTGTAAGATATGCTTCTAGGCAGTCATGTGAATTGGGTAAATATGCTTTAGAGATTTCAATTCTGAAAAGTTAAGTGTTCAGCTTAAATAGCTGACAAAAGTTTGAGGATTATCTGACTTCTAGATGTTTAATTGCTGCCAAAATTTTTCTTTCAAATATTCAGCTACCTGATGGATATTGTCCTTTAGATTACGAATAACAAAAAAGCATAGAACATGAACATAAATGCATCTATGATTAAAATATATCTTTTAAAACTTGTACTTCACATGTATATATACTTATCAAGAGTTTAGAAGTGGTTGAAAAAATTATTTTCAAGATCACTTTTTGGCTTTAGACAATGATTTATTTATTGTAGCGACTGTAGTGAACATAAAACGTCACTGGTTGTTCTGGTTTGAGAAGCAAAACCAGTGAGACACCCCAAGTCAGAAATACAATTTATTAGAAAAAGGGAAAATAAAACAAAAAGGAAACAAAATACATGCAATAAGGAAAAAGAAAACCACTGACACAGTCAGAATACAACCTGACACCCTGCTGGCAGCAGTCTACTTGCAATGGTGGCTGCAGTCCTCCTGGAGTAGCAGTTGTGGCCCTGTTGAAGCAGTGGTCCTGTAGAAAGGTGCAACCCTCCGCTGAAGGTCCAGTGGTGAAGGATGGGCCTGTTCTTCCTCTGGGAGTCCAGTGGAAAAGGCTGACTTGGTGCTTCAAGTCTCAGGTTTTTATCCAGGTAGAGAGGTTCGTTTCCCCACTTGGCTGGAGCATTTCCCAACGGGATGATGGAAGTTTATCAGTGTACTCAATGGCCCATTAGCAGGAGACCTATCCCTGGAGGGAGGATGGGCTGTGGAGGAGATAAGGAAACTGCTCTGATGGTTTCTTATCAGCTGGCTTATCAACAGAAGATTACATCACTACCCCCATCCCAGTTCTAAGGGATAGTAATAGAATAACACACCCCTGATTATATTTTACACTGCAACCCACGACACTGGGGAAAGAGGTCATCATGTTAATGTCATCACTGTCATCATCAATAATAACAACAACAATAAAGTGTTACTACATTAGTGGAACTTTATATTTTACTTAAATTAAAATAGCTAATAAAATTAAAGATCCCTAATTTTATTGCAGTGTGCCTTGCTAATGCTTCTACTTGATGTATATAATGTAGGTATCATACTATTTGTTACTTATAAGATTCTAAGAGGAATTTGCATTTTTCAAGAGCAAACCTCAAAGCACCATATAATAATTAGCTCATTGTAATTGATTTTGAAATATATTGAAAACATAAACCCTTCACCTTGTGTTCAGTTGATAGTCTTTTTTCCTGAATAATGTTAGCTGGTACTGGAAGCTGCCCAAGTATTTTTGCATTTACTGTGGCATCAGTTAGTGTGGTATCCTTTATAATATTAATCTCTTTTGCACTATATGTGACAATAAAAAATAGAATCACAATATTGTTATACATAACTGTATCACTGACTGGGCTGAGCAACAGTACAACCAAGATGGGTATTTTATTTGTTCCATTTGAATTTTATTCAGAGGGTTGAAGTGCCCCCTCAGTCAGTTTGCAGCTGACCTCACGTTGGACAAGAGTGTTGATCTGCTGGAGGGTAGAAAGGCTCTACAGAGGTGTCTGGACAGGCTAGATTGATGGGCTGAGACCGATTAGATGAAGTTCAGCAAAACCAAATGCCAGGTCCTGCCCCTGGGTCACAACAACCCCAGGCAGCTCTACAGGATGGGAACAGAGTGGCAGGAAAGTTTCTTTGCGGAAAAAGAACAGGGGGTTTTGGTCAACTGCAGCTGAGCACAAGCCTGCTGTGTCCAGCTGGCCAGGAAGGTCAATGGCACCCTGGACTGGATCAGCAATAGCGTGGCCAGCAGGACTAGGGCAGGGATTGCCCCCCTGTACTCAGCACTGAGGAGGCCACACCTCAAATCCTGTGTCTAGTTCTGGGCCCCTCAGTACAAGAAAGACACTGAGGTGCTGGAGCATGTCCAGAGAAGGGCAGTGGAGCTGAGAAATAGGCTAGAGTATAGGTCTTAGGAGAAGCAGCTGAGAGAGCTGGGGGTATTTAGCCTGGAGAAAAGGAGGCTCAGGGGAGACTGAAAGGAGGATGCAGCCAGGTGGGGGTTGGTCTCTTCTCACAAGCGACCAGTAACAGGACAAAAGGATACAGTCTAAAGCTGGGTCAGAGGAGGCTTAGATTGGCCTTCAGGAATATTTTTTCACAAAATGAGTGATTGGGCATTGGAATAGGCTACCCAGGAAGGTGGTTGAGTCAGTGTCCCTGAGGGTGTTTAAGGGAAGACTGGATATGGCTCTGGGTGCCATGGTCTGGTTGACAAGGTGGTGCTCAGTCAAACATTAGACCTGATGATTTCAGAGATCTTTTCCTGTTTAATTGATTCTGTGATTCTGTTATCTGTGACAATGGGCTCAGCTGTAACAAACTTCAAAAATTATTTCCTTTTGGGTCATTTAGACCGTCACTATTTTTTTCTCACGCTCATTTGCTCAAGTGTCGGTGTAGCTGAAAGCAAATGGGATGACCTTTGAAGCAATACAGCCATAGTGTTAGTAATATTACAGCAATCTTCTCTTTCATTTGAAGATCAGTAGTTTGCTGACTTAAACAGAAATTACTCTCTTCTAAAAAGAATTTAAATTTCCCTCTTTAATATTTTGGCTCTAAATATATACTTAAAATTCAATTATTTATTTATAAGAAAGTCTTAGGGAGATCAAGGGTATATCAAAAGACACCAGAAATATAGAAGGTCAAAGCAGTAAAATCAAAACAGAATTTACATTTTTTCTCAGGTACACTGAGTCAAATCTTGTTTAGACTATCTCAGTTAACAATATTTTGATGCAAATAAATCAAAACTAAAAAAACCAGACTAATACATGAAACCACAGAATCATAAACCAAGGAGTCTGGGTTTCCTTTTTTCATTTTCATTTTTTAATTATAGTGAATTCACTGCCATATGAGCAAAATAATTTTTGAAATACAGAAATACATAAAAACACAATTTTGTGCTATCCTAGAGCTGTGAAAAGTCAGTCACACCCTAACTTGCCAATATCCACAGAGGAAGGTTAGGATGTTCCTGAGTTGTTAAGAATTGGTGGGTTGAGGCATCCACATAAAAGTTGCTCTCTCTGCTGACAAATACCGTACTGTCTTTTTTTTCATATTTTGATGTCATATTTTTAAATCAATGGCTTATTTAATTTTTCCCCAAAGAGAAGCTGAATTTGGAATGGCAAAGGCAAGAGGGAAAGCTAGGGATATTTCAATTTTCTCGGAAATGCTTGAAACAATCTATAGGAGAGAACAGGCTGAGCTTTCAAGAAGTTTTTTCTTCAATTGTATGAATAAATCCAAGCGCTAGCTGAAAAACCCTTTATTCTGACAAACTTAAAAAGTCGTGAACTGATTACAGTGAATACTTTCACCTTGAAATAGCAACACTATCTTCTAAAATAAGCTTTTCCTACTTGTCACATAATGACTTGTTGTTATAAGACCCATAGGCTTAATTCATGGATCAGACCTACTTTGGATGTGAATAGCTGACACTTAACAAAAGTCTTGGTTATTATTGGAGAGAAGCTGTCTAGTGGTCTTCTAGAGTTTATTTGGAGTGCAAATAGGTATTGCTACTTATGCAGACTATTATCCTGTCATGTTTCTTCCATGGATAATAAGTTGTATCTTAAAGGAAGAGCCTAGATTAAAAAATGACGTTCCCTTCTGGGCAGCAGAATCAGCATTGTTCTGTTTTATGCAGTCTTACAAAATTTATAATGTTCATAGAAACCAACATTTCTGACATACTTGAAAAAGGAAAATCAGGTATTTAATCATATTTTCTGAAAGCTGTTAAGAGTTCAACTGGATCTAAGTTTGGCTGGCATGAAGTAAAATCTGCATGCCAGATGTGTACCTAAGTCTAATTCTCAGTAATGTTGCAAGTGTGAAATTTTTTTCACTCACACTGAGATGCTTGCTACAACTGAAGAACCTAAGAGGGTCATTGCTCCAAAGGTGAAGTCAGTCAACATGTAATATTTAGTTCTCTACAAAACTCGGATTAGCAGTAGTAGAGAAAATTAATAGCAAAAAGCCTTTGGCTTGTCTTTACAGTATTCAAAAAAGTTGGTTCTTCTTGTCTCCATTGTTCGGAATAGTCCACATACTGGTTTATTATTAAAAAGATAGGTCATTACTGGGCAAGAGACAGAATTACTACACTAGTGTGGAAGATAAAATATCTTTAAGGAAATAAATTCTTTCTTTCTAGACCCCCATCATACTTCTTTTGTGTTAGGCAGTTATTTATGGACCTGCAGAGTTAGTAGCTCAATTCCTTTTCATTTCAAAAGGGATTTGTAAAAACACCTTTTCTGATTAAAAGGAAAATGTTGAAATATTACAGGAAAGACTGGCTTTGAATTTTTTTTTTCAAACACATTGAAAATCTGGCATTTGAAAATGTTTTTTTTTTGGAGAATGTATTTTTTGTTCCTTTATTAGTTTTGTTTTTTTTTTTTAGTTAATTCTCCCTGTTTTTGACGTTCAGTAGATGTTTGCAAGATACTCATATAACATTTAGTCTCCTCAGTGGCTGGAAGACACTGGGTGTTCATACTGTCTGTAAGTTACTTATCACTTCTGAATGTTAGCCCCTCTGCCAAACTTAGTTTTTCTGCCTAAAATGAGAAATATACCTTGGTTTTGTGCAACAAGAATTGCAGTCTTCCTTGAGCATGATCTAAAATTGTCGGTGTATGCTTCTCTAGTTATTTAAAGTTGAGATGGCCCAAGAGTCTCTGACTAGCTAAGCATATTTTTAAAAAATAGGTAGAGACTTGGTATTTCTAAGAATAATTTCAAGAAAAGGAGCTGATGTTTGTGTCTTTTCTCGTATTGCCTTTTGTAAAAGGCTGCACATTTGTTCCTGTGAGATCAGAAGTTGTATTTTGACCTTTCAGAAGACAGGAATGCTTACTACATCTTTAGGCAAAGAGAGCTTTTTCCTAGGGTTGGGCTAGGGTGTGGACAGAGAGAATCATAGAATCATGGTATGGTTTGGGTTTCAAAGGACTTTAAAGATCATCTAGGTCCAATCCCACTGCCATGGACAGGGATATCTTTCACTAGAATATGTTTCTCAAAGTCCCCAAGCCTGACCTGGAACATTTCCAGGGACAGAGCATCCATAGCTTTTCTAGGCAACCACTTCCACTGCCTCACAACTCTCACAGTAAAGAGTTGCTTTCTAATATCTAAATTAAACCTACTGTTTGTCTGTTTGAATCCGTTCTGCCTTGTCCCGTCACTAGATGCCCTTGTAAAAAGTGCCTCTGCATCTTTCTTGTAGGTCCTTTCAGATACTAGAAGGCCACAATTAGGTCATCCCAAAATCTTCTCTTAAAGGGCAACCATTCCCAATTCTCTCAGACTTTCTTTATAAGAAAGATGTTCCATCCCTCTTACTGTCCTGGTGTCCCTCCCCTGGACTCACTCCAGCAGTTCCGTGTCCTTCCTGTGCTGGTTCCCCAGAGCTGGGTGCAGGGTTCCAGGTGAGATCTCACCAGAGCAGAGCAGAGGGGCAGAATCCCCTCCCTCCCCTGCTGCCCACGGGGCTCTGGATGCAGCCCAGGACACGTTTGGCTCTCTGGGCTGGGAGTGCCCATGGCTGGGTCATGTCCAGCCTCTCACCCAAAGCACCCCCAATTCCTTCTCACAGGGCTGCTATCCACCTCTTAATCTCCCAGTCTGGATTGATGCTGGGGGTTACTCTGACCCAGTTGCAGCACCCTGCGCTTGTTCTTGTTAAACTTCATGAGATTCCCATGGGCCCACTTGCTGAGATTTTCCAAGTCCCTCTGGATGGCATCCTGTCCTTCAGGTGTCTTAATTGCACCACTCAGCTTGATGTCATCTAAAAATTTGCTGAGGGTGCACTTGGTCCCAATATCTGTGTCATTGCTGGAGATATTGACTAGCTGGTCCCAGTACAGGCCCCTGAGAGACACTGATGTCCATTGGGACCATTAGCCATGGACCACTACCTTCTGGACACCAACTAATTCCTTTCCATCGAATCCATCTCTCCCCAGTTTATGGAGAAGATTGTTGTGGGGAATTGTGTCTAAGGTTTTACAGAAGTCTAGATAAATTATTTCTGTAGCCACTTGTTCACTGATATAGTCACCACTTCAGTGTAGGTAGTATATGAATTTTTTTTTGTTTGACACTGTAAGTAAGCAAGGCCATAAGGGCTTTAACACTGCTGTGCATAGTTTTTACAGCAGTATTTAGAGAACTACAAAAGGGAACATGATAAAATAATCTAGAAAATGAAATGTCAGCAATTTTATTATTCTTTTATTCTAGGCTGAGTAAAGTTTATGATGGTAAACATATTTAGTAGAGAAAAATCTCTCAGTCTAAAATAATTTCTGTTAAAGGAGATTTTCAGTCTAAATTATTGAAAATATTAGTGTAAAGTTTACTTGAAAAAATGTATTTTAAAATAGAGACATTAAAATGATGTAGAGAAAAACTGAAAACTTTGGGTTTCTCCTGGGTTGCTGGCCATGAGGTTGACCTAAGAGAACATGTACAGTGAAAGAATGCAGCAAAGTATCACAAGAACATGTGTGTTTAAGACAAGAAAATGGAAATCAATGTTTGTACATTTATACTGCAGGCATTTTGACTTGTTTATCTGCTTTATTATTAACTGTGATGGACAGTAGGGTAGAAGAGCCCTTGTGTTGAAACCTGACCTTTAACAAAGTGAGACATGACTTTGGTAGAAATGCCTAAACAAATAAATAGAGAAATGTGCATATCTTTGTGCCCATTGCTCTCAACACTGCAGGAATTCAATTACAGCCACACTGTAGTGTGAGACAAGAAGCATCTCTCCATAACAACGAAAAAGAGCTCTTGTAGGAGAAACTGCAGGCTGCTTGATAAACAAGAAAAAAAAAGGAAAAAATAAAAGGAGACCAGATGGTTATTATAGGTCTGCTGAACCTACAGATACTTAACACTTTCATCAATGTTTTCAGGCTACAAGTATGCACAACATCTTTTAGCTCCTGATGTACAATCTGGTAATACGTGCTGGGCATACCTGCACAAAGTGGCCTCAAATTGTTCCTTATAGTAATCTTCATTTTCCAGACAATCTTCTTATTGACAAAAGAACAAGGAAACAAATGAAAAAATTAATTTCAAGTACTCAAGGGTGCTGATGTCTACATAATATCTCATTTTTTTTAACTTTAAAATTTTTTCTACTATTTGTTTTTCTAGAACCTAAACTAGCTGTATGTTTTGAAAACATTACATATAGAGAGAAACTTTTTTAATTCAACTAGCTAGAAATGAAATTATACATTTGCCTTCTCAGAACTCATAAATAATACTTACTTACTTACTGAGATACTAATATAATGGCTGTGTTTAAAATAAATTATGATAACTATTTATTATAAGTCTCAAAAATCTCTCAAAACCAGTAATTTTACATACTTTGCTATTCATAAAATTTAAAACAATCCTTTACAAAGATTTTCACCTGGAGGAAAGCAATTTGAAATGCCTGAATCCCTCACCAGATTTAGGAAATGAGTCCCAGTTTTTCAGAGGTGTTTGGCGTGTTCTGGTTCTGAAGGTACATATTCTCACAGTCTGGGGACCAAAGGGTTTTATCATTTCCATGAAAATATCTCAGAACAAAGTTTCAAGATGTTCTCTGTGACAAAAGTCACTTATTTGCACTTCAGTGTTTTAATGGTATCCACAAAAAAGTATCCTACTGCAAAAGGCTAACAAGATTCTATACCTTTTGAAGTAGATGAGACATAAGAAATAGTATCTCTGATATTGGTGATACAGCAGGGAAGAAAGCAAAAAATAGTTTAATGTTTGACATATAACAGCAGTTTTGTCTTTCTTTAGCCAAACATTTTTCTCCATATTTAGTTCTTTAAACACTGTCAAACCAGGACTTCCTCTTTTAAAACCACAGCATGATGTAGCAGTAGTGGAGAGAGTATTTTATTACATAATTGCATGAAAATATACTAAAATAAGATTAAATGTATGATTTTATGTCTTTAAGAATTTAAAAATGTGTAGATAATTTGTTAAAGGTGTTATTTCCTTTGGTCAATTTTTCTGTCGGCAGACAGTTCTTTGCTTCCTTTATAATTCTTCTTTCAAACTATAACAGAAGTGGTGCATTGGCATGGGTCTAAAATGGAATGCTTGGGCAAATTCAGCTTATTGCAAGATACTTTGAACATCAGGGTCAATTGTCACATTCACATTCCTGATCAATCACTAGAATTAAAGAGAATATTTCAGATTCCCTATGTTTGTGCACTAGCATTGACATAAGATTTCTTAAGAAACTCTGGCTTACATTTTGTATCTTATTTCCCAGGCAGAGCTGCAGCCTGAAATTTTCATTCTGTTCAGATTCATCAGTGTAGATTATTGATTCCCATTGGTTATGTATTCAGTACATTTAAATTTAATTTAGTTGCAGGGAATCTGTATTCTCCTTATATCATTAATTCTACAGTACTAGCATGGAAGAGATGCTTTTTGAATTGCTGAAGCACATCTCTATTTGTTTACAATTTACTTCATGTGAACCTTGCACTAGACTTAATATGCAAGCTGTAAGGATTTTTTTCATCATGCTTTGACAGGCTGAGGACTGAGAATCAATCTTTGTCAATAGTTTTGGGTTTTTTTAATCTAGAAAGCATTAAAATAAAAAAAAACACAAAATCCAAACCAGGTCCCAAAACCACAAGCCAGCACAATGATGCATAAGACTAACTTTTAAATTTATTTATTAATTCATTTAATTATTTTGAATCAAATGATAAGTCTACGCATGCATGGAGAGGTGCACATTGAAGCTGACGTACGAAGAGATCATTCCTGATGTTGTTACCATTTGTGCATGACAGATGACGTACCATGGCTTTTTTGTGGAAGACAGGTGGCTTCAATAAGGCAGCTAGTGTGCATTTATTTGGTACAAAACACCCATGTGGCTTTCAGCTCTGAGTGTCACCATCCTGGTGTTTGCCTGTACCTGTGTGATCCCACACAAAACCCAAACACATGAAGAAAACTTTCATCCCCGTTCTTGAGAGACACTTAATGAATGCCCCCCTCAGATTTACATGAGCCCTAAGGAAAGGGACATGACTCTCCCTGAGGGATCTTTCAGTCTAGCTCAAGCCAATTATTTTTTGAAACTGCATTTTATGATGTCTGCATTTTCCATGATACAGAAATTATCCAGGCTCACAATATAAAGAATATTCACTGCATTCCTTTAATGAAAATAAAAACAAAACTATAGGACTGGAAACAAATTATTTGTAAAATGGATTGCAAAACCTCAAAAATTAAGTATCTGGAATCAGATCCACTTACTTTCTCAGAAAAATTATTTTATAATGGACCCCTAGGCTTAACTTCAAGGAGAATTCAAATGTTTTAATCCAAAAAACATTAAAAGATTCCTATGTGGCAGAAGAGAGTCACTTGGGGATTTCTCCTAAATGAGATTTCATCTTATAGTTTGTTATGTATCAAATGAGGCAGTAATTTTGTTGCAGAAATCTTGAAAATATGTATGACTTAATTTATAAACCTTGTCTTTTCAATAAAATATTTTTCCTGTTGATTTTTTAACTAAAACTCTCCCTCTGTATGTATATGCATGTGGGGATTTTTATGACAGTATTTTTCATTAAGACCTTGTATGTAGCATTGCTTTAATTATATAAAATTGTCTAAAGAAAACATATTTATCTATGTGCAGTTTCTAAAATATTAGAAATATTAGTTTCTAAGATTAGCTGGTTTTCCCACCTGCTGTTCAAGTGACTGCAAAAGATCAAGAGCTATGTAATCTGGAGAGTTCATGGAAATGAAGGAAAAAATTCTGAAAAGGGCAAACACAATCTGCTTTAAAGTGTACTTCACTTTCTGTTTCTAAAATTAGGTAGATGAAGTAAAAGAAAAAATGGGGAACAAATTGGCAAAATATCTGGCCAAATGTGAATGAAAAAAGCCAGCAAGAGAAATCTCTGTACTGTCATAACTTTTGCTTTAACTCTAGGACTCTCATTACAGTTAGTTGAGCCTATTTCCAAAGTATTGAAGGTAACATTAATTAGAAGTTTCAAAGCTACAGGCATATGGCACCATGTTCTGAACTGTAGTGGTATAAACTGAGCAAGATTTTGTTGGCTATAAAGACTCTGTTCTTCTGGAATATCTACAATGCATCTTAAAATGTAACATTATAAAACATTAGGGAATCCATTTCTTGTCCCTAAATTATGTACTTTCACAAGGGAAGGACTGTAATTTCATGTTGTTAAACTGAATTGGGATTGAAGTGGTTTATTGATTTATTAATGACATGTAATTAACTGGCAATCAATGAGATATACAGAGACCAGTGTCAGTGATGTAACTCATAAACCATACATTGCAACCCCTTCAGAAAATGCTGATAAACATCCCCAGTCTCTGAGCTCCCCTCTGTTACTGATCCCAGGAGGTGCAATCCCTGCAGCTCCTCCGGAGAAGCCCCAGGTGGTGGAGGCTCACTCTTCCTGAGATCCCTGGCTGCAAACCCTCCCGGGGTGGGGTGCCAGGAGAGCTCCCAGCCCAGCCCAGCCCAGCATGGCTCCTGCTTCTCCACCCAGCTCCCGGAGCAGGCAGACAGAGGGGAGGCTGCCCACGGCACCCCTGGGAGGGCAGAGGCCAGGACACCCCTGGGTGACCTGTGTGACATCACACTGAGCTCTGATGGCATCTGCCCCTGCTGCACCATCCCTCCTGCCACTGCAGCCCCCGAGCTTCTCCTAGACCTCTCTTTAGGCTGGCTCCTTTACTGCAAAGTTTTTCCATGACTGCTTAATATGATTGCTGATTTTCGGCCTCTTCAGTTGCCACATTTTGGGCAAACACCCTCTCAAATTATTTCAGGTGCATCATTAATATGCACTGGCTTGTGTATGTTCCAATTTCACCTCTTGTTGTTAGGTAGCCTAGTTTGCCAGAGGAGGCAATGATTGCTTTGGTAAAACTTGAGATTTCAAAAAAACAAAATGAAAAAGAGATAAGAGAATAAAACCAACCTGACTTTATTATGCTATCTTTCAATTATTCATTTTTATTTCCTAAGATTAATACCTAACCTATTTCCAAGAATAATATCTACCCTTCCAAATGAGTTAACTGCTTTCTGATGCCATTCTGTGAAACAGGTCACACAGCGGAGGCTTCTCTTCCTAAAGGCATTATGTTTGAACTTACCTTTGCACAGACATAGAGAGATTTTGTCAGTCAGCCATTTTATGAACTCTAGCTGGTTTTGTTCCTTTGTAATATGCAGGATCTTCTCCATGGCTCATGTCAATGCAAATCCTTCTAGTGACTTTGTTACTCAACAGTCTCCTTCCATACATCCAGTCAGGGAAAAAAATGTTTGTGTTCTGTTTTATTTTTAAGTCACAATTTTTTTTTGTCTTGAAACATATAAAGGAACTTCTTTTCCAGGTTAAGGTATAAGTAATTTGTTCAGTCACATCCTCCTTTGGTTTTTGTGTGCAGAAGGGAGCAAAGCAATTAACCTCTTTTATTATATTATCAATGTATTTGCATTATCCTTCCTTGGGTAACAGTCTATATAAATTAATACTGATATTTATTATTCTAATTCAAAGGTTATGGTGTTCTTCTCCTTAGAAAATGATAGTGTTAAATTCTCTCATTATTTGCTTTACTGGCTTAAGGATATATCAGTGATCAAAGTGATTTTGGTTCCAAAGTTAACCTGAGTTTTTAAAATGAATAAAAATTTCTGAGTAGTTTATTATGAGGCTCAGATTTGCATAAGTAATATAGCTAAAGAAACACTGATAAAGTGAGAAAATAAATTCCTGTAGGTAGCAAGAGTTTCTACATGGCTTATTTTATAAGATTTGCCTGCCTGTATTCCAACAGGATGCCATCAAGGTGGAAATTAAAATCACTGAACACTGTGTCACTGAATTTGCATCAATGTATCACAATTACAAAACAAGCTTCTGCTATATGAGTCTGATCTACTGTGGTATGTACAAATTATTCAGCTGCTCTATAAATGCCTCATTTATTACCCATATTGAGAAATTCGAATGGATGAATCATGAGTTTGACTTCACCGCTTTCCCCCGAACCTGATTACAAGTCCCTCTGAGTCATGTTTTCATGTAGTTTAAAAAGGTATAAGATACATTTAATTTTGAAGTAATTCTAATTCTGCCTGGGTTACATCAGTTATGCTGGAAAGGGATTCAGGAGGCTCAGATTATTTTTGGCATACATGGAAGGAAATCTGCTCAGCTGAGAGATAGTCTGGTCTAGTCAGTAGCTCACGACAGGGGAAGGCAGACTGGTACAGGAAGCACACCCAGACAGCTGTGCTGAGGTGTACAGAATGAGATTGTAAACTTGCCGTGATTGAGTTCTTTTAGAATTTAAATGTATTAGTTAGAATCAAAGAACTATGAATGATGTCAAGGGAAAGTTTTTCTTCTCCTTCATTCTACATGTGACAGCTAATCAGAAAATTCATTGTGATGACCACTACTTATTTTTGTTATTATTGGTACTTTGAAAAAGAAAAATACAATAAGGTCAAAGATGAGATCTTGCTTAGTAAGATGTAACACTAAAGAATTCAGTGTATGTAGCTAAAATAAATTTACTGAAGATTTTTAGAAGCTTGATAATGCATGGTTTTGAACATTTCAACCTCTGTATTCTAATTGACAATGAAAGTTGAAAATTTTTGTGGCAATGGTAATGCAGAGCTTTAAGCAGCCCTCATCATTATAGTATTAATCTATGAGAATATATGAATGTGATATAATTACTGTAAAATATGAAGTCAAAAGCAAAGCTTGCTTGCTGACATGGTTTATTTGAATGACTATTGCTGGAAGAGCACCTACAGGTGTGGAAATGGTTGTTCTGAAGACTGGAGAACAAATGAAGTTAAACTGTAAAGGTAAACTGCTCTTTGAATTAGGTGTAAAAGCAATTGCAAAAGTGAGTCCCTCGCAGTTGTCAGCCTACTCAGGATAGGTCTTTACTGGAGCAGGCAAAAGGAAAATTGAAGGGAAAGCCACTATGCTTTTGTTAAGAAGAAAAGTGATTCCAGAGAAAGTTTGTTTTCCTGGGAAACAGATAAAAAGGAACCAGAATCTGGTTAGATCTAGAGGTGATTAATTTGAGAAAAAGGCAATGTTGCTTTTCTTTATTTTTCTTTTCACTGTGGATTAGACCACAGGCTAGGTTATTAAACACTTATGTAGAAGATAAGATATGGGAAAAATATTTATTTAATTCAGTTGAAAATTGACCTGTGACTGTCTGAGCCTGTTTAAACACTCCATCAGAATTTTAAGATGTAAATTTTAGCAAAGGGAAGGATGAGCTGAGGTTAAGAACTTGCTTGTTTTCTCTTGCATCTGAGGAGTGATTCTTGTTCAGGAGCACAAGGACAAAAGAAAATTGCAGTGAAGCTTATAGGAAGAATTAGACAGGATTGGGTAGATAAAGGTGTGCAAGAAAACACTTGCAATCTCTCTCTCTCTCTCTCTCTCTCTCTCTCTCTTTCTCTCTTTCTCTGTCTCTCATCTATTGATATGTGTGTGTGTCTGTAGGTGTACCTTCAAAAACAGTCTTCCATGTTTTGTGTTTATACTTTTGTGGAAAAGGGCGAGAAGTTAAAATAAATTGAAAAATAATTATCCCAGGCCTTCTTGGATATCTGTGAATTATATTTTAATCAAATTTGTGTGGTCTTATGGTTTTTCTCTCTTGGAAAAGTCCTATCATCATCTAGAGAAGTATTGTAGTGGAAGAAAGACAATGTAATGACCACCCTTGTTTATTCTTTAGAGAGAATTTGATTACTAGATTTTATTATTACAGGCTCTTTGTTCAAGCATTATATGAAAAGATCAAATTCCTTCTGTATCAGATAATTTCTGCACTCTGTCTTTAGGAAATGGTTTGGACTGGCAATACTACAGAGATCTTCTCCGAGAGATATTTAAATTGCTGATATTCCACTGCCTCCTGAGTGCCCACGCTACTGCCTAGAATTTGTCCCCTGTAAAGCACTGCACTTACTTGGCCAGATGAAAGACTGTTATAAAGGATGATAAATGCCATTTAGAAAAAGAAGGTTTTCATAATTGAGGGTGGAGGCAAGCTGTGCATCCTTTTGGTAATTTCTATGAGATAGTGAGGCATTTCCGGAGAAAGCATATAAACACAGAACTGGCCTGGGGCAAGCAGGCGTGTGTAAAAATCCACACTGTCTCAAAGCTGCCAGACACCGTTAGTGGATAAGCTTTCCCTGAAAGGAGGAAAACCTTAGTCCACAGAGTCATGTAAAGGAAAATTAACATTTATGGGGCTGATCTAAAGCCCTTTAAAGCTGAAGAGGATTTGTCCTCTGTAGACTTTGGTGAGATATAGACTGTACTTTGTATATAAGTGTTTAAGCAGTGCTTTTTAACTCATGAAAGTTATATCACTAATTAAGCCATACCTTTTTTATCCCACTTATTTGCCACTCATCGTCTTGTTCTTTCTTCCCTCCTTCACCTTTTTATTTGGGTAATTAAAGTTCTCCTTTGGCATTAAAGTGAAATTTAGAAATATAAAATTCACTGTAATCAAGACATAGGTTGACAGGTAGGCCAAGACCCTACCATCCCTTGTAATGCTTGGAGTTTTTCAAGGTGATTTTAAAAAGGCGGTATTCTAATTTGCCCTGAGATTTGCTGATAAATTAAACAGTATTTTAAAGTGCCCCAAAGCTAAACTTCTAACAAATTTTTCTCAGTGTCATGATCCTACTGACTGTTAAAAAATGATATGTCACAACATAAAACATACTTCAGCTATTAGATTTTCTTATTCCATCTTATGGAAATATTGCTGTTTCTGAAACCCTTTGTAACTGATTTTGTAGAGCAAGCCTGTCTGCTAGAATATCAGCTCAAGAGCTCTAGGCAGAAAAGCTGTCTGGGTGAGTAAAGGCTTAACATCACGTGGTATATCAATAGGTCATGACAAATAGCAATATGGGGCACTTTGCTGCCAAGTGATATTTATAATTGCTTTGATGGAGGAAATATCATTGCAAATTAATAGAATGAGAGAAACATTGGATATGGGGGCAACTGGATAATGTTTCAAATATCATTTCTTTGCAAAATATACTGAGTGTCATCTGAAAACAGACTTTTCAAGGACCTGCTACTGAGACTTTTCTGTACGCTAGAGCATAAACAATTTAACTTCAACAAATAGAAGCCTTCTTGCTAACCTCTCCAAGGTATTTTGTCTCAACTCTACAACACTCTGTGTTAACAGGCAGGAGTTTTCTGCTTAGAAAAATATCCATATAAAACTGTAATCAGACAGCCAGTTTGGAGGAAGGATACAGAAAAGTTGTGTTTGCTAGCAGAAGGAAAAAGAATGTTGCACAATGACATATTAGGACTCAAAGGCAAAACACTTAACAATGCAGGGTGGGGGAGACCTAATAATGGAGGTGTAGAGTCGAGCTTTTTCATAACTCCTTTCCTTTTTACTTTTGCCTCTGCTAGCAATTTGCTTGAGTTCTACTGAGAACTAAATATGCAGTATTTTTTCTTTTGTCTTCTAAAGCAATAATATATGAATTTATCCCATCTTTATTGTTTTCTTTGCAACCAGATGATAATTGTAAGGAAAAATCAGAGTATATTTTTCTTTCCAATGTGTCTGTCTCAATATAATTCCATATTTGCTCTTTAAATGTTGTCCTTTTTCCTCATAATTTCTGGAATGTATTTCACTCTAGTTTCCTGAAGACAATAAATTCTTGAGTAACATATACATGAACAGGACTGACATAGCTTTACTAGCAGAGATTCAGCAACCTGTCTAATACCAGCTGTATTGATGCTCCCAGCAGCATTGAAAGAAGGTTGTAGTTTGTGGTTATACTAGGACACAAACTTACTGATCATGCTATGTGTTTTTTGTGCTTTATTTCTCCTGGGCTTGACTTACACAGTTTAAAATGTGTTTCTTGGACCAAATTCATTAGGGTATTTCTCTTGAAATAGGAAGCTGGTATTTTCTGCTAAGAGCTGTGCCAACTGAAAAAAGTGTTTCTGAAATGTCATTTAAGCAGGGGCTATGCTGTGAATTTCCCTTTTCCCTGAAGGAGAAGTAGTACATCACTGTATTGCCTCAGGAACAACCTGGAGATTTACTAAATCACAAAGGAAATGCATCCAACCTGTTGGTTTCCCATTTTTTTCTGACGTGTAAGAGAAAAAGAGAAAACGCATGTGCCTGTCCTTCACTGGCTGAAAAATAGCTCCCTAGTTCTTCTGCCTTAGTGCCTCTCTATAACAAGCTGAAGATTGGGTCAAGGTTTGCTAGTACTTGCTTCAGCGTGCCTGTTCCCTGCTCGCAAATCGGCAGGAGAAAGAGCAGCTGCGCAAGCGAAAGACGGGGACGATTTTTTCTGGTAGTAGAAAACATTGATTTTATGGCTAACTGCCTTCACAACAACAGTGCTTAATGCTACTGTGATAGCCCTGTGGAGTGGATTGAGGGCCTGAGTACCATCTCATGAGACTTGGAAACAGTCTGCAGCTATCAATATTTCCTCGAGCCTAGACACTCTGTTATTTCTCTGTTGCTGCCCCTTGAACTTATTTATATCTCCTCAGGAATTGCCATGAGTGTTTTGACTTCAGGTACAAGTGTCTTTCATAGCTGCAAATGATTGTCCTGGAGGCTGAACTCATGCTCTGACACAAGAATTACTGACATAAGAAGGATCAGAATAGGGCTCTCACCTATGCAGTCCAGGTTTTCCACTCCACATTTTAGTGGAATGGAAAACAGAAGGAATTTTTTATTTTGATTTTTATTTCTATTGCTACCAGCATGCGCCCCACATCTAAGCAGGCAAAAACCTGTTTCTACTGGTGAATCTTGAAGAAGCTTTCAGGGTTGGCTCAAAAAAGCTCCATAGACGTATCAGCAAAATAAAGGAGGGCAAGTTTCCTATTACCTTAGATGTCTTGTGCTCTAAACTAGGCAGAGACTCTATGTCTTTGCCTGAGTTAAAGTAGCTTCTAGTAAACTTAGCTTGAATGTTATCTGCTTGAATGTTATCTGTTATCTCAACCTAGATATCAGATACCAAATTGATATGCCCCTCACAAGAGGTGAATATTCATTTGCACATTTGATTGTACTGAAACAAGTTTCTGAGGCCAGTAAGTCTTTAGGACATGGGCACTTTTACTTCCAAGCAGTAGCTCCAGACACACTGATCTTCCCCATGGTCCACCCCTTGCACTGAGGTTCTTCATCCCTTAACAGAAACTTCAGCACTGGATGACGCTAGAAGAATTTCATCACCTCACTTAGTCATGACTTGTGGGTGTCAACCCAACAACACCCTGAATTTGCTAATGTCTTGGTGTCTTTAGTTCTTATCTGAGGAGAAAAAAATTTCTGTGCTATGTAAACCCAGCTGCACTAAGAGTAAGGAAAAGCAGTAAGTAAGGAAGGAAGGAAGGAAGTGCATTAAGAGTAAGGAGAAAGTTTCCCAGCATATGTATGCTGAATAATGCTAGCATCAGTTAGACACCCCAGAAAGCAATGCTAGCAGAGTACAGACAGAGTGCCTATCCCTATAATTCACAACTTGCAAAGCACGGTAAAATATAATTGCTAATGTAGTTAACAGTCTTTACGAGTCCTTTCCAGAAGTGGCAGATATTTTTTTATTGCTTTCTTCTCTCTTGTAGTCCTTGGACAAAATTAAAGTCTTACTAAATGGATGAAATAAAGCATGAAAATAATTTAAAAACAAACCACCCAAATCCTAAAAATCTAGTAAACACACCAGTAATAGAAGTCACCTGTTAACAGAAGAAAGATATCTACCTACCAGTCATTTTACTTTAACTTCTCAGCTTACTGGAGAAGTTTTTGGCATATATTCCTGTCCATATGTGCACTTGTTTATTATACCATTTAAAAAGTCTTTAGCATACAGATGGCCCAAAATAAAGCGAATAAAAATTAATAGATTCCTATTACTTTATTTTCTTTAATTCTATTTCTACTACAAAATCCATTTTGTTTTTGTCTAGAAAGAGTTTAGACATCAGAAAAAAGCTTAGCAAGTATTAAATGTAGATTGCAGCCTGAGCACTGAAGCAGAGTAAGTCTATATAATTTTATAACTTTTCAATTTAATGAAAATTGGTGCCAGATTGTTTAATCAAGAATTTGTCATTGTTTGTGCAAATCATTTCATATGTAGCTATCAACAGTTTCTCACAGTTTTGTTCTTAGAAATCCTAAAGAAAAGCTTCAATGAAGCACAACCTTTGCAATATAAGGAGTTCATTGCAGAAAAGTGTCAGCCTATTTGATGTCATTTTACAAGGAATGGATCGTTACATTTCAGGTGAACTTAATGACACGTGTGGCAGAAGCATTCTGCAGGTATTAAGTATATCTGACAGAAAATACAAATCTAGTTTCAGAAAACACAACTGTAGTTTGAAGCTTATTGTGAGAGTGTTTGCAGCTGTGAGCTCTTTATAAAGGGGTTCCTCAATAATCCTAGTCATACCATTAAGATGTCCATCAAACTGGTGAAGCAGAAAGCCAGCAAATGTTTAAATTTCAGGCCTTTGGTAATTTACATTGACCTTTTAGGCATTA
Organism: Thryothorus ludovicianus; assembly: GCA_013397245.1. NCBI lineage: Eukaryota > Metazoa > Chordata > Aves > Passeriformes > Certhiidae > Thryothorus > Thryothorus ludovicianus. The sequence continues at coordinate 38,333 of VZTB01000833.1, read as the reverse complement.
GGTGAATTATTAAGTAAAAAACATAAATTGCTGCACCCTTAAAACCTTTGGCGACCATGATGGATAATGATGAGTTCTCAGAGTGTGGTTCAATTGCATGCAAATATAATAAGCAGGACAGTTGACAGTACACATTGTTGAGGAAAAATCAACGCTGATCAAAAAAATGATGCAGTGCTCTGTGCTGGCCTCTTCACCTTGATAATTTATTTTCAGTATGGTAGAAGGCAGATGCAAGCACAAGAATCCAGAATATCTATGGAGACTAAGGTGCATCAAATGAAGGTAAAAGAAATACCATACACAAAGTTGGAATATGATTAATTTAGAGGGAAATGTCAAAATCAGTATAATCCAAAGCTCCACATGTGGCATGAGAGTTCAAAATGTTTTCTTATGCTCTTGTGCTTTACATAGAGACCTTAGAAGTTTTCACTACGGCACAAGGGGTGAAATATGTTTCCTATTTTATGTTAATGATTATAGAAGTACTACTGTTATGGTTCAAAGAGAACAAACAGCATGTCTTAAACAGCTCCTAAGCATTGCCCAAAATTGGTCTCAAAACACCAAACCTGGGGTTAGAAAGTAGTTTGCTTCCTAAAGAAGGAAGCTATTGTTAATTGTCTAATCTGAGATAGAAGTCACTTCTTTAATTGGACTCGCGCATTATAAGCATTTAAAAAGATTTCCATTTTTGAAATAATTTCTCAAAGGGATAATGGATGTCCTTACTTCTTACTGTTTTGACTAAAAGGCTTTTTCTTGAATCATGCAGAAATGGCTACCAAGAAAAGGACATGTCCTTTCTTTTAAACATTTTTGAGAACTCGAACATGAGTTATATATGGAAGCTCTCTGAACAGTCAATTTTTCAAAAAAGAAATTTGAATACTGTTACTAAAAGAAACATGAAGAGTACTGTCATGAAAAATTTTTCTAAACTCTTTCCAAACCTTACACTTAGATTTGGATTTGGTTAATCTTTATTGTGTTTTTCAAGGTATTCTGAACTGTGAACCATTCCAACAAATACACCATAAACTGTACCTAGAGGAGATTCCCAAGTTCCTATCTGTATTGTATCTATTTGTAACTGACACTGGCATTGGGTTTTTACATTGTCAGTTTGGAACAAAGATCAACATGATATTTCAAGGCTCTAGCTGAAATTTAAGTCCCTGCTGTTTATAGTTTAATAAAGGCCAATTACTTATTTAAAGTTAAATGCAAAGATTAAAAGTTTCTAGGTCCTGCTGTGGGTTCATCAAATTTGCAAAACATCATGCAGTGCAAAGTTATCATTTGTCAGTTTTAATTTCACTGACAGTATGAGTCTGCATGCATACCTGCATATAACATATCTGCCAGTAGTGATTGAAAAAGACTGTCTTGCTTTTCTACTTTGTATTAGTTGCATGGTGCTCCTTTTCTTGCCTGTCTATGGGCTGAAATACAAGTGCTTTCCCCTTCAATTCAAGTTCTGTGAGCACATCAAACCAAAACAATACATAGAAAATGTTGAAGGCTTGCACATTATGTATGCACACTTTCCTGTAGGTCTTAGAATTATAGTTACAGTGGTCTTTTTCTGCTTTCAACACCTACTGAATGAGACCTTTGGGATGAAGTTTGAAAAACTGAAATGAACAGAATTGTCATGTATTTCTCTACATGCTGGTATTTAGCCTCAAGCTATATCACACTTGCTGTAGACTTTTAAAGCAAGGTTTTCAGGAGGAAAGAGAAGACTTTCTTACCTGCCTTTGCTGCTGCTAGGTTCAATGCAATTAAAATATAACTCAGTCAACTGAATTTTCACCAGTTAGATTGTTTTTCTATTTTTCTTTCTCTTGGGACTAGCTACTAAAGTCTAACACGTGAATTTTTTTTCTATTTTTGCCTTTGTAACTGCTTTCGGTTTAAATTAACCTTTTCATGGCAGTCTGAATCAGAGTACTGTTGGAAAACTGTTGTGTTGGGAAATGGAAATGATTACTGGTAAGCTCTGCTCCAGAAAAACTATTGCCTGTTCTGAGTTCTAAGGCACAGCTGATATTTTGTCTTTGGTTTAGTGTTCTGCTCAGGTGTCCCCATCAAAACTGTAGGATAGACATGACATAGTAGTTAATATGTTGACAATCAACTTAGCGATCAATGCTGTGCTGTAAAGGAGGTCTATACTATGTTTTATGACATGAATAAAGGAAAACCTTAGGCCTGCTAAAGACTATCAAATATATATCTGCCAAAGTTTCCTCAAAAATTGCCTGATTTCATGGTTTGTCTTTTGAAGATTCTAGAATGCTCACAGGCTGTGTTAGTGTGATGGTTTGATGGTTTTGCCTGTTTAAGGAGACGGAATGCAGATCAGCCACAAAACTCAGCACATTAATGGGAAATGATGTTATATATCATCTTTCTCCCACAAGGCAACAGTTTTTGTAAGAACATTGTATCAGAACAGAAAAATTTGGAGAACATACTAAAGAATAAAAGCTATCATTCCTTTCTTTTTTTTTTAGGGTTAGAAAGTCTAGGGGTTCTCTCTAATTTTTTTTTTTTCAAACAACTTTCCATTTTTCAAGGAACAAAGCTGAAAGGCTTATTTTTAAAATCCTTCTGAAGAGGTAGATGAAATCTGGATAATGTAGTGAATTATGAGGTGCAAAGGTATAGCTGGAAAAGGTTAAGGTTAAAAGTCACTTAGCAGAATGTAATAAATTTTCTCTAAAAATCTACTTCACAGTTATAAAATAACACTAAAATAGATACACAGAACATTAAAGGACAACCTTAGAGCTCCCATGGTTATGGCAGCCTTTTAAGGGACAGGTTTCAGCCAGCTGAGCCACATTTTTCAAGGAGATCTTTCTGCTCTTTTGTGTCACTGAGGAAGTTCTTGTGTGTATGTGGCTTCTCTGCATATATGTGGGACTGAGTCTGTTTTTCCCCTATATGTGCTGCAGCTACTCTGGATGTTGATTTCTTTATAGGTTATTTTCTTGTGCATGGAGAAATAAATGGTAGACCACTGTGTTTGTAAGCAGGAAAGCCTTAAACTGAAGGAAATTACATGTTATGAGACAGAATTGCAAACATGTTACATGAATTTCAGAATGTATGATAAAACGCTTTATTCCTTGTTTATGCTCGGTACGCCACATTTGATAATATAAAATATATGTTTCCTTTTCCAAAGCATCTAGAACATGCCAAGGGTTATGAAGTTATCATAATATTATTCTTCCTGAAGATATTCAGGCATCTCTTTGAGCTGAAATAAATTCAGAATTTATATTCCTTAAGGATAAGTAGACTTATCTTTGGTTAATATAAAAATCTAAAAAAGTTTTTCTGAGAACAAAACTTTCAACAATATTTTCCTTCAGACTAGTTTCTAATCTAAAATTTGATTTAAACTGATTAATAGAGTTGATTTTAAGTTGATTGTATGTGAACTGCATTTTTTCAAGTTGTTGATTTGCTTGACTGAATTACTGAGGCTCTGAAACCAGTTTTGACTTCTGCTATGGTTGGTGAAGGAAATACAAATCCTATGATATATGAGTTGTAAGGTATCTCCTTTGAGATCATGCTAGTTCTATGCTATTTGCAAAGAGGGGAGATTTCATGGAAAACATAAATCTAGATGTACCAAACTGAGTCGCAGTACTTTGGACAGTGGAAAATATTACAGATTAGAGTAACAAATGGCATTTCTTGGCAGAGAATTATTTCTTGTGTCAAAATTAAATAGGCTTTCCTGTAGACCATTCTAATTTTACAAAATCAGCATTATCTAGGAAAAAACATTGCTTTGAAGCAACTTATTTTCTAGTATTGGTCAATAATATAACACTAAGTAACCGTGCTGATAAAGGTTTGGAAAACAAAGTTTCTGAACTATTTCCTAAGATATTGTGTACACACTGACAGTTGGTAAGACTTCATGAAGACTTTTTATTTTAGTAAATATCTATCTCAAAGGAATTACACATGCATTATTAAAGTAAAACATTATATAGTCTCCAAAATAAATACTCTGCAATATGTAGGGAAAAGCAGACAAAGAAACTAAACCCTGTATTCANGGATTATACTAAGCAACGCTGAAGCTTTTTCCTATAATTTTACAACCAGATGGTCACATATTGAAGAATCTTAGACCACCCCAAAAGTTTTTACTATATAAACACACTTGAAAATACTACACTTCAGGCAAGCCTAAAACTGCTTTGTTACCAGTAGGAAGCTTTTCCACGAGAATCAATCGATGCAATGGCATTGGTGTAAGCTGTGCTTCTTGACACTAACAAGTCAGAACTTCACACCAGCTTTAAGTAGATCAAAGATGACAATTATTTCATAAAAATGAGAACAAGAATTACTACTATTCAGTAAGATAAAATCAAGTTTCAGTTAAATGGAAAATTTTCATTACATGTACAGAAATTAATGCAAATTAATCCAGGTTAAGGACCTGGATCCTTAACCAAAGTGTATTTGCAATTCGGTTGAACTATATGAATAATCCAGCTGCATTCAGCTTTGGGGTCCCCATCACAGGAAAGAATGGACTTGTTGGAGACAGTCTAGATGAGACTGTCAACAAAAATCCACAAAATTTTATTGTAAATGTGCAGCCAAAAAGGTAAAAATAAAATATTTCTGGTACTTGTAACACTTTATAGGTCAAAAAAATTAATTAAAATCCCATTCATTTGGTAACATAAGCTTTTGTTACTATTCTGATTTCAGTGGCATTGGATGTTATCACAACAACAACAAAAAAAATCATAAGGAAAAAATAAAAGGGAAAATGAAATGGACTTTGTTCTCATTCAGAAATAAAAAGTTGCTACAAGAATGCTAATGGGTGTGTGTGCTGACAGTCAAAGAAATGTGTCTGGTACATAACCGGCAGCAGAGAAATTCCTGAATAATTTATTAGAGGACTTGGCTATTTATTTGAACTTAAGCAGAAGGCTATTATATATTTACTCCAAGACAGATTAACACAGTTAAGAACAGTCTTGTTATTTTTCATCCAGTATGGGTGCTGGGCTTGCTGTCTCATTTTCATGTGCCATAAGTAGCTTGCCTCTGCCAGGCCTCTGTTTGTGATTCAGCTGTCATAGATGTTGCTGTGACTCTTCCCTTTCACTTTGAGGAGTCTTGGACTGAGCCGCCAAACTACATTTTCCTTCATGAATATCAATGGAAGTGGCATGTAAGTGCCAGATTTCATTTTATTCTTAATGCACCCTGCTGGATAGAGTGCATGCTTTGTTCATTCAATGAGTATGAAATACCAAAGCCTGTCAGAGAGATATCAGAGGCAATTACAGTACATTTAGAGAACTATGCTATGAGAAAATAGTTTCAGAATAACTAGTAATTTACTCCGTGCGAATTGTTTCAACTACACTGTGCAGAATATTTAATTGATAGCAATTGATATCATAACAATATTACAAATATTACATTATCTGTAAGTTAACTCTAGGTCTGCTTTATTTTGCTGAAATAAAATGCAACTATATTTGTTTTTAATAAAAATAGAGCCCCTCCCACAGAATCCAGGAAGAGTTATATACTCTGCATAAAGAGGTAAGTACTGTCTGTGGTTATATTTCTCATAATGTGAATATTTTTTATCTCTGTGAGTTTTTCTGAACAATAATTTGCCATTAGTTTTTAAGGTACTGGTCTTATAAATGGATATCTATTAGAGAAAACTGGTGATGGTTTTTTTGGGGGGTACTTCCCTCCATGAAAATATTTGAAACAAGATAGTCCATGAAATTTAGCATACATAAACGCTTATGATGGCATAGTAAAGAAACAATACATTTTAAGGGATCACAGAAATTGAATAACTGATTTTAAATCTCCCTTTGACCCTGATTTGTGATCTTGTCATCTGCTTGTACAGAGTAAATTAAAAAAGGTAAGTGACCCTTTCTGTTGCATACAAATCAGGCATTATCAAAACAAGTATGTACAGTTCATACGCTCAAATTTAAAATTCAAGATATAGAATTGGGCAAAGTGCAAAAAAGAGTCACAGAAGAGTCACTTCCAAGAGGCAGAAATAATGTTTATCACAGAGATACATAAACAGTTTGCACTTTACATTTGAGAGAAAAACCTGAGAAGTGACTTGATTGCAGTTTATAAGTACTTTCAGAGAGAGAAAAAGCCAATTGCTTAAGTACTTTGCAATTTTCCAGGCAGAGAAAGATGTTAAAATTCCCAGAGGCAGAAGCTGGAATGAAACCAAGAAATAGATTTTGAACAGTGAAGGTGATTAAAACCTGAAATAAGCAGTAGTGGATCCTTCACCCCTTAAATAACATCACCTGCATTCTGGAGGGTATTAGCTAAAAAACAAGGTACCAGATTTCATGCAGCTGTAGTTGAGTGATACAAAACAAGTTGGTATGTGCAATAAGATCATCTGATCTTATGGCCACAACAGCAATTAGGAATGGGGAGAGAAAAGGAAGAGTTTTAAGCTGCTGTCCTGCCATCAAGCAGGCAATAAATTTAGTCAATGTAAACAACATTTTTGACCTCTTCTCTCTAATTGCCTATACAGGTAGCAGAAAAAGAGGGAAGCTAAATACTGCAACGGATAATTTAGACTAGAATCAGTGAATAATGCTATGAATTACCCTTTTCTAATTGATTGTCTTTCAGTCAATCAGAGAAGATGTATAGATGGATTGGTGTAATACTTCTTCAAATACTTCCTTGGTAAACTGGATTTTGGTTCAGAAAGCTCTGTTCCCTAGGGAGATAAACAACTCATCTTCCTCTATGAGATAATTCCTTAGGAGTCATCTCTGAATCCACGTAGGTATATATGGTAGGTTATAAGACACACTATATCAATTGAATCGTTTTAAGTTCTCTGTAGAGATTGGGTAAAAAACAGGACCACATATAGATCAAATGGTTTCTAGGTTTTGCAGCAGCAATTGTTGAAAAGGAATTTTGTAGTTTCTTTTCTTTAGAACTGTATCTGCAAAGATAGTCTGATTACTTATCTTTTTGCCTGTCAGACCCATAAAAATAAGTTGTCACTGTGGGCAAAGAATAGATTTTAAAGGAAAATAATAATCCTGACACTAGTGAGCTGCTCAAAGAAATACTCAATGAGAAGAATGTGAAAATCTTCAAAGAACATTTGCTGGAGCATATTTTCTAGTTACAAGCTTAAGTGCTGAGTTGAGGTGCATCACTCAAAGAGACTGAGTATCTCGACCTATAGAAAAGTAAGGGTGGATAATGGTTATTGAGTGTTTAGCCCAAACAATTTATGTTTTAATTCAGCAGATAAAATTGTCTTTAAAAATAATAACTGAGACATGTACACCTGAACTTGGAATGAAACAAACTTTGCATGGAAATAACTGAACATTTAACAATTGTTTTCTAAAACATAAGTGCTTTTAGTAAAATGATCTAATGAATGGGTGCAGGGGGAAAAAACATCCCCTTACCATCAGGCTCGAGTCTACAGAACCTCATACTAACTACTCCTAGGAGCTGAGTTGAATCTCAAACTGTGGGTCTCAAAAAGCACCAAAACTCCCAGAGATTAACAAATAGAATTTAAATAGATGAGTGAAAAGACGTTAAATATCTGTATCAACACTCTTTTCTTCATGCGGGAAGGGATGCATTGCTTTGTAAGTTTAGTTGTCTCAAAAATTATTTTTGGCCAACACTTACAAAAGTACCTACACTGTTACTTTTATTCTGGCTTACTCATCTAGAAAAACTCATCTTAGTATATGAAGCCACTTGGACTATTTAATTTTTTTTTTTTTATTGGATGTACCAATTTCTAGTTCTTAAAAACTCTAGTCTTGTTTTTACATTTAAAAACAGTTCCACCTCTGGGTAAAAAAACAACTTTCCATTGCTTCAGGAACATATGGTGGCTTCTGATTCTATGGATGAGAGATTTCTTCAAGCATCTTAGAAATAGTAATATAGTAGTGCTGTAGTATAGTAGTGCTATAAATATGCATCCTTATAAACTGTATTTGCAATTTTAAGGCAATGTAACATTAAAATTTAGTAGTATTTCACTGGGTTTTCCTTTATAATATAATCTTTCTGCCTTTATGATGAATATATTCTGTGATATAAGTAGCCAAAGAATTTGAGACCAAAAAAACAGGACTGAACAAAAGATACCATATAGATATATATAGCACTGGTAAACCATGACAATATCCAGCTTGATGGATTAGAAAAAAAATCTTGCAACCAATAATTTCCTTTATTATTTTTGTCTATCCTAGTTATTACTATATTTTTATAAGATGCAAATGAAATGTGATGAAATATTCTAATCCTTCCGAATATGAAAAACCACTTTAAAATAAAATCAAGTATTAAATACGAAAGTTAACCCACCTGTTTTTTGTCAGACCAAAAATCAAATTGTCTTAACTCTGTGAAACTGTCTGAACAGCTATAAGCATGTGCTCAAGATTTAATAGGTGATATTGAACAACATATTGCATGGCTGAATACAGAACAGAACTAGAGCTTTTTGTTGACATGACAATTCATCCCTTCTGTTGACTGTCAAAGAATGATATAACATAAGCAAACACCAACACAAAAAAATCTGACAATTAGAAACAGAATTAGTTTTCCGATTCAATATACTGTTGCAGATTTTTGTTATTTACCTTATCCTGTCTTTACCACAGAAATATCTCTCTAGAGGAAAGCAGGCAAAATAATGACAAAACACTCAGGGTAGTTATTGACTTCTGATGCTGAAATTTACTTCAAGATAATCTCCACACTAATGAAATCCCCTCAATGTAATTATTCCTCTTGAGGAATTTTTTAAACATTTCTACTTTTATTGACTTGTTCAAATGGACAACTATTTTGTCTTTCTCTCTTCTCCAATAACAATATTGATTTTTTAAAAAAGAACAGTCAATCAGTGTTCCAAGTGAAAAAAAGATGCCTCCTCAGAGCAAGTTGAGTTTTACTTTTAGTGTGCTGTTTCCTCCTGGAATTGATTATAAATTCATACAGTCTGACTCTATTAATTGTTAAACTGTTCTATTGGTTCTGCGTACATGACAAGATTTTGGTAGAAGGGAGTCTACAGGGATGTCTTCTGTTGAGAAGATGTCAGAAGCTTCTGCTATGTCTAACAGAGACAGATAATGCCAAGACTGACCTGACACCAGGTCATAGCTGAAGTCACCAGCCATGGTGGTAGCACCTGTGGGACCATGTAGTTAAGAAAAGGAAAAAAATAGCCTGCTGGGGAACAGTAGCCAGAGGAGAGGAATATAAAAGAGCAACAGTCCTGCAGACACCAGTGAAGATGGAGTGCTTCAGGTTTTGGAGCAGAAGCTCCCCTCCAGCTTCTGGACGATGGTGTGGCAGTTTGAAGACCAGCACAATGAGGGACCCACACTGGAGAAGTCTGCTCTTGAAGATCTGTGCCTGGTGGAAGAGACCAGCACTGGAGCAGTTTGTGAAGTACTGTAGCCCATGAGAAGAGCTCATGTTGAAGAGTTACATGGAGGACTATCTACATCATGAGAGGGACTCCATGGTGGAGCAGGGGAGGAGTGTGAAGAGCCCTACCCAGGAAGGAGAAGGAATGTGATGAAGTGACCCAACACCCATTCATCTCCTTGCACCACTGGAAGAGAAGAGAAATTTAAGGCAGACAAATTTCTAGCGAGGTCGAGCCTAGAAAGAGAGGATTTTTAAGGTTTGGGTTTTATTTCCCATTATCCTACTGTTATGTGATTGACAAGAAAGTAATTTTCCCAAATTTTTTCAGTCCCTTTAGCTGAAGTAATTGTTGAGCAACCTCTACTTGTTCCGCAGCCTCTGCTGGGTCTCATCTCAATGCAAAAACCTTTTGTTAAACTTTCTCTCTGTCTTCCAGCTGAGGAGAGGAGGGTTAAAGGACTTTTGGTGGGAACTTGGAGTCTGGCCAGGATCAACTTACCTGCAAAATGAAATTTGTTATAAATTTTAACTGAATCTTCCATAACAATTTAATAGAACTGATGCCTTCTGGAGACTGACCTGGAACAGAGACTAGAGAGCAAAAGGATAAAGTAGATATTTATTAAAAGGCATCAATAGGCCTCAATTGGGCAGCACAAGAGCCCATCCAGGCTACATTCAAGATGAACCCCAAAATGGTCACAAAATGGATGACTGATCGCGAGGTCTTACGCTTTTATAAGTTCTGGTCCATGAGCATATTGGAATTAATGTCCAGTTATAGCTTCAGGCTATGAAACTCCATCCTCCTTGTTTTTTCTTTTCACTTCACCCTTGATTATGTTCTTGGGCTTGAAATTTTTAGCAGTTGCCCTTGGTCTCAAGGTAGAAGAGGAATTTTTTTGTCCATCTACTCTGTGAAGAGTGCTTAGTGACACTTAATATGAAAGCCAGAACAAACAGTATAAAATCTGAAAAATATAAAAGCTACAACTTAAGGCCTGATTTCCACCAAATTAATGTTATTTGCATTGATGCATCACACGTTTTATAATTCAGTAATATCTTTGGAGATTATTAAGTAGCCAGGAGCAAAAGTGAAAGATGGCAAACAGATTTCCATAGGACACTTTTCCAAGTCTGAAAGTAGCTAATTTAAATTATGCTAATCAATTAATTTTAAAATGCTAATTTAAAGCATTAAATGGTGTTATTTCATTAAATAATCACATTTTGTTATTTCATTAGAAGAGTTAACATTGTAATAAGGTACATTCTTTACACAAGCCTGAAAGTTTTATGCTGTTAAATCATATAAAGATGATTTTATACATTTTATAGAAGCATTTTTTTTTCATTATTATTTGCCTGTAAAGCATGTCTACGTGTGGTTTATATTGACCATAATAACACGTCCCTGTTTCCACATGGAAAATGATGAGTGGTTGAGAATTGCCTCCTGGGCCAAATGTACCTACATGTCTCTTAAAGACTAACTTTTAGGCAGGAAATGTAACCCAATGGAGAATATAAGGCTATAATATATGGAGCCATGTCTGTGGGACTAAGAACTGGAAATTACTTCATGGAACATTTGTAGACAGTATGCCCATTCAGTTTTTATTTTTTTCTAGGTCTTATGAGTTTTTTTCATTGATTCGTCTTTTAATATAAAGTTTGCCAAAATTTCAAGAATTGCTGATTTCCTACTTGAAATGCTTTGCCTATTAAGCATTTTCTTCCTCAATCCGTATGAAATAAGAATAAAAGAAGAGTCTGTTATCTGTTTCATACAGTAGAATCAAAGAGAAAACCATAAATCCTGCAGTATTCTAAAAGTTACATGAATCAAAATATGAAATCTGCTTTTAATTCCATTTAACCTGCCTAATTCCACTTTATGCCCACTTACACACACAGAGAGTCTGACAACACTACTTTTTCTACTTTACCTACCTTGCTAAGCAAGGTGGGTAAAAATTTACAGAAAAGCGATGACAGTGTCACCGAAAAGAATTCTACTCCAAGATGGCATTTGCTTATTTACACCACATTAGGTGCTAATCACCACACGACTGGGGATGATCTGCTCCATTCTGGAGGGACAGCATGAGGCAGCACATCTCCCAGAGCACTCAGAGGTCACATACTGGATAAGGTAACTGTTACCACCCTGTCTAAGGAAAAGGAAGAGGAGTTAATAACAATAGAAGAAATTTTTGTTGCAAATTTCTGAGTTTGCTGATGTATGATAAGGTTCCCATTTGGTTTTAGAACTGCTTTTTCTTGGGCATCTTTATGGTCACATCTACTGTGAATTTTTTGGCTCAGAGTAGACAAAAAATTAGGTCATTAATTTTTGCTGGTTGCACACTGTTCTGGGTTCATATACAAGGAATTTCATATACAAAGCACTTTTGATTTCCTTCTTTTATCTCCCTCCAATTGTTGTGCAGGAATTTTGTGGCCAATTTAGCAAAAGGCAAATGGCATTGGTTTGAGTAAGTCTAAATGCAAGTAGATGCTTTATACACAACTCCCACGCAGCTCTGCTATCACACTTCAATCCTGTTCTGTAATAACAACTGTCTAGTTTATTTCTAGGCTGCTTCTGAGCCAGGATGCTTGCTAGACATGTTAAATTGTACAAAATTGTGGGTTTATGCTGCAGACAAATGAATGTTCTACTAGGATTGCCAAGCACATTTTCAATTCTTTGAATTTGGTCTACTTTGCACAAATAGAGCATTGCTAGCTGGCTGCTACACTCTTAATGTGAGAAACTGCTTTATCTTTTCAATAGTTTTATTATTTTAATTTACTTTTGCTGTTTCGTCTGACATTGGGTACAACTGTGCCTGTCTCTAGAATGTTTTTTTCCTCTTTATTCTTTCTCTTTGTGCTTTAGTCATTTGAAGCATCATGCATGGCTAATGTTGGGCAGCATGCCTGTTAAAAATATAAGCTGATTGTAAATGTTGTGAAAAATTCCTGAAAGCAACTTCTCTGCCAAGAGCTTTAACCTCCTCTAAGTATTTCCTCTTGTGTTACAGTACTCCTTCTAGAATAGGACCAATGTTCTGTTTTAGTGATTTCCTGTGGCACCCCTCAAGAGGCATTATATTAAAAAAAGAGAATCCTTATGAGAGCAGTATTGAACTAATAATTATAAGAAGTACTAGATCCCTAAGAAACAGGCTAATGTGATGGAAAAACTATTTCTGTCTCCTGTAATATCTGTAGAGATTGTATTCCATTTTGACCATTAAGGATGGCAAATAAATGGAAGAACCTGGTGGTTCTTGAATATGTTCTTTGAGCAAAGTCTGCATGTGAATCTCTCAAAAATTTCACAGACAGAAGTAACTGAAAAAACAATGCATAACAGGATGCCTGTAGTGCATGACATGCTATCCTTAAGGGAGGAGAACACCCAATTGTAAATGCTTGTGTTTGAGAAAAAGGACAAAAGTCAGATGGGCTGCAAAACCAGATGAATAAAAAAGTTTTATTAGTAAATAACACACTTGGCATGAAAATAGGTATGTTAGTTCCTGATCTCCTATATAAGCATGCAACAGACTGTTTCGGATAAAGGGATAAGATTAAAAGGAAGTGAGAAAGAAAGAGATTAATTAAGGAAGAGAGAAAGAGGAGGGGTGGAGAAGTAGAGAGAAAGAGAGAGAGAGAGATAGGAAGAGAGAGGAAGGGAGGGAGAAGGGAAAGAAGGAGAGTGGGAAGGAGGGAGGGAGAGAAAAAGGGAGAAGCAAGAAAGGGAGAAAAGGAGAGAGAAAAGGGAAGGAAGGAAAGGAGGAAGGACGGAAGGAGGGAAAGTCTCCAGAAAGGTGTGGAAGGAAGGAAGGGGAACTCCTATGACAATTAATATCCTATAACAAGAAAGGACAACAGTGTGGACATTTTTTGGATATGGGTTGAAGGGCTCTGGGGGTCTCGATCCCTCCCACAGTCCATGTCCACTTCTTGGCCTCATTCCTGAGCTTGTTCTAGACTATGTTGTGCCTGTCTCCAGGAACTAGAAGAAAGATGTTTGCTCTGGAAAATTGCTGCTGTACTTCTGCATGGCCCTCTTCTTCAACCACATCTTGTTCTTTCCCACAGCGTGTTAGTACTAAGTATGCTTGGTTATTGCAAAAAATCTTTGCTTATTGCTAACAATCCCCATCAGTTATTACCAACAATCCTTGGCTGGATCCATAACCATCCATCTGTTGGTGTTTGAGACTCGAGCATTGACCTCTTATCTTCTGACACTCTACATTGAGGTTCTTCTTGTTTACTATTTTCACTGAACAAAATAAGGCATCAGCATCTTGAGACCTCTGAATGCCTCTTACTGTAATATATCATTGTGGGAAAAAAAAACTGAGGGTAAAATTACCTTTTAACAGACAGAGATTCTAGTCAGGATGCCCTACCCCCCCATCCCCTGCCTCAATATATGGTACAGAGAAAAATGAGATTGTTAATCCCTGGATAGAATGTGGTCAGCATGGCCAACTTCCCACACAAAATACAGTCTTGAGGAGGGATTAAATGGAGGGTGGAGAGGAGTGGAGTGGAGACACCACACCCAGATCACATTGAAATTCTTGTAGAGGAGGGAACTTAGTTGTGCTTTTATCTAATAAACTGCATTGCTGCTGTCAAGGGAACAAAAGTGGATGCCTTGCCATTGAACCAGCATCTGGGATGAAATTAGTGTCCTCAAATTTGATACTGATGTCTATCTCTATCCCAAGGTTACCTCACGTGTAATACTGGCATTGCTTGCCTCCAAGGTACAACCACCCTTCACTACTATGATGTTTGACACTCAAGATTCTCCTAAATTAAGAAATATATATATAAAAGTATGTTTAGAATGTGGAGAAGTTAGGTGTCTCAGTTTGAACAACAGGTGTCTGCTAAGGAAGGCAGGAACCTCCCTTGGAATGAAGGATATAAACCACCTCCCGCCAGATTATTAGAATTTTGAAATTAAGGGGCTCTTAGGCAAAGATATGGGAATAGGAATAACAGTTCTTTATTAGGAGAACTAAAAACAAGCATGCAGTATTACAAAAAAACCAAACCCACTGACAGAGTTAGAATACAACCTGACACCCTGTAGATCAGGGAGTTGATAGAAGTACCATTAAATGGTGGCTGCAGTCCTCCTGGAGTAGCAGTTGTGGCTCTGTTGNCCCCACCCCAGTTCCAACAGGTGGTGATGGAATACACACTTTTTGGTTACATTTTGCACTGCAACCCATGACACTCTCATGTCTTGAACACTTGATGACGTTTCCATGAGAGAATGCAATTTCCTGCTGGGAAATCAAAAGTAGAGCTGTACATTACACACAGGCACCAGGATCCAGAGACAGTGTCACTTTACCATCCCAAACATCATAGCAAGGCTGATGCTCTCCAGAATATTTTTCTATTAGGTGTTCCAAACACCCCCCCCGCCCAAAATCGCAGGTCACCAAGAATGTGTAAGTGTGTGTTAGAACTATATTTCTCTTTCTTTATTGAACTAGTCTGTGGCTCTTTAGTACTCACACAAAACAGGTAGTCATAGTAGAATTTTAAAGACCACCATGTTTAACCTTGTCCCTCATTTACACTGAATAACCTGAGGGACTCTAAATGAGTGTGGAAATGTTGTATTCACTAAAGTAGGAGTCTGGGGAATAAATTCTGTTGTTTGCACAAGAATCGAACCAAACAAATGGAACTGTTTATGCTGCACTTTTCTCTAAGATGTAGCAGGTGCATAACATGACTCCTAACACGACATCCATAATTAATGAGACTAGAATTGTCTTTTAATAGTGCCCTTTTGACATAACAACATTTTAATTGGAATCCAGCAAAGAGAAGACCAGAACAGAAGCACCTAGTTAGTGAAGCTGTACAAGGGACAAATTGACTAAGTCCTAATTTTCTGTTGAACAGGCCTCATTTACATCCATCTTAGATTTGGGATTTAATGCATATTTATGACTATGCTACATCATATTCAAAATATTTTTTGTAAACTGTGGAAGATGCATGTATGATGATAAATACTGCATTTTCTTCCAATTTATCGATAACTTTTCAACAAACCTTGTGGTTTTGCAGAAAAAAATAAAGGTATGAACTACTACGAACAACAATAGAACAGAGGAAATACACTTTTCAATTTCTTTTTCAATCTGAGGAAGTTAAGGAGCTGCAGATTTATATGACTAAATGTGATAATTAGGCCAGAATCGAAAAATTACTTTTAGAATCCATTATTGTTTGGTGAAGATAGAACTATGTTTTTATTGTCTCCAGAAGCCTTTAATATACTCTCTACCAACAGTTTTCAAAGTTTACAACCAGTGTAAAAGATCAAAACTAGATCTACACAGAACAGTTCACAGCCTATAAAACAGTATAAAAATTTATGCCGTTTCTCTTGAAATGCTACACCATGGCAATTATATTCAAGATAATCTTCAAGGCAATTGGGGGGGAGTTATCCTAGACATGCTTTAAGATTGAAAATAACATAATTTTCTGATACATAGGGCCTTTGTGAATGTCCATACTTCTTGGGGAATTGAAATATCTGGTATTTTAAATGGAGACTGGTCAGGTTGTTCATAACTGAAAAATAAAAACAAAAGACCTTGTGAAGAATTAGATGATTGTCTAAATATACAATTGCCAATAAGGGGAAAAGAAAAGGTGGGTTTTATTTAAATTACCCATGCCTACATGTCATATTTTATTATTTGATTTAAAAAAATACATGTATGTGTCCTAGCATAACCCAGCCCTTCAGATTAAAATCATGCAGCCAGCTATGATGTTAGCACTTATTTAGGATTTTGGCAATGCAATTAATCCACAAACTAAAATTGCAGTATGACTTGAAATAAATCCAACACTAAGTACCTCCCACGTATGAACATGTCTCTATGTTACCCCTCAGATGTTTTACATTTTGAACCTTTCTTCAAGTTACCTATCAAATTCTCCATGCCCTGTTGGAAAGTTAGTTTGTTAAAAGACAGTTACCTTTTAAAAGAGCAGTGCCACAATTTTAGAGGAAAACAATTTTCTTTTCTTGTAAGGGATTATATACATATGGCATGGAGGTTCACTGCTCAAAATACTCTTGGAATTTCAATGATATAGAACTTAAGAGGTATGGGTAACATACTGGTGAAGAATGTTTAGCTGTGGCAGGATGTGGTATGAATTTGCCAAGGAAACAGGCATTCACTTTTGCCTTTTCTATGTTTGTCATCTTCACTTCTATGTGCAAAAATAAGCATTATTACTATATGTTATAGTAGTTATCTGAATGAAAAGAAGTGTCACACTAAATATGTGACTCCAACATCATTCAAGGCTTATCTACTAGTAAAGTCTACTTTAATACAAATTTTAATGTCAAATGATGAGTATGAGTGAGTCAAGACACCTCTTTTCTGACTTGAAAAGCATTAATAATGGCACTTTGTAACACATTTTTGAAAGGGGCCCTGTAAAGTGGTGCTAAATAGTGAATATATCAAAGTTAAATACTGCAAAATTCAGTGTCTGGAATAGGTGGAGTAAAATTCTTGAGCCAAAATTCATTTTTTTGGAACCCGACAGAGACAACATCTCTAAGCATTATCCCCACTAGGAATGTCACACTAGACACTGTTGCCTCTTAGACCTCTTTATAGTTCATGACATGCTTAAAAAAATGTAGACGACCTGAGAGTTTTTCATTAAGCTGTATGCCCTGCTTGTAGCTCAATGCCATATTCATTACTAATGGACCTGTACTGCTCATGGAGTCTCACAAACTAGATATCACAAGGAGGAGGAGGAAACCTGTATGAGGCAAACCCTCTCCATGCACACAAACAAACTAGAGGTCACAACTTCACACCAGTTCAAAAAGGGATTAAAAAATGTCAGTCTCTCCTGAAATTTTCAACAAAAAACATTTTGCATCATATATGTAATTCTAAAACTGACTTAAAACAAACTGAATACTTTTTATTCAAAGTTACAAAAGTAAAACTTTGTATTCAAACTGAGTCCAAAACCAAAGTGTGATTCCATATCAGTTTAAGTACCTTACAAGGAACATTTGAGCACCAAAGCAGGAGGAATTGCCACTGTCTTGGTTTTAGAGGGCAGTGTTTTGTTTTCATACTTGCCTCTTTAACGCTTGTATCCTTTACTCGGATGGCTGAAAACTCCCTGTTTCTCAGGCTTATACAAATATTGCCTTCAGATTCCATTCCCTCCTTCAAGTTGAAGCAGTTTTCTGGCTATTCAGGAATTTCTCTCTCAAATAGTTCTCATAAGATTCTCTATTTTTCGTACATAATCTACTCCTAATCAAATATATTCATTTATACAGATGAAAGTCCTGGTTTTTAGATCTTTTCTTGCCTTCTCTCCAGAATCAAGGTTAGCCCAGCATGTTATATGAAGTGATAAACTGAGTTTATTCCTCACTGCTTTCAATGTTAATCTAGGATTTTTGAAGGAAGACTTCAGCAAAGAGGATTTAAGAGCAATAAATAAATTATACTGGCAATGGGATAAGTTGTCTAGATAACAATCATATAGTTTTAAAGTAGGCAACATGCCACAGGTTTAAGAGAAAAAAAATAACAAAATACAGGCTAGTAAAAAGGATAAGTAAGTTATGATTTATTTTGTGGAAGCATATACAAAATGCCAAATCCTGCATTATCTGCCTGTATATCTTTGTTTGTTTACCTCTAATCAATACCCATAAACAATGTATTTACAACAATATATGCGTCTTGAAATCTTTATTTTCAATATTTCTTAGTGATTGTCACATTCTGCAGTTCAGTCAGATCTGTCATGATCACAAAGTACAATATGCGTCCTTAGTGTACCCTGCATTATTTTATTAATAATTTCTATTCTCCATCTACTCCAAATCCTCTCCTTTTCAAATTATTTTCTCTATAACTTTATGAATCCATTATGCTTCTATGTGCTCTGTTTGCCTCTGTCTTCAATTATAAACAATTTATAAAAAAAGTCTCTGAAATTTCATAAGATAATAACACTGTATATTAGTCGGCATTCTAACTAAAAAGTATTAGAGATTTTGATATCTTCACAGATATATCAGACCCAGACAATGAAAAAATACTTCCTATAATTAATACACAGAATCTGAATGTTTAAATGTTGCTGTACAAGTGACACTGTGGTATGTATGTACAGGAATCTGCACAATAGGAAATTTTTCTCTAGGTGTGAGAAAAATTCTGTAACATGGCATGATTATCTGTACTTAACAAACCTGAAAGATTAATCTGAAAAGCTAAACAGCAGGAAAAGATAGATGTGAAACTATAATCAGCATTTTGTAAAAGACTACATAAATTTTTTAGAAATAGCTTACTCTTTTTTAGGCTGAGATTAATTTTTTTAGAATGACATGCTCAATAAGTAAAAGAGACTAAATACAGTGCTACCTTTTAAGAATAATGTTGTTTTTAAAACGTAAGATTGCACACCTGAAATAGGTGAACAAGGCTAATAGTTGCATCAGCGCAGTCTGGTCACTAGTATCTTTATTAACTCTTTCAAGAATCATTGTCAACATAATGTCAGAATTTAAATTTTTTGCACACATCTTTTGTGTAATTGTGACATCTACTGCATGTAAAACATCTCTATCTCTTGCATAACTGTCATGGCTCAAAGGTATATGTCCTGGCTTTGGCTGGAACAAAGTTAATTTTCTTCCTAGTAGCTGTTACCGTGCTATTGTTTGGATTCAGTAAAAGAATAATGTTGACAACACACTGATGTTTTGGGTGTTCTTACGTAGCGCTTGCCCTAAGCCAAAGGCTTTGCAGGTGCACAAGAAGCTGGGAGGGATCACAGCCAGGACAGCTGACCCAAACTGGCCAAAGGAGTGTTTCCTACCATGGAGTACCATGCCCAGTTTATAACCGGGGGGCAGTTGGCTGAGAACTGCTCTTGCTGCCAGTCTGGCCCTTGGTCAGTAGATGGTTAACAATTGTATTGTGCATCACTTGTCTTTCCTGGGTTTTATTCATCTCTGTTGAATTTCTTTTCAACCCAATATTATTATCAACGTCACAATTATTACATTTTATTTTAATTTCATTTAATCTTTGTCCAGGGGTTTGGCTTTTTTTTAATCCGTTTCTCCTTCCCATCCCACTGCTTGGTTGGGGGCAGTATGGGAGCATCTGAGTTCTTAGCTGTTGGCTATGGTTATACCATAACAGTGTATTTTAAGCTGGCAAGGGAAAAGAATCATCTGCTTCTAACAATGCAGTGCCTTGCTTTGGATACTAAAAATACTGTGTCACTCTCTGACTGGTTGCGTGGGTTTTATGTAGCGTTTCTAGTGCCCTGTTCTTAGACTCTTTGATTCCAGCATAACCAAGTCAAAACCCAATATCTTTTCAAGCTACGCAAGTATGCATCAGCCTCTAATTTTCCAGCCTTTCTGCCTTAGAATCCATATTTCACCCATTTTAATGTGCTTTTATCGAGGCAGAAACAAAATAAGTGTCTTTAAATGAAGGACATCTCATACTACAGTACATCCTAACTCCTGATGACAGCTCAGGGTCAGCATTCAGCTCTGGGTTATAGAGAAATGCTTATTAATAAGCTTTTGCAAGACTGCTTTTAGGTACCTTAGTGCAGTGACAAATGCCCAGGTTCTAGAACAAATGGTTTAAGACCTTTACAGCAACTCCAAACTGCATTTTCAAAAGCTGAATAAAATTTCCAAGTAAGTAAAAGCCTGTTGTTGCCTTTAGCACTTCAGACTTCCATACAGCATACAAGGATTTTAAGTTCACTAGATTTATTCTGCTAAAGGAACTAGGGAGAGTTAGTTTCACACTGAGACCAAAAAATTTGGTTACACAGGACAGTGCTGTTAACACACAGAAGTCTACATAAAATATGTAAACCAAAAAATCTTCACAGACTATATGCAGGCAGACTAAGGTAATTGACTAGGCTTTGAAATACAAGTCTATATAACACACATTAAAATGCTTTAAAAATAAAAATATATTAAATATATGAAATCCAGTACACTAATTTCTATAAAAAGAGAATTTCACTTAAGCTTACAGGAGATCTTTTAAAAATCTTTACACATTAATTCTAAAGTGATTCCCTAATCCTTTTGTTTCTGCTGGCAAAGGCAAGTCTAATGAGATGTGAGCACTAAAAGGAAATCAGGTGCCTTGTGTCACTATTGAAAGTACATCAGCACCATTCTGCAATGCAGTACCCTTTAAAAGGGAACGGCCTTGTTTAAAGCAGTCACCTTGAAGAGGATCAGTATTCCTGGAAACAAAGAGATCATCTCAAGAGACATAAAGAAATCCTCCTTTAAAATGCGAGGTGTTTAAATTATGTTTATTTATCTGTGGTCTTGTAAGACATACAATGAACCTCAGTTCAAGAACCGTGCACATACAGGTTTCTGCTTACACAGTGGTAATATATGGGCACGTATTAATTAACCAGCATAGTCAGTGAATTCCAGATTTTACCAACTTTCATATTTCATACTGCCTCTTTCATATTTCTCTAGTACTAATGTTCCTGGTATTTATTTCAGTAGAAAGGAACAGAATGGATTTATTCCACACAAAGTGTGAGATTACCTACTGTCTTAAAATAGATGCACCCAAAAAAACCCAGGTTTTTTTTAATACAATACATATAGGCGTACAATTGCAAAAATATGTACTCTTTCATGGCAGATGAAATCATTGTCTCAAAACTGAGGGAAACATTCAAGTCAAATCAAAATGTTTCATTTCATTTAAATAGCTAAGAGGGTATTTATTATTTTGAAATAAAAGTGAAATAAATGTCTAGAGAATAACTTATTTTTAGTAAGAAAAAATAAATTATTTAAGTGGAAAATTTCTAAATAAAACTTTCTAAGATATCAGAAATTAGGGAAAGAGTGAGCATTCAGATGAGACTGTCTGAAGAATATGAAATGCAGTTGCAAAATATTCTAGCTTACCAGAATCTACCTTTTTTACCCTTTCCAAGAAAATTCAATTTTTTACTGCAGCATAACAAAACTAAGATTTGCAGTGTTTAACTTCTGCCAGTGAAAATCTAGTCCTGTTATTTCCTGCTCACTTATTTCACAGCTGAGTTTTTGATTTCCACCTCTCCATCTGTGGCCTTTTAGCCACCCCCACAAAGATGATATCAAGCTTGGAGATCTGCATAGTGAGAAATAAATGGGAAACATTAAGCTGTTGCTGCTGTCTGCTGAGAGAACCTCAATCTCCTTTTCTTATAATACCCAACCAGATTCATGAGTTGGGAAAAGGATATTGTCAAGATCTTTGATTGTCCAAAGAAATCCAGAAGAACTAAGAAACTTCTCAAAAATTTTTGTACTGATACATCAGATGTCAACCAGTCTTGACAGGAGATGATATCTCAGTTTTCTTTCCTCTATTGCAGAACACAATGCAAATGTCAACTAGCTCCTTGCATATTCCTGAAGGAATTGCCATGGTAGAATGCTCTTTTGACTTTTTGCTCTCCTTTTTTTTTGTTCTGGATTTTACCTAGATATCTCAGTCAAGCCCATGAACCAGAAAATGTTTTTCTTTACATTCCATTACATTTCTAAGTTTTCTGTTCTTTCACATTATGTTTCCTTTGAAGACACAGAAATCCACTGAGAGTTAACAGCAGATGCAATAAATTTCCTGCAATTATAAGAAATTAACAGTTTCTTCTTATTTCTCTCTCACCTGAAAGTAGTAAAAATACAGATTTACTGAATGTCTGTTTTTTCTGTAGTGGACTGAGAGCATTTGTTTCCTAATAGCACAGGAAATTTTTTAACAGTACATTCCACATGATTTTCTCATCTTGGCAGGTGCTACCATTTCCTTTGTGCTATGTCTGCAAGTCTATAGAACTGCCCCATTTTCTGCCAAATGATTTACCAAATGCCAAATGTCACCTATCTTAACATTTTGACATCTTTGGAGTTTCAAGGTTGAAAAACATACATAATTCGCAAATTTTTATTCTGAACCCATATACTCACTACTAATTGCTACAAAGACAGAATGTAACACACTTGAATTAGCTCATGGGTTAGAAAACTGTCTTTGTCAGACCTTTCACATTCTTCCCAATGTTTAAGAAAATACTGAAGGAAAAGGATGAAGCCTGAAAATATTCAAGAGCCCTTTTTTTCAGCATATTGCAAACATACTTGTCCCTATATACATTCAAGGTCTGTCCATACAATCCATACCATCAATCCAAAAACTTAAGTATGCAGGTATGTCCAGAAATACCATACAGTGATACGCTCTAGATCTGAAGGAAGTATTTCAGGAATTATCCAAACAAGGAAAGGACTCTCTTCTTTCCTAATGAACAATCTTGTTTCTAGTGAACAGTCATTTTCTGAACAGTCAGTTTCTAACGAACAGTCTTGCACAACACTGGTTTTCTTATAAATAAAGACATTAGTGCTCAGTGTTTTAGGGGACCCTCTGCAGTGGCGCTTGCCAGAAGAGTTTGTACGTCAGCAAGCAAATCAATAGTTTTGCAAAGTTCTTCAAAAAGTATTTAATGTAAGGACTCTCTAGAACTGCATTCTCTTCCATACAATTGCTGTCACTAGCTCAAATTAGCCTAAATTGGAGCACTTAACTAGTGATCTGCTTGGCCAGCTTCATTCTGAAGCTGAGTTTGTAAAAAGTAGTTCACAGAGCATGATTCAAGAGAGAGCTGCTGACACTTAATTTTTAGAACTATTCTCATTAGCTTTCTCAAGATGTATTTTGAAAATAATGTCAATTATTTGTCATCTGCCTATGCACCTCTATACTTTAAAAGAGTAAAATTGTTATCTACAGTAATTTTTTTACAGTTTTTTGTGTGGAAAATAAATTTCTGTTTACTTCTAGAAGTTGTGTGGAGAAAATCTATTACATCCAATGAAGAAAAATTCTTGGATTAAATTAATATTCTTTAAATGTCAAACTGATTTTCATCTTGCACACAACAGAATCCATGCACTGTGAAACTAGTTTTATTGTTAAATACTGAAAAACCAAATTAATTTTTAAAATTCTAGAATAGCAATCCCTAGTCTGTTACTCAGGTATCTGAAACATTTTCTCATGACCCTGTCCTTATGAGGGACCATCCTTCCAAGTCAGTGTGGTGAATTTGGTTTGATAGACTAACAATAATTTTCACAACATGCTGCAAATCTCAGTAACCAAAACCATATAACACTTCTCCTTTGACAGTGTCCATATAAACAACTTATTAAGTCAGTAATTATGCTGATGTTTTACATTTCCCATTTCAATGATAGATATTTTGTCAGATATTATGATATGATTGGTGTAATCCAGGAGAGAAGACAAAAGGAAAATATTAGCTTCCATTGCTTGTCAGCTACAAAACCAACTTGGAGTTAAGTATTTTAAGGTTATTAAAATAAATCTGTTGTATAAACCAGACAAATACATAAAAAACATATCATTTTGCTTTCCACAGTGGACTTGATCTTAATCCTAAATAATTTTCAGTTGTATGGATTGTTTTAGGATTCTGCTACTCAAATTATGTGTGAGTCTTGAGCACCAACTAAGAAGTGCCTCACTGACACATTATTTTATTGATCATTAAGACAAACAACTCAGGCCATCTGTGCAGTACATATTGTTTTTACTTCTTCAGGGTTCATAAGATTCATAAGCTAATGTATTTTGTCTTTGCAAGTGACTTTAAAAAGTTAAAGACTCTCTCATTTATTGAATCAGTAAGAAAATAGTGAAGGAATGAGAAGAAGCACTTCAGATTTCTATTTTAAACCCATTTATATTCTACAGGATGAAAAATAGGAAAGTCACAAACTAACTCTTTAGAAATATGTGATAATAGACTGATAGACCAGCCCCAAAATATATCTTTTATTGTAAGTAGGCATCTATATATTCAATCCAAAATATAAACACTTTAAAAGAAAAAGTCCTTAGCTTCAAGAAAGATGCTAATATTTCTTAAGCTTGTATCTTGTTTTCAATACAACTTTCTTGTATAAAATATAAGTGGTCTTTACAATCTTTTCTTGATTTGTTTCAGTGAAGGAAAACCAAATAAAGCAAACCTTGCTGGACAGCTAATGTTATAATACCTTAATTTTCCTTCACAAGGA
>VZTB01000831.1:129765-141887 GCA_013397245.1 Thryothorus ludovicianus | reverse complement strand
ATGGCATAAGCAAAGTATATTGCCAGCGTTTTGTATTAATTTTATTAATTTTTGCAAAAGCAAGTTACTATAATTTATACTGCTTTTGAAAATTCAGTTTATATGTCTTTTGATTTATCAGCAGTATACCATCTTGAGACTGTCTCAGATTATACACAGCCATACCTCTGTGATATTGGTAGATATATTGCATCATGTACTTTCAGCCAGAAATACTGTCTCTGTTTTCTGTGAGAGAAAAAATGGAAGTTTTAAAAAATATGTAATTTGTTGGTTAAATATAATTGGATTAAGCAATCATGCAGTTACAATTTAATTCTTTTAGAAATTTCCNTCTGTCAACAGACAAATGTGTTCAAGAAATGAGTGGATGTGGCACATGCCACGTGATCTAGTTTGACAAGTTGGTGATCAGTCAAAAGTTGGACTTGATCTTGGGGTCTTTTCCAACCTTAATGATTCTGAAATGGAGAACACAGCTATTGTGATATTTGTCCAACAGGCAAGTGAATTATGCCTTGAAAATATTAATAGTATAGATGACCAGTAAATAATTTTTTTTTATATGGCATAAGCAAAGTATATTGCCAGCGTTTTGTATTAATTTTATTAATTTTTGCAAAAGCAAGTTACTATAATTTATACTGCTTTTGAAAATTCAGTTTATATGTCTTTTGATTTATCAGCAGTATACCATCTTGAGACTGTCTCAGATTATACACAGCCATACCTCTGTGATATTGGTAGACATATTGCTTTCAGCCAGAAATAGTCTCTGTTTTCTGTGAGAGAAAAAATGGAGGTTTTAAAAAATACGTAATTTGTTGGTTAAATATAATTGGATTAAGCAATCATGCAGTTACAATTTAATTCTTTTAGAAATTTCCTGCTATTGTGTTCACTACTGCATATGTCAAATGAGAATTGTATTATCTGAATTTAATTAATCTGAAGTCCAAGCCAATAAAGGTAGACAAGAAGAATGTATAAGTTCATACAGAAAATCTGACTCATGTGTGTGACTTCACACTTCATTCTGCTATCATTTTCCATTCAAAGAGCCTGGAAAAGTGCCCATGGAGGTGTCCATAACTTTGAACTCTCTTTTTACTTTCTTTCATAGTGGAGACAATTCAACCGGATAGAAAATTACTTCTTTCCCCTATTATATGACTTGCACCAAATATATTCTGTTTATTAATTAAGTGTTCAAGTCCAGTTGTCCAGATTAATGTGGAAGAATCAATGCATGTAAATGGCACAAGCACACTTGTCTCGGAAACTAGAAGTTACTCTTACTTTCATTAATTCAGGATTAATTCAGCAGGAAAGCTGGCTAATGATTAGAGTTCTTCCATGTATTATTGTGCTCCTTACAACTGATAGGACAGATGCAGTCCTTAAGAAATTTTTAGAGATGGTTTTGGAAGCTTTTTGGTATAAATTAATCCTAGAAGTGTCGTCTAAAAGATAGTCTTAACTAATTGAAGAGGGAGATGTTCAATGGAGATTTGAATCATTCACTTGGTAACATCTTAAACCATACACATGTGTAAAAAACCAAAATATTGAGAAAGGGAAAAGGATTGGGGAAAAAGACTGTGTCAGAAAACGAACTTAAAATCAGTTATTTATACTGGCATTTTTTAGCATGACTCTTGAGACAGTCTGTCATGACAGGTGTTAATTGTATCTTTACAATGTGCATATAATGCTAATTGTTATCCTAATGTTATGAGGGGAAATGCATTTCTCATTTGAAATAAGAAGGCTGGCTTGGGTTCAGCTACAAAAAGTAAGCTTTTTAATGCTGGTCATGCTTCCAGAACGATAACACATTTTGTGTATATTGGTTCCTGATAATCTAATTGAAACTGTAATTAAACTGTATTTTCTTTTAATAAAAAGACTTGGGGCAGAAACTGCCCCAAGGATTTCCTAAATAGCAGAAAAATTGAGAAACAATCAATTTTGAACACCTTCTTATCTTACCTTTCTCCCTGCTAGTTTGTATGTAGGTTTTGGCAGCAGAACAGCAGTCAGATTTCTTCTTATTCTCAACTCACTCATATTGTTACAGTTAATTCTTACACTGGTGAATATACGAGAGCTATTGAAAATTGCCCCCAAGTCTCCAAGTTGAATATGTAGTGGGGTGACAATTTGA
Organism: Thryothorus ludovicianus; assembly: GCA_013397245.1. NCBI lineage: Eukaryota > Metazoa > Chordata > Aves > Passeriformes > Certhiidae > Thryothorus > Thryothorus ludovicianus. Next base: position 139,720 of record VZTB01000831.1, on the reverse strand, counting down.
AGTTATGAGAGCATTTTAAAACCAAAACTTTTACTACATATAAAGAAAAACATTATTTTTTTTCATTATGTGTTTTGCTTTATCTCTTTGATTCTTATAATGCCTCTTGTTACTGTCAGTCCTGAAAGCTGCAATAGGATCCTGAAAATTTCTGAACATGTATGTGTAGAAAATGCAAACTTCTGTGTAAATAAAAATATCATGTATCTATATACAATATATGTTATATATATAATACAGAATAATGTGTAATATTGTAGCAATCTCCAGTTTCAAGTGCCTATATAGCAAAATATAGATAATAAAAGTAAAGTAAGTTTATTTTGCATCAACCTTATGAAAATTAAAATTACATTCTCCAATTGCATGAGGAATTTGGTTGGGGATAAAGTGAGGGAGAGGGAGGAGATTTATGTTCTAATACTCTGAAAGACAATTTTTCCATATTTTCAAGTTCATTTGTCTTGAGAATGTCTTGGCATTATTACTACACTTCACCTGTACTTCTTCTCAGCAGAAGAATTCTTAAAAATTTACTGAAATGGGTATGTATTATTTTATTCACTTTCTAACTATAAGAATGAACTAGAGCTAGCCCCACTGAATCTGCAGGGCTTGAAAATATTCAATAGCCTGGCTGTGCAGTGCATTGTTGTCTTTCTGTTAGCATTATGCATTCCAGTTTTCAGTTTGTACTGGCAAAATGTCACTATGACTGCAGTTTTTATTCCAGTTTCTCTGGGGTATCATGCCTACATTTTTTCCACATAAATTTTCATAATTATTCACCTATGTCTTTTTCTACTCCTAAAATCATTCTTACTGTGAAAATATGTTTTAAGTTCTTAAACTGACATCTATAACTTAATGCTTTTGTTTTGTACAGATCTCATTTCATTGGAACATCTCTTTTGGGACATGTTACCTTCTTTGCTGTTTTTTTTCCATTTGCAGAAAGATCAAAGTAGTGGCAGAAAAGGAAAAAGAGATAAAATTGGAATCACTTAATATAACTCCTGGACCTTCACTTGCTTTTTATGATCTTACATGAGTAATGTAACCGGTTCCATGATTTAGATTTTCAGTGGGGTTTTTTTTTGCTGAGTTAAGAAATCTTTTATATTATTTTTTAAACGTTTAATTATATGCAATTTTAAAGAGCAGTTATTGTTCAAGTATTTTGAGGACACCCTCTACATGTTTATTATTTGTGTATAGAACATGGAGTTATTAGTGCATTTTCAAATAAGTGTAGTTTGTTGTGAATTTATTTTTTCTAAAAGAATACCCAATATCCACATGATTCATATTCAAACATGTTTTTGCTTACTTTGAGATATTAATCACCAGATAAGCTCTCTTTCCTCTCTGCAAACTGGTTTGTAGTGCCACAGGCTTTACAGCTATTCATGTAACTTAAGTGACAAGACCACAGAGAAATACTGACATGAGCTATTTACTGGGGAAAGGAAGTTAATGAATTACTGCTTTTCTCCACAGATCACTAGTACTTGAGGTTTTATAATGGCTAAAACAAAGTTCAACTGAAACTACATAGAAATGGAATTGCATTCAGGATGAAAGGAATAGATTTTTAAGTACTTCTACTTTTTAAGCTGTGTACATTGAACATTTGGAAGTACCAGGTTTAGAGGATGTGCAGTGACAGGCTGGCAGGCATTACAATGATGAGTTGATAAGTGAATTCTTTTCTATTTTGAGGAGACTGGTTGAGTAGTTGAATTTTGAAAAAAACAGTGCCTTTGAAGCAAAAACTTTCCTAAATACTCAGCAGAGTGGGATTTTTGGCATTCAGTTCCAACATTTGTTCTTTCTTTTAGAAGAGCTAATATTGACATCAAGGAAACCTTCTCTCTTCCTGATTAACAAATTTACTTTTAAAGCTTTTGTAAATGTTGTGTGTTTTCTTCTCAGTGTCATTACATAGATGTCATCCATGGAGGATTTGTTATGGTAATATAATCATAGATAGATCCAGAGACGTAGATCATGGATCTGTTTGGTTTTAAGTAGGTATGGTTTGTTTTTTTCATTGTGATTCAGATGCTGAGATGATGAGAACTAGAAATGTTGACCATGACCTTTCATTACAGCAGAATTATACGATATTATCTCTCCATATAAAGATAATAAAGTAGTGGTGATACCACATTAAGGTAATATCAAAAAAGGAATAGTAAGACCTGTAGATTGTTTATAATGTGACAGCAATTACTACAGTCACTTAAAAAATTGTTGTTAAAGTTAAATTTTAAGGTTAAAAACTTTCCACAGCTATAAAACACATTGTCATGGGTTGCAGTGGAAAATGTAATCGGGGTGTGTTATTCTATTATCATCTTTTGGAACTGGGATGGGGGGGTGTGATTTAATCTTCTGTTGATAAGCCAGCTCATAAGAAACCATCAAGAGCAGTTTCCTTATCTCTTCCACGACCCATCCTCCCTCCAGGGATAGGTCTTCTGCTAATGGGACATTGAGTCCACTGGTAAACTTCCATCATCCCATTGGGAAATGCTCCAGTGGGGGGGGGAACTAAGCNAGCCTTTTTAACTGGACTCCCAGAATATGAACCGGCCCGTCCATCACTACTGGACCTTCAGCAGAGGGCTGCACCTTTTTTCCAGGACCACTGCTTCAACAGAGCCACAACTGCTACTCCAGGAAGACTGCAGCCACCATTGCTGCCAGCACCCTGACTAACAGGGTGTCAGGTTGTATTCTGACTCTGACAGTAACTTTCTTTTTCCTTATTGCATGTATTTTGTCTTCTTTTTGTTTTATTTTCCCTTTTCTTATAAACTGTATTTCTGACTTGGAGTGTCTCACTGGTTTTGCTTCTCAAACCAGAACACGCATACTTGCAAAGTACCAGGAAATGCAAAGAAGCTATTTCCCATAGGCCTACTACTAGTAGTACTCTAGTTTATTTTCAACTTCCACCCTAGTAAACTAGAGTACAATTGAATTATCTGAGCTGAAAACTTGACACTCAAAGGCAGAATGCTATGGAAAGAATTGGGAGAAGAAAATGGAGAGATATTTTTTCTAGCTTTATAGCAAAAGTAGTATTAATCAGTACCAAATAATTTATGCAAGAATCAGGTGGTTAATGTTCTAGTTACGTGGTTTTGTGGGGGTTATTTTCTTAAGTAAATTCCTACTGGGTAAAATCCACTGTGTTTTCATGTGTAATGACATGTTGCAAAATAAGTTGTTCCTGAATTCTTGCATTAAAAGACAATTTTGTGGAAATATCTTTAGTTTATCCAGGGTTATAAACCATGGTTAAATAGAGCATTTTTAGTCTTAACTTTGAAATGATGAAGCTAAGCAGATGAGATGAAGTTAAGCAAAAATAGTTCTTACACTAATTTCTTATTTTAATCTCAAATATACTTAATTTCTGAATGTAATAAACATTCATATACATGTAATATACATTACATACAGGGAAGAAGAGAAATTCAGAATGTCTTTATTGATGATATTGAATATCTAAAACTGACTATAACACACATGGGGATAGTGCTTCTCCGATTAGTGAACTACATATCTAAATGGATCAGGTGAAATTTCCTGACCTTATTATTCAAAAACAGTACAGTGAACTGGTGCTCTGAATAATGTTCAAAACCAGGCAAAAATGTGATCCAGACTGTCTCTAACATTTCAGCCATGTAATGTTTGCCTTTAAAAGCTTTGAGGGGATTTGGAATCCCAGAATAACTATGCTGAGAAAAAATAAGGTCTGTTTTATCTTCAGCAATTAGAAAGAATGAGTTCTTTGTGGCAAAGTTTATCACTATAAATAAGCAGTGATATTTTCTAAATTTCTGACAAAATGTTTTTNGTCACATTGGCCAGCTTCCAGTCATCTGGAACCTCACCAGTGAGCCAGGACTGTTGGTAAATGATGGAGAGTGGCTTTGCAATCTCATCTGCCAGCTCCCTCATCACCCTGAGATGGATCCCATCCGGTCCCATAGATTTATGAACGTCCAAGTAGCGCAGCAGTTCACTGCCTGCCTCCTCCTAGATAACAGGGGGACCATTCTGCTCCCTGATACCATTCACTGACTCAGGAGGACACCTGTCCCGAGGACAAACCATCTTCCCACTAAAGACTGAGGCAAAGAAAGTGTTAAGCACTTCCACCTTCTCCCCATCTGCAGTTACTAAGTTCCCTTTCTCATCCAACAGAGAACACAGGTTGGTCTTACTCTTCCTTTTGATGTTAATGTATTTTTATTATCATTCACAAAAGTTGCCAAATTAAGTTCTGAGCTTTGGCATCTCTAATTATTTTCTACATGCCTTAGTAATCCTGTTAAATATTTCCTGAGACCTGACCCTCCTTCCAAAGCTGATAAAAAGAGAATGCTCTTTTTATTCCTAAGTTCATTCAAAGCCCTCTTGCCCATCCAGGCTGGACATTTGCCTCATTGACTCATCTTTTGGCACACAGGTACGGTCTGTTTCTGTGCCCTCAAGATCTCTGTTTTGATGCACACCCACCTTTCCTGGGTTCCTTTGTTTTTAATGGCTGCTTCCCAAAGAACTGTTTGAACAAGTCTCCTAAACAGTCCAAAGTCCGCCCTCCAGAAGTCCAGTGTAAAAGTTTTATTGATATTCCCCTGATTTCATCAAATATTGAGAATTCTATGATTTCATGATCACTGTGTCCCAAGTGGCCTCTGACCACCACATCTCCCACCAGCCCATCTCTATTTGCACACCACAGTTCTAACATAGTCCCTCCCCTGGTGGGCTCGTCCACCAGCTGCAACAAAAATTTGTCCTCCACGCACTCTAAAATCTTCCTGGACTGCCTTTTTTCTGCTGTATTAAGTTCCCAGCAGATGTATGGCAAGTTGAAGTCACCTTCGAGAACAAGGGCTGGCGATCCTGAAACACTCTCTATCTGTTTATAGAATGAGTTGTCCGCCTCTTCTTCCTGGTTGGATGGACGATAACAAACTCCCAGTAGAATGTCAGCATTGTTTGTTTTCCCCTTAATTCTTACCCATAGGCATTCAACTTCATCATCATTAGTTTCAATACCCATGGCATCTTTTTAAAAGCCTTCTTAACATAAAGGGCTCCCCTCCACCTTTTCCCCATTTCCTGTCTCTTCTGAGGAGCTTGTAGCCATCCAGTGCAGTGCTCCAGTTATGGGAGTAATTTCATTATGTTTCCATCATGGCAACTATGTCTCCAAATGCCATATGTTTCTTGTGACTGAATGACTTTCTGTCACACAAGCATAATCACTAATTTTACATTCTCATTTATTGTATTTTTCTAATTTTTGTTATACATTCATACTATGCAATCCAGTGGCCTTGCAGAAAGGTAACACTATTGATTGTTACCATTAGCATTTATCAAGTTATTTTCATGTTGTCTCACTAGAGAAGTAGAACGAGATGTTTTGTTTCTTTGTTTTCCATTATTTCTGGTTCATTTTCATGCAGACACACTACACATGTACTCTGCTGTATATATTTTTAGGAGAATCAAGTCCAAAGATGTATACCTAGATATGGAAACTAAGGAAAAAGGGCTTTTAGAAAGCTCTTGTTTTTCGGTTTTGATCCAAACTCATGAAGTCTGCCTTGTGTATGGTCTCCTGCTAATCTTACTATCAGGACTTTTCATTCCCCAGAAGACCAAAGTTGCCAAAGCTGCAGATTTCAACTAGAGCTTTGAATCTATCTTTTAGTTTGTAAGAATCTTTGAAAGCCTGAGAAATTGTATATGTTCTTCATGAATCAGTGAGAAACTGTGTTTAAAATGACAACACTAGAGGAGAATAATAATGACAGCCTCACATACATTTAGGGCTTTAATATGTGTGGATTTGGGTTTGTTTTTCTAATGAAAGCACCATTTTGGATTAATTACCTATGTGTGGGTTTGGGTTTGTTTTTTCTAGTGAAGGTGCTGTCTTGGATTAGTTACCTATCACAGTGGCTGGGTCAACCACTACCAAAAATTTAAAAAAAAAGTGAAACCACGTGTTCAGCCCCAGTGGCAACAGGAATCTTTGTGACTTTATATCAGGCCTTTAGAAATATATTATAACTGTGGAGAGGCAGTATGTTTGCATAAAGTTTTGTAAATTATAACCAGGACTAAAAGAAATCACAATTTTAGTATTAGAAATATTTTACATAAAGAATGCTAAGTAATAATTAAATCCATGCATATGTGATTATTATTCTGATCTAATTTCATCTATTTGAAGTAGCAGATGACCAAATAGTTGAAACAATATTGTGAACATAATTTCACAGTTTTAAAGAGCATGGAAACTTTTGTCTAAAAACAAACAAGCAAATAAAAACTCCAGCTAAACAGCCCATTTTTTTTTATTGGTGGGCCAAGAGAGTAGCCATCACAGAAAGGAGGGAGTGGCACTACCTTGGAAGTTATATCCCTCTCACAATCAGAGACCTGGTCAAGATGTTCTGACTGTACCACAATGTTGGTTATTCCATACTTATTTAATTCCTTTGATTTCCATTTGAAGCTCTTCTGGCTTATATTAATAGAGAACAATAAGCGATATTTTCAGCAAAGTTTCCAGTAAAGTGTTTTTTTCTCCTCTATTTTTCATTTTCTTACAGCTTATCACATTTTACTGGTGTTTGCTCTTGTTTGCTTTGGCAGAGAAAATTAAAAATCATGTTCATGCATAACTGGTAATTGTACATGAAGTTGCCTCGACACTGAGACTCAGCACTTCAAACCATTCAGCACTCAGACTGAGAAAAATAAATTACCAGCCTATCACTTTGAAGTTTTCAAAAGCATGAAATCATGTGAATTTCTTATCTGAACAACATGTTTATGGTTGTGAATGTTGCTATCTATCGCATCACATATTCTAAATGCCTGTAAAAAAACCCCAAAGCCACGCAACCTACAACTCAAGGAGAATATAATTATAAATATTAAAAATGGATGAGTTTGATATTAGTTGCCATTTAAAATGAAAATTGAATGACATGGGAGCTGGCAGTAGAATGAAAATCAGTATGGGAACAGATGTGGTATCAACAAGATAGAGAAGGATCTAGAAGCTTGGAATATAAATTATTCTGATATATGTGATATATGTACAAATATGATTTACAGTTAGAGGCTAATAAATTGAAATACCTTTTCAGAAAATATTCACATAGCTGTATAACTCCAATGATCCAATTCCACACTTTTCCTTGAAAAGGGAAACAAAATAACTCAAACATATAGTATAAAAACCATAAAACTTAAAATGTCTAGAAGATATCTAGACCAATTAAACTGCTTTATAATAACAGTATTTGTGGCTTTAAATAATTCATTAATGCATGAAAGAAAAAAATAGAAGAGAAATTGGAATCTGATAAGCCTTGCTATCTGAGTAGAAGATCAAAATAAATCTTACAGTTCTCAGAGTTCAAGTATACGGAGCTTGTAATTTTAGGATAAATGACCCAAGGATTGATCTGTGTGGCTTGTGTATGGATTTCCGATGAAATCACATTCAATCACATATTGTTTTATGCAACTGTGTTTCAAAAGTTTTCAACTTTGAAACATGAGCATTTTCCAGAATTTTGCAATTAATTATTCACATCTCTAAAAATGGTGAACCAGTGGTAGGCAAGGACTTTGCCATATAGATGTTTTCATTGCAGAAGAGAAATGCTTCAGTTTCTTAATTACGAAACTAGTAGACACAATAGAGTTGAAATAGGGAGAGGACATATTTGTATCCTTTTCAAACCTTCATATAGTGATGAAAAATCTGGTAATTTATGCAATAAAAAGAACTTCAACCTAAAAAACATAATCCTTTTCAGGTCACATATCTGACTGAAATTTTGAACACATTGAAATGTTTGCTTTCTAATTTGTTTATTATGTTCCATCATGAAGAATTTTTATTATTAGAATGTCATTGTGTCATTGTATTATTGGAATAATGCCTGGTTATGAGATATCGTTATAGAGTTAAAGCATACTGAAGCCTATTTCAAGAAAATAAAATCTAGGTGTAGTCACTGACTTGCTTAATTATTTCCTTAGCTAATATTTTCTTTCTTCTTTGTTCTCTCTTCTCTGTATAAATATTTTTCTCTTTCAAACTGGTGTAGACTAAAATCTTGCTTGTCTTTGTCAGAAGAAAAAGGACAAATGTTAAGGATTGTTACTTTTGGAAACTATATCTGAAATTCAGTTGAATATTGAGCAATTAAGGAATTGCATTAAGAGTTTTCTGGAAGTCCTGTTAACCTTGATTTTGCTGATTGCAGGGCTTTTTGCTAGCTCTCACATTGCGGGAATCTAGTAATAAAGCTTCAATTGATTGTAATGATGCAAGGATAGAGCCTAAGTTGGGAAACAGTAAATGTAACTGGAAACTTGCATGCTTTTAAATGATTTTTTTTTTAAATCCCTTCTCTGAGCTTCTTCTGTGGGCTTTTTTGATATTAGTACTTTTATCTTCTGTTTGTATGAATATAAATATGTCACATTCGTTAAGTATTTTAATACATCTATATTTCATAGCTATAGTGGTCATGTGGTTTAACCCCAGAAGAAGCTTCGAACCACAGAGCTGCTCATGCTACCCAGCAGAGTGAGGGAAGGAATTGGAAGGACAAAAAGGAGAAAGCTCATGAATTCTGATAAAAAAAGAGTTTAATAAATGAAGCACAGCAAAGTAAGGCATTCATTCCCTGCTCCCCAGTGGCTTGTGTCTAGCCACTTCCAGGAAAGCAAGGCCTCAGCATTTGTGGTTACTTGGGAAGAGAGATGCCAAGAGAGATTCCTCTTTGTGGCCTTGACCTTGTCATGCTTAGCATGGCATTGTGGGCTATGGAATATTTCTGTGATCAGCTGAGATCCACTGCTCCTACTGTGTCCCCTCCCAGTCCTCTGTCCACCTCCAGCCAACCTGCTGGGGGACAGAGGGAAAGCCCTGGGGTTCTGTAGGCATTTCTCTGCAACAGCCGAAGCACTACTGGGTTATCCACACGCACAAAGTACAGCACTGCCAAGGATGCTATAAAATAAAAGCAAATATTTACAATTTTGTTAATTCAATATCTTTTGAACTGTCCATTGATATGGCCAGTTATGCATCACAATTGTATGGTTTTCTTGTGTTCCTGGAACCCAGTTTCTAAGATGTGTATAATGTTTGCTATGTTTCAGTCTGGGGATGTCAAGAAAGAGGTATTTTGAGAAAGAAGTTATGGGTAGCAGTTGTTAGTTGATCTTTTTCATCCTGAGTCTCTTCTGACCTTCCCTGGGTAGTCCTGGGTAGTTTAGGAGCTTCCTTCTTGTTCACTCTGTTGATTTGTTCATCACTACTTTCACCAGTGTTTTGATTTGAGACAAACTTTGGATTTTTTTTTCATTTTTTTTCCAACTGCCTTGGTCTATTGTTGCTTTTGACCTTGCAAGTTTTTTGATTCTTTCTATCTGGGGCCAGCTTCAGCTTTTAAAAAATAATTTTTATTCCCCCATTTGTGCTATGTTGTTTCATTTAGTCTTTCTCAAGTTTGTCTTGTAAAGGGGAGAGAGGAGTATGAATTTGTCTTTGGAAGAGTTTGACATAATAATCTCCATACTACTGTAAACATATCAATTCCTTACCTATCTTTTCAGTTTCTTTTCGTTGCACTTGGTTATTTTTTATTACTTGTATTGTTTTTCAAGACATTGTCCTGGTTTAGGGCAAATTTGAGAGAGAAAAAAACAAACCTCTGGATGGAGTCCCTCTAGAAAAACGAATCCGAACCACCCCTCTCCTTAGCTGAATTGGGATAGAAAAAAATTTTCTTTGGAGGAAAGTGGAAAAAAGTTGTTTATTTAACAGACAAAGCACTCCCCAGCACAACAAATGAAGGAAAAACACTGAACAACAAAAACCTCT
>VZTB01000831.1:99875-129579 GCA_013397245.1 Thryothorus ludovicianus | reverse complement strand
TACAACACTTATTTCTGAGCTAAACAGATGAATGGGGATACAATTTAGCATCAACCCAGGACAGACATAGAGAGTCTACTGTGTACTGCAGCATTTAATGCAATTTTCGTACTTTGGCGCCACCAGACATGAGAGGATGAGACATTTACTTTGTTCTAGTGGGAGGGAAAAATCATTCATTTGGAAGAGAGGGGACAAGGAGAGGAAGAAAACAGTGAAAAAAGAGGTATTTGGAACAAAAGTCATCCAGAGAAATACTTGTTCAGTTTTTGAAAAATAAGACAGCCTTTATGGGCTCCTTGTCTAATTAAGCTTTTGAATAACTCATGTAGGCCAAATTATTCAAGTGAATTGGTTATTCCTTCCTCATTTTAAAGGCAATACACGAACTTCTTTTAAAAATACAGCTGAAAGGAAAGTTGTCAAAAATATACAAAATTCTTTTTATGCTTTCTGCCCCTTCCTGTGAAAATGCCTCACTGAGAAAGAGCTACTGCTTAACAATCTGCAGGTTCTGTATCAATAAAGAAATGTCTAATCTTTTTTGTCTACTCCACATCATCCTAGTAGTCTTTATATAAAATCAAAATATTATTTCTTGAGATTTGTACAAGATTTTAAAGTTGATGTGGAAAAGAACTGGATGTTTTTTGCACTTAGGCTGCAAGAGCTTTCCCTGTCATAGTGACTAAACGCTGTAGATGTTTAGAGTTCTTTGAAATAGCTCTGGTTTAAGCACCTGCACCTATAAGAAATTGGCCTGTTTGAACTTCTAGGAAAAACACAGTGTCCTGATTCAGCCAAAATTCCTGTTGACTACCATGTTTCTTTTCCTGACCTGCTTCAGTTTAGGATCTAGAGAGCAAGACTAAAAAAAGCAAAAAATGAAAGACACTATGATTTTAAGGAGTTGCTCCCAAAGAGAAGGAGGTTAGTGAGTACTATATATTTTTATGGAACTATTGTATTTTCTAATGGCCTTTTACTATACCATATTCTGAGAAAGCTAATTTAGGGGGATAAGAAGAGGAAAGATTTCAATAAATGTGATGAACTAGCTAAATATAGAAATGTAATGTTTGACCCATATCATTTTCATAGTAAATCACCAGCCTAAATGCCATTTTCTGACTTTCCACTTTCCAGAAGAATCCTTAAAATAGGTATTTCTTATTTGTGATATTTAATTTTTTTTCTGTGATAATAATACAATTCTTAAACTTCTATTGACAATATCTTGACTGAGTTGATGAAAATTGTTTCAGAGCACTCCAAAATGCATCCCAAATTGTGACAACATCATGTATTGTAACCACCTTTCATTTTTTATGGAAATTGAACAACACATCATCCCTTTATGTACTGTGGGTTCTATGCAGATAATGACATATTAAGTTTACTATTTCTTTCCAAGAACGCTTTGCATGTATAAACCTACCCTCTGGTGTTTAATTATGTGTACTTATTGTATGCACAGCAAAACAGAGATGTGCTTCTCTCTGTGTACATTTTTGATTAGGAACCACTTCCAGAACAAGTGCTAAAAGGCACAGCTTCTTGGTAGACATAGAAATGCACCAGAAGGCTGGCATGACATTTTTTGTGGGGTTAATTTAGTTTCCCAGCCTATGCACCAAATAACGTTGAGGATTTATTTTCTGTTGTAAGGTAGGTTTAAAAGGAAAGAAAGCAAAGCAGATTCAAACTTGAAAATATAAAAAGAAAATTTTATTAACAGAACTAAAGGGGAAAACAATAAGACAATCAGAATAAAATTTCAGGCAACCTTTTTTTCTTTTTTTTACTGACAATGCAAAGATAAAGCCCACAACTTTCAGTCAGTTTACTACCTTTAAAATAGTCTCTTTCTCTTAGGGAGAAGAGTCTCTCTTGTTACGCTATGGAGACTTTTCCACAAGAAAACAGGTTTTCTTGTGGCTTTGTTACCAACGAAAAAACAAACGCCCAGAAATAAAATTCTCAACTGCAGAGGCAAAGTATTTCTCTTGTTTTGCAGGTTTTACACAGCTGCTTTCATAGACCATATCAACTATTGGGATGTCATTTTTAAGAATGAGCTACTTAAGTATACAAAAAAGTTTTTCTTACTATCTTTTTCATCCCTCTCATTTCCCTTTAAATTTCTTATTAAATCACAGCAATATCTATATGTTTCAACTACTAATATTTCAACTCACAATTGTACTAAAATTGCTACTTTCCCTCAATACATTTCTATAAGTCACAGAGAAAATCAACAAAGTCTGATATATCAAATATATTTCTTTATCATAGCTTCAAAAAAGAATTTAAATCTAAGTTCAAAGCATTCTCTTCAATCCCTTCATCTAGAATCAAACTTTTTCTTTACTGACCTCAAGAATAAAGTTTTATCATCAATTAAAACAGTTTTTATAGAGTTTTATGGTGCTGAAAGGTTAATTTGGTCCGAGCTCTGCATGGAGCATTGCCGTGCTTCTCTGCTGCCACCTGCTTATCTGTTAGCATCATATGAGCTGGCCTGGCTCTGCTGAGGTGCTGAGACTAAGAAAAGAAAAACTGCAGCTAATGTTTTTGTCCTTTTACATGCAGTAAAGTTAGTAAAGGTAGCTGAGGAACTGAAATTCATTGTGAGCCATGCTGAGGTGGCTGTGGCTGCCCAGTACCATCCCAGCTGCTGCAATCTTTGGGGCTCTCTGTCTCGGGGCTGCTCCTGGCATTGGAACCTCCTCCTGGCCTTGGGCCCTGCTCACTCCCCTGTGAGAGGCTCACCATCCCTCTCACCACCCCTCTGGAAAATCTCAACTGGGCCAGGGAGATCAGATCAGCCCAAGCCCAGCCACACTGGGCTGAGCGGGCTGGTTCAGACTTGGTCCAGGCCCGCTGCCTCCTCCCCAGGCTGGAAGTTAAGAGTCTTACCCTCTGCTTTTTTTTTTTATTTTTTTTTTAAGAATGTGTCCTTACAAAAGTGTAGCAACTTTCTCATTGGCTGAATTGAAACAATGCCAACCTACGACATAAATAATCCTGTACTAAAAGCAAGTTTGTTCTTCCATCACACTGACAATTTGATCTTGAAAAGCTGTTAAGCTTAATAGCATTTTGGAATGCTTTGTTCAAAGTTAATGTAAGACACTTGCTGTTCCTTTTTTCTTTTTTAATATCAGTTGATGCGTGACACAATTTACCATCTTTTCTTTCCTGCCAACACAGCGGATGTAAAATGGATGGATGTTTAGAGCGGGTGCTGTTTGAACTGTGGCAGACAAAGCACAGTAAGGCACAGCAACAGAATCTTTTTTGCCTCCAATTTAGCCTTTCATGTAATCTTTAAGCTAATTGAGCACAACTGGATTGAGCTTCTCAATTTTTCTCTTCTCCGTGTACAAGAAATGATTAATAATGAGCCAGGCAGCCAGGAAACTAAAGGATGTTCTGTTACTTCTGGTAATGAGGCTGGTTTCGTAGTTTCACTTGCTGTTGTTTGTAGCCCATTTTTTTCAGCAGAACTTTCATTTAAAAAGAGGGTTAAAATAATGTAATTACACTTCTTAGTTTGCTAGTATCATCCATCCCAATTTCATTTAAAAAAAATGAAAAAAGAAGAAAAATAAGTTTATGAAGTATAATTTGCTGTCTGACATAGATGCAGCGATCTGCTTATTATATTATAAAATATTTATAAGCAGAACATGATCCATTAAACGCATTGCATTTCTGAAAATTTACCCATGAACAGAGATATATTCCATGGTCTGAAAACTAATAAAAATGAGTAAAACTTATGTTATAATGGATATTTACTCAGAGCACAGAAAAGGCTTTTTTGAACTTGTCCATCTTGTGCTTAATCTACTTGATTTGTACTTCATCAAAAAAGTGTTTCTATAACTTGAAAATAAGAAATCGGCATATGAGATGTTAAAAAAAAAAAAAGAACGGGGGAATTAAATACACCAACTATATAGCAGGAATAAATATTATAGTCAACTTAATATACCATACCCATGCTAAAGAAAGATTAAAATCTGAGACATGTTGAGGATTAATATCTGGAAATTCTTATATATAGATAGACATATATAACTTACATCATTCATCCCTAGCTTTTTCTCCCAGATGGGGCAAGAAACTGTAGACATTTTATTTTATTTTATGCTTTATGTTCTTTGTCTCTCACTTGAGTGAAAATTACTAGAATAATGATTTTCAAACCCTGAGACACATTGCTTTGAATTCTTAAACATCACTAGACATCTACACATTCCATTCACTCAAGTTCTCCCAATTTTTTTTTCTTTAAATTGTTTCCTGAATTAGAGGGGAACGTTCTTGTGAGTAGTGTTGGGGTGGCAGCTCTTGGCCTACATGGGAAATCTACGAAGCAGTGATGAGAGAGACAGAAGTTAGTGAAAACAGCTGAAGCCAACTCAGTTGTGGTGATTGGCAGGGCTGAGACTCTCTGCGTGTTTGACAGGCTCAATGGGTGTTTCAGTTCACATCCTTGTTTCAGGGGGAAATCAGATTAGCTGTAATAACTGTCTGCTAATTGTAGGTCACTTGTATTGTGGGTGTGCAGTGGTATATCTTCATTTTCTGAGGGACATTGCTCATGTTCTAGGTGTATGATAACTCATTTAATAGTTTATGAGCATTGCAGATGTTAATGTTGTGAAAACAGATCTGACAGCCCTGAAAGATGCCGCATTAATCACAGGAGCAGCACTGTATCTGTACAGTGTGGCCAACAGCTTGGACCCACAGAAGTAGCAAGTCTTTTATTCTGATGCCCTTTCTTTCACTTTTGTATGTCAAAGGCATGAGGGTGAGAGGGAAGAGTTGTTTCAAACTGAAAATGTCATCAGTGAAAAATTGTAATGCAGTGTTCAAAACAGGGAGGTGAGAGAGTGAATTAATGGTAAATAAAATTGCTGTTGAAGGAAATGCACTTGCAAAGATAACAGCCAGGCAGGAGTGACAGATAGAACACTTGGAATAATGCTCAGAATTGTATTCAGATATAATCAAGAAATAAAGGCAAAATTTTTAAAGGCAATAATTCCAGAATAATTGAGTTGGTAAAATAAGTATTAAAGAACAATGAGAAGCTAGTTGTTCTGTAGTCCCTATTGCCACATTTTAAAACTAGCACATGCTTTCTTTGGGCTGAAGTTCACCAAAGGACCAAACTCTAGAAAATACTCCTGTTTTACCAGGACTCTGAAGCCCTCTAATATGTAGCTCTGACTTCTGTAGCTCAGGAGTAGCTTCTGAAGTGTAAGTGGCACATGTTATTGTTACAGGGAGATTTTTAATTTGTGCTTCTATTGCCCAAAGAATACTTATCTTTTAATTAAAGGTCAAAAAAATCTCAGTATGTGCTGTTTGTACAAAATCCTCTAACAGAAATAGCTGTGTAATTGTGGTTATTATTCCTGTGTGTAATACACTGTTCCCTGTATGTTCCCTGATTCATATGAGTGGAAAAACACACAATTGTTATACAGACAGAACAAATATTTATTCCAGCATGAGCACAGAAATTCAGAAAAAAAGGCTTCAGCTTCACTAATTAAACTGTTAAAAGACTATGAAGGCTTCTTAGCTAACTTAGCAGTTTTATTTTTTGTTCTTCCAAAGAGTAGCATAATTTGTTCTTGTGAAGCAAGGATGCCATCAATAACAATTAGTTATTGAGGAATGAGGGTCAAAATCTGATGTTACGTAACTCATTTCTGTGACAGAAACTACTTCATTGGTGTGGTCAGTCATCTGAGGCGCATAAAGAGCACACCTGAGTCAAATTCCAGAGCAATGGTTATGGCAGCTTTTAAGATAGGAGTAATGAATAGGATTGAAGTGAATCCAGAATTTGCCTGTGGATGGAGTGGCTAAGTTTTCTTCATTGCTGTTATTTGGCAGAAAAAAGAAAACGTTCCTAAAGGTATCAGAAGTCATTATTCTGAAAGCAAGATTTTAGTTTTTACAGAAATCAAAATGTTTTTGCCAACATGGGAGACAGTTCTGGATGTTATTGAATGCTAAGGAAACTGACGAAATTTTCAAGTGGAAGGCAAATATCCTAAATATCTCTATATATGTAGCCACATATTAAAATCCACGTAGAAATGCATCTAAACTCCTGTGTACTCTTAATGTACAAACCTCTCTATAGTGCAGCCAATGAATTGAAACAACTTTTACTGAGCTCCTGCCATCAGGTTTTAAAACCTTGTTTCATTTATGTCAGATTAAGTGAAGGCTCTGCACAGATTCTGTACTGTAATATATTGAAGAGACTGAAAAAACAGACTTCTTGCCAATCTGGCCTTGTCATAGAATCAGTTCTTTGGAAATGGGACTTGTTCCTAACCTGGTCTGGATTGCATCCATTGCTTCAAATGTTTATAGCTCCATAGCCCCTGTATTGCTCAACTGTTATGTGTTAACACATGAAGCATTTGACTTCACAAGGAAAACCTGGCCATGAGAGAAGTGCTAAGCATTTGAGTCTTACATTTTATTTTATTTTCTTATATTTAAAATTATCTTTCTGATGTTTGTGATGGATACCTGTTTTCCTCTCTATAGCGGTGCTGAGTTGGGTTTGTTGTAGCAGGATAAGATGGGGGTGACTGCTTTAGCATATTCCTGCATGAAGGAAGAAGGAGTGGCATTGCAGATGTCAACCATTACTCTTGGAGTTTTTTGCTCTTTCACATTTCAAAAGCCTGCTACTGCTGTGCTGAGAATCCAGTAAGACCAGTAGTGGTCCCAAAAAGTAAAGTTTGGTAAGTTCATAAGCAAGCAACAAACAATGCTTTGCAATTTCTCCACTTTTGTTAGTTGTATCTCCTGGGAGTTTGCAAAAAGCTCAAATATCTTGAAGTACTGCAGCAAAAAAGTAGAGAGGTACTTGTCCATGAAGTTAATTTGTTTCTCAGTGGGTGATGTGGGACTAATATGCATAGTTTCAGGCTGATGAGATACTCTTCTGTACCTAATTAATCCAAAATCCTGAATACTCCTTCAGGCAATCTGAAATGAAGACACTTATTCATAACAAATTCTAGTTATGGTATCAACTTTTAAAGCTAAGAAATTAAATAGAGATATTTTGGATTAGGAAAGGGGAAATATGCTTAAGTTCTATACATATGGTACAGACCTAAATATTAAAGAATGAGAAGAATTGTGGAAGTCTTCTTATCACACTTGAATGAGTCATTTACAATATAGTCCTTCAAAACACATACAACATATGGGAAGGGGATCCCTGTGGCAAATAGTGAATGCTGTGGTAACATTTTTTTTGCTGATTCAGTCAGTTGTCTTAAGAACATCCTCCCAACCTGTTTTAATTGTTTGAGTTTATCATCAGAAAAATATAATTATTTTACTGTTGTTTGCTGTTGACTGAACTGTTTCATAGGTCTGTGCATTAGTGAAATTCACTAAGACAAGTTAAAAGACTGGAAAGACTGAAAAATGTCCTTCTTGATATTCAGTACTAATAGATTTGTATCAGAATATGCATATATGCAAACTACTAACATAAAAACATCTATATTTTTAATCAACAATAGTGTGGCCAGCAGGACCAGGGCAGTGATCATCCCCTTGTACTTGGCACTGGTGAGGCCACACCTTTTAATCCTGTATCCCGTTCTGGGCCCCTAACTGTGAAAAAATTTTCTTTCGTGCAGTGCCTGAGAAATTTTGAAAGATGTGAATTTCCATTTTTTCTTTTATGCACAGAAAATGACATAATTTGGAGGAAAATTGGTATTTCTCACCATGCCCTAGGAATATAATTACCATCCATTGGAACAGGCAGACCATTTCCTTTGTGATTTGTTATTGTGCCACTTTGGGACACATTTCCTTTGAAAAGGTTTCGCATATAAGGTTCACATAAGTATTTGTGTAGTGTATGGTTTATTTGAGTCTTCATTTCTTGCTTAAAAAATTAGAGTATCACTAGACGTTTTCTGGAGGAAGACATGAGAAGCAGAATTATTTTAGATGGCTTTCTAGATTGCCCCAAAACACATGGAATAAATGTCCCTGAAATACATATTTCTGTGGGAGTTCTTGACATGGATGTATTTTGTAGGCAAAAAAAATCTCTGTCTGATTATTTTGTGAGCTGTTGCTATTCAGATCTTTGAGGAGAAACTAAGGGATGGATAGGAGAAACTGCTGTTGTAAAAATTTATTTGCCTTGCTCCAGCAATACTGTTCAACAACAGAAAACAGCCTACAAAAGAGGAACATTAAAGCATGTCCTGACTATTCAGGGATGCTGACAGGAAAGCAAAAGCACAGTTTAGGCTGAGAGTGAAAAGAAGTATCAATGGCAGCAAGGGCTTTGGCTGTTACAATAACAGGAGAAAGGTGAAGAAGTACCTACAGTTGAACAGCAACCTAAACATAGTTCAGGAGTGGAGGAAGAAGTGGATGCAACCATCAGGAGAATAAATGTGCGGAATAAATGGATGTAGGGAAAATCTGGTTGGGATTAGGCCCGAGTAGAAGGAAAGAAATTCAGGTAACTTAAAAGGAAACAGAATATAGCACTCCTGACATACCTGTACAGAATTTTTGATGGTTAAATGGTTAAATCAAATTGCTGATGATCGTTTCTCATTTTCTTTCTCCCATGTCCCTAATGGGAGAGAAGAGAGAATTTCTCATCTAGAGAGAATCCTGTCAGGTATGAGAAACTGCTCTCTTCACTTTTCTCTCTCTCTTTTTTTTTTTTAATCTTAACTAAAATGCAATAGTAATACAAGGATACTGACTATCATGCAGAGGTCTTGAAGGACTTAACCAATGATGCCTTGGAAGTTTGTTTGGTTTTTTTTTTTAATTAGTGTAGTGGAATTTTTTGTATAATGATGATTTTTGGAAATTATTTGCAGAATTTTGCCTTCAGAATCAAAATGGATTTAATATTGCTACTTTATTTACTGAGATATTAAGGACAAAGGTAGGATTAATGGTATGTGTTTGGCTATAATTTGGAAAATGAATCTTTGTTAATAATATAGAGCCTGTTTATTGATTTTCATTTAAGAGGAAAAAAAAAAAGGCAAGCTGAATAAATGACAGAAGCAGCATTTGTCTCATTTCTATAGAGAGGTACCATTGATTCATTAGCTGAAAATGCAGTAAATTTAAGAGCTGTTTGCATACAGTGAACATGCTGAAAAACAGTTAATATAACTTGCCTGATAAATCAGAGAAACTCAATAAACAATCCTTAGAAGTATTCCTCAATATAATTTTAGCTTCTATAGACACAATTAATAGGGGCTGTCATCAATCATTTTAACTTGTATTATTGCAGAATATAAATGTGTTTTCATTTTACTCTAGGAAATGAAATTAAAAATATTTCATTAACAAACAAAATCTAATATTTTCTATTTTGTTTTCATCACATATTCAAGAACATGATCTAAATTAGATCTATAAAAACTGTAGTGTTGCACAGAGCAGCAGTAATATGAAATTAGAAAGATTAAGTTGTTTAATGTCTTATCTTTAGCATTTTGATTTAGCTGCTCTTTGTTTCAGAGTTGTTTATTTGCACTTTCAGCTTTATAAGTAAATGTCACCTAAAGCTGAAGATAACCCAAAATATGCACAGGTGTGGCTAATCTCTGTGTTATCCTGCCCTTTCTTTTCCTAAATCTCTTGAAGCTGTGCCTTGTTATCATTATGAGCCAGGTATTGCGAAATACAGTTTGGGATTTCAAGCATATTAGAACTTGGGTTCTGCTTCCAAAGCTGAGTCAATGTCACCTAGGAAGACCCTCTTTAGGGGTTTTGTCTTAGTATTACAAAGTGCAGTAACAATTAGAGAGTCAATTGGAATGAGGGCAATGCTGACAATAATCATCTGATTTCATTCAGTTTTCTGGAGGTATCCATGCTTCCTCAGAAAGGTCAGAGGAGATTTTAGAATGGCCATTCCCAAGGTAATAAAATATAATGTCAGCAAGTCTCAATCTTCTGATAGCACAGTTTCTTTCTTCCTCTCTCCTGTGCACAAGCCAACCTTCTTTAAAAGAACAGCTCACTAAAAGCAGGATCTAAAAACTGTCAGCTGGTGCAGTGTTCCATTCTTTGCCTTTGTCCCGAAGTATAATTCTATATACTTTTGAAATGCACACATCTGAACATAAATTCATACATATTTCAGAGATCTAGATTTAAAAATAAAAACTAGTCACATGCACATTTATGCTGTGCATACACATACCTCTTGTCCATTGAGACATGTTTATTTTTGTTCCTTATCCCTCACTTTTGGAGCCTGAGCCTATTAGCATCAATTATCTGCCAGGATTTCAGTTTTCCTGTGCTACTTGTGTAAGAAAAATGTGACATTTCACTTATTTTTTATTATCAGGCTATGGGCCGTGTTAAAATAAATGACCTCTTCACAGTTATTAACAGCCAGTTTTCTGGAAGTGGATTTTGAACCTGAAGAGATTAATTCCTTTGCAACTCTTCACCCAGGGAGTTCAGCACTGAGCCAGGGTTCTGTACCTTTCCTTCAAAGTTTTATCGTGATAGACACTGTGATAGGTTTCAAATAATACAATATAATAGTAATGTAACTATTATCATGGGAGCACAAGAAGTTTGATGATCTGGATTCCTCTATCTGGCCTCTTCCACTAACAAAAAAAAAGATTTTCTGAATTAGATTTCTATCCTGGTGCTCTGCCCCATGGCCTGAGTACTGGATTGCTATAATCATTTTATATCTTCCCTATGAGAGAGGTTGTCAATAAGGGTTTCATTAAAATAGAAATTGCAGGGATTACTCGTCTTAACAGGGCCTGCTGTTCCTCTAACTCTATCTCACTATGACAGACATCTTCTACCTTTCTAGTTCACTTCATAGCCCAAAAGAAATTTACTTTATCTTTTGGTTTGGTTAAAGAGCCATCTCTGGCCCTTGTGAGATATCTCTGGTTTTGTAATAAAAAATTGTCTTTGAATTTTTGAAGTCCCAGTCCCAGCACTTCTACCAGTGAAAGAGCTGCAATCCTGTGCAGGACAGAATCTGAACCTGGTGTTTCTGGTAATCTGTCTACTACTGATTTGCTTACAGGTATAGTCTAGTTAATTGTGGCAGTGAAAATGTTCTTTTTTATGACAGCTGCTTCTAGAAAAAAACTTGAAAAAGTTAAACTTTCTGGTTATTTTCCTGTATACTAAATTCTTTCTGGATAAAGTGTACTGTAGAAATTATTTACAGCTCTCCTAAGGTGATCTGAGAATTCTGGCTGAGCCAGGAAATTAATTTATCTGTCACCTTTTTCTAAACTTGATGCATACTGAGTTTATCCTTCCTCTTCTCAGTGTCATTTAGGGAATTGATTTTTGAGTTGTTTCTCTCATGCCTTCTTGAAATGTTGAAAAATGCTTCCAAGGCTGTTCCTTTGAAGGCTAAGAAGTTGCTGTAATCTCTATGCTGAGACTCTAATTGAATAATGTTTATTGTGAGATCTCCAAATTCATAGTGGAAGTGAGGATACTTTAGAGTTTGGACTAGATGGGAGGTACCACTAAGAAATGCATGTGACAACTGTCAAGGTACCACCAAGTGCTCCAAAGCAAATTTAATAAATCCTTTGTCATCCTCAATCAATTCAGGAATGAAACTGGAGTGTATTTTTTCACTTTTTTTTTCCTTCAATGAGAGATTAAGAGATGACCTTCAGTGTAAATATATGTTTGCTCTATCACTGGAATGCTACAGAGAGATGTTTTTCTCCTTGAATCCAAATATTCTTTAAGTTGTGCAATCATTGCATATCCCTCTTGTCCTGGTTTAGGGCAAATTTGGGAGAGGGGAAAAAAACAACCTCTGGGTGGACCACCCTTCCCCTTAGCTGAATTGGGATAGAAAAAAAAATTTCCTTGAAGGAAAGTGGAAAAAAGTTGTTTATTTAACAGGCAAAACACTCCCCAGCACAACAAATGAAGGAACAACACTGAACAACAAAAACCTCTCGCCGCTCCGCAGAGATGCCAGAAAGTCTCTCTCGTGGCTGTAGCTCGGCTCAGTTGCTGTTGGTTGCTGGAAAGGCCGGGCCCAGGCCAGGCCTGGTGGCCAAGGCCTGAGCTCCTGGGGCCCTTTAGGGTGTTTAGTCCAGAGCAGGTTCAAACAGTTCCAGGAAAAAGGAAAAAAAACGCAGTTTGGAGAACTTCTTTACCTCAGCTAGCCAAAAAAAAAACTAACATAAGGCAAAGGAGAGCTCTCTTCTGCAGTCCACACACTGCCCACCACACAGCCATGTGTGAAGGAAAACTGAAAACTCTGATCTTTATGTTTAGAAAACAACTGCCTCAGACATTCCACCGCGTCTTCTTTACTCTCAGATCCAATTTTTAAAGGTACAACACTTATTTCTGAGCTGAACATTTGAATGGGGATACAATTTAGCATCAACCCAGGACACCTCTTTTTCATTTTGTATTCCATTTCTCTGAAAGCCTTTCCAGGATCCTTTATTTCTGGAATTCTGCTGATGAGATGACAGAGAGGTGTTTTTGAGTTCATTTTGTCCTATTTTGATGAGCTGACCATAAGTAATTAAAACAACAGAACAACTCCTGTGCTCAGTGATGCACACATCAAATGCACACGTAAACTAAACTTGGTATCTCATGAGGTTTATACATGTGCAGAGGTTAATCAACACAGCAACTTTTTATCATCTCCCCTTATACCCTTTGGCAAGATAGACCCAGAAAAAGCCATCTGACTATTCCTTCTTTGCTGCTTTTGTAATTTTGATCTAGATTTACTGGTAGGTAATCAAGATACAGAAATAGCAGTTTTTAAGATATCACTGAAGTTTATCACTTGGAAGTCAAAGTACTGAGGGTTTCCAGTTTGAAAAAGAGAAGAATACAGCCTCTCCAACTCTTAAATGAGGAACAGGTTTTTCATTTTTGAAGCTTTCTGTCAAGTATTATGTGCATTTTTTATTTAGCATTCTTCTTAAAAGGAGACACTCTTAACGACTGTCTTGCGCATCCCTTGGCAAAATTCTTGATTTTCAGTTTTACTAAAGCATTCTGCAGTGAATGTTTTAGTATGGACAGAGAAGTTATCTTCTAATCTGAAATATCTGCTATCTAGGCCTTGTTTTTATGCTATAACTGGCACATTGGGCTTACCTAGTATTATATTTCTCTGGGTATTCTGTGTTTTGGGGTTGTTTGTTTGCTTACTTGCTTGCTTATTTGTTTGTTTTGTCTTGTCTTTTTGTAGAAAAAATATTTTGAGAAAATTGCTTTGCATGTACTCCTACAGAAATCCAAAATGATAATCAGTTTTCAGAATCTGATTACGCTTTTTCATTTTCTAATACTAGTGATGGCTTGTAAATCTAAACAGCATAAGCAATTTCGGTTCTTTGAACCTTCAGTCTCCAAACCTGATTTAGTATGCATAAACACAGATTAAATATCTTTGTTTATGTTGTAAAGAAAAATGAATTGGCTTAATGAAATGAGTATTCTGGCTTATGCTACTTTTTGTAAAGTACTGGTAAAATGTCATAATCAGAGAAGTACATGTGCATATTGTATTTTCTTCAAACATGTAGTTTGTGGAGAAAATAAGGGGTTTCTCTCCTGATATGATAAATATATGATGGAAATGGAATGGAAAATGAACACTTTTCAGTCCAGTCACAGCCTTTTTATGCAAATAACCAATCTGTTTTTTTTCAGGAGATTTACTTAGGCTATTATTTCTGCTTAGTCCTTATCTAGGTTTTACTAGTTGATGCTTAACATGTGCCTAATGCAAATCTATGTAATTAAAAATGTCCATATGACACTAGCTCAAGCGACGATACTATGTGAATTTAGAAAACTAGCTGGTTTATTTCTTTATGGATTTTTTCAGAAGAGTAAATACGTAACAAAACAATACAGTCACTTTAGTAAACTATTTTTGTATAAAATTACAATTCAAGGAAATTTATTTATTCTTAGCTATATTTTACCACAATAATATAGAAGTATTAACTTATGTGTTTGATATCAAAGACCACATCTTTCCCTTATGTGATACCTCCAATTAAATTAAGTTCAACTTTTTTATGTTTATACAGGTTTTTTTTATTATTATGCTTAGTTCAAATAAATAATTAGTCAAATAAAAATTAGTTCAAATGAATAATTTCAAGATGGGTTTATAATTGAACACTGAAGTAGTCGTATTTGTGTCCTGGATCAATTAATATTCAGTTTTTTTATGGGGTTGTTTGTGTGGAATAGATTCTTCAAGCTGATTTGATAGTACTGAAGGGATTTCCAGTTGAATGACCTCTGTAAGGTAGAGTGTGGAAAATGCATTTTCTACTCACATGAGCAACATGTGCTGTGTGTTAGCCATGCTAACACTGACTAACGTGTGCAGAACTCAAACTCCTTGTAGGAGTTGGTAGCCAGGGTCAGGAGGAGCAGCTTATGGGTATTAAATGGTAACTCTGTGTTCTCTGACTCAGGCAAGGAATGCTTTTTACTACCTTTCTCTCAAAAGCTTTATTTCTTCTTGCTAAACATTTTTCAGGGGGACTTTCACATGTAAGCCCATTCATACATTTGACACAGAAACATCTTCAGGGTTTTGTACTTCTCCATATTCCCTTCTCTTAGTCTGTCTCCCCTTAGTTTCTTAACTCTGATTGTGTTTTAGCATCTGCAACCAAAAATAAACCATCTCTGTCACTATTTTCCATTATGACTTCCTTGAATCAGATTTCTGTTAAGCCAGCAGTGAAGCTGAAGTTTAGCTCTGAGTCATTCCTACAAGTAACATTATTCATGGAAAATACAATTGTTTATATAACTGTGTATATATGTCTGTAAATATATATATATTAATATATATGCATATATGTATGTATGTATATCTATACACATATATGGACAAGTGCTTAATGTCAGAAGTTAATACATAAAGTATTCAAAATGTGGAAAGAAACATTTAACTCACCTGTATTTCCTCTGGCAATGAGCTGGAAAGAAAAAAATCACAGTTTATCATAATGGATTAGGTCAGCTAAATCAAACTAGAGATCATTTGTTAATCTGTTAGTTCAGTAGACAAAATGAATATTCATCAAAGAAAACTGTTTTAATTTATGTTATGGTATCTAAAGTTTTAGTTTTTATGAGTCATATTAGAAAAGAACTCCTATGTTTCTGGCTTTATATAGAACAAGAATCTCTTTTTCCTTAGACTGAATTGAATGAGGGATTTTAATATTCTAAGTGTTGGTTTCTGTTGCTTAAACTGCTGAATCTTACCCTTTTTGTAAACCATATGGCAGAGAAGATGTGAGGAACTCAGTACTGAGTTACATATAAAGGTATAACTTAGTATGTAGCAGAAATATTCGAGATTTTGCTGGTCCCTACCTGTGAACATGTGATAAAAGCTAAGGATTAGGTCAAAGTAATTTTAATAAAGTGGACTGTATTAATGAAATAGTAAGGAAGGCAGCCAGACAACCTGTAATGTGCTGAAGATTTAAATGCCAAAACCAGACAAACATGAATGTGGACATATATAACCTATTATTTAATTCCTAATATATTCAGTTGTGAATGGAACTTCATTTTCTAATGCAACCAAGGATTTTGCATGTTTCATCAAAATATACGGAAACATTTCCAAATGCTGGATATTCAACACTTCCATAAATTCAAAACTTCAAGTTATTTCAGAAATATATATCAAATACATGTCTATTATCAATGAATAATCGATATATCAAGTCAAATACACACACAAATATATATGAAATTTATATTAAAATAGACATTGCAAATATATATCAAGTATCTTGATGTAATATTTCTGAGGAGGTATTAGCCTATTCATGTTAGGTTCCTTTTGCAACTAATTAAAAAAAAATAAAAACTAAAGGGAAAGGGCTCTTGGAGGTTGAGAGTCAGCTGGTGCATTTTAGATACCTATTTTAGGTTACAGTTCATGGCCTCCAAAAGTGTTTATTCCCTCTACAATCAATAAGTCATCAGTGTCTACAATAAGAAATTTAAATGTGGTGGATGATGTACACAGTGTTTATAGAGCACTACAGTAATGTATATGTTATATAATTGTGGTCTTTTGATTTTATTTTGGTTAACTAATAATGATACAAATACTTTATAAAATTTAAACTAAGTTGGGTTTTTTTTTATAATTCATCTATTATGTAATAGAGATTATCTAAAAAGGAGAAAGTAAGTTAGATTTTTGTCTGCAAATATTCCAGGTTTTGTTGGTTTTAGTTTTTTTTCTGACTCAGGACATATCTTATTCCCTGCATTTTTGGGAAGCTTTGTTGGCTCATCTAACCCTCAGGTCCTCCAGCTGGTTTCATTGATTTTTCTCACAGCCTGCAATGGGAATTTGTTCCCCTCCTCTTAATGGACATGCTCAAAAAGATCTGTTGTATGAAAACACACAGCATTGATCTCAGGGCTAATCAAAGAACAATAAAATGTCTGGACACTGGCCCCATAAAATAAATTTCCATAAAGCAAGTAAGTCAAAATACTAATTATATCAGTGAAAGAAATATGTTCAATTTGCTACAGCATGGAAAGCTTGAACCCTTACAGAATCATACAACAAAGCTATTGCTATTTCTATTCCAATAAAGGATAATTCATTGCCCTGTCAAACACCCTGCCTCACCTATTTCCTTCTCAAAAATTATTTAAAAGATATTCTAGGATACTGATTTTAATGAAGATTTTTCTAAAATCCTTTTGTTGTATTTCTTCCCTTTAATCGATTAAAATATTCAGAATGAAAAATAAACCAGTAAATTTTTCCTGAAGTTGTGAAAGGATGTCATATCATATCTAACCAAAGTAACCATATATGTAGAGGTGGATACTGCACACAAATTTCAGCCTGAAGCTGAGAATGGCTCCACAATGTGTTAAAATGCTCATTTTAAAGAGAAAACACATAGTTTTTAGTTGCTGTTCAGTATATGCTTAAATATTTATGCAAAGCAAATATCCTCAGAAAAGAAACTGGGAGCACTCCACCACAAATTGTCCTGTAGCTTTCAGGCAGAGATGCTGTCTTTAAAAATGAGCAGTCCAAATTCAAATCCCTTGGAGTCCTGAGACTCAAAATCTTGTTATGGGTAAAAGGGAGCATAACACATAAATGACTCGAAGAATTTATTGCTAGTGTCACTGAATTTAAACTGCCTATTTGGTCAAATGAGTAGAAGGAAGCCCTCAAAGTTATTATGTAAAAAATCTTCCTGGTGTTAATCTCTTTTTAATAGTTTTCTACCTAGATCCTAAGGCTCACAATTCCTATACTCAGGAAGGGGAGGTGAGAGTGTCTATGAAGTCATAATATCTCCAGGTCTTTCCCAAGAGGAATTCAATGCCTGCAGGGTGTGGGTTCATCCTACCATTTCAAAAGGAGCATGGACATGATGCTTTCTTCCTTCTCAGTCTTGAGTACATATTGAATTTTTTTTGTTTTCTTATCCATACCTACTATGCCACACCCATCTTGCTCTAAGGACCCCAGACCTGGATGCAGTACTCCTGATAGGACCCCACAAGGACAGAATAGAGAATAATGATGATAATAATAATAATTAATGTATTGCTATAGCAATTATTTTGAGAGGTTTCTTTGCCACCATTGTTTTTGTATTTTAAGCAGCTGAAAAAATCTGTTTAAATATAAATGAACTGCATGAAACTGCATGCCTAGAAAATGAGGCTCATGCAACTACTTTTTTCTGTTATTTTTCTTGAGAAGTACAGAATTCCACGGCCAATTTCAGCCAGAACTGACACTAAAACCAGACTCATAAAATAGCCTGGTTTGGAATGGACCTAACAGTTACATCTCATTCCAACTCCCTGCCATTCTCACTAGATCAGGGTGATCAGAGCTACATCCACTGGCCTTGAACACTTCCAGGTCATATGAAAAAATCAGAGAGAGACAGTTTGGTTTCTTGGAAATATACAGCAGGATAGTTGCCTTTCCGAACAAACATGAGTTTAGTTAAGGTAAGTGAGAAAAGCACAAGAATAATATGTTAGAGGTTTAAGTACTGGGGAGGTAGTGGGTAATTTCTGTGAAAAATAAGCTATTGCCTTAGGATTTGTCAATAACCCAACTTTTGATTTTATCTTTCCCATCAATGAGTCCTTCACATTCATAATTTGTGATGGTATAGAAAGTCTCATTTTTAGCTTTGATCCAGATTTCTTTAGAGGGCTACTTATTCTAGATAAAAAATAGTTCAGTAGAATCATAGGAACAAGAAGTAGAACTGACTGTGATGGCATATATAAGTTACATTAAGTTCTATCAAGGTTTGAATCAAAGAGAAATTTCTGTTAATGTGGAAGTAACCTGTAGTGTGTAACTGGAAAAAGTTTAATAATTGATTTAATTCAGCATTATCTATAACCACCACTGAAATCATTGGTCCTGTTTTGCAGTGCACCTTTTACTGAAATAAGGTAGGGTATAATGTTTTGGGAAAGAGAAGGGACAATACTATTGTATATATAGAGAGGTATAGTTCAAGGTATTTACATTAGTAATTGCAGATAAAGGGAACAGATTGAAGTCAGTGCTGGAATAAAAAGAAATACACAGAAATAGATATTTATATTATAAAGCCATGTGTAATCTTCAGGATGTTATCCATATATATGTAAATTTTAAAGTTCTATATGCGTGTTTATCATCACATGATTTATTGTAATTTTTATTTGGTTTCTAATGAGGTGTGTCTCTTAGGAGCAAAGCAGTCATGAATCATTGTTTGTATTGCAATTTAAATAATAGAACTTCATAGGTAACACATTTCCCAGTGGATTTCTGGTTTAAAATCTTATAACTACTATGTTTTCTAGTAATATAGAAGATATTCCGAGAAACTAACATTGTTGGGTACTGCAAGTACGAACACATTAGACTTATCCTTGGGGAACTATAACTCAAAAAAAGTCTAGAGCTAAAGATTTAGATTTCTTTTTGTTTGTTTTTTTTTAGTGTTACATCACAGTATGTGGGAAATTAAATTTTTTTTTTTTGCATACTTCTGTTCAGTGATCATAACTACATTTTTCAATACAGATTGGGTTTGGTGAGTTAGTGGAAGTAGAAATACAATTTCTATTTCTGTTCTATTAATTCTGTAATTAATTACAGGGAAATCTATTTCTTTATAGCAAATACAAATTTTGTTTATTCTTTATTACAAAGTAACACTAAGTAGAGAAAAAAGTCACAGTTAGATATGAGATTTCATCTTTCAAAGTGTAGTTATCAAGCATATCTGGGAATTTGACCTTCTAAAGTTCAGCATAATGGTTTGTCAGTTGGGAGGCCTGAATGAATTATAATTTGAGCATTGTGCTTCAGATAGAGAAAAGAATTATTGTATAAGACTATAAAATTGAGAGATAATAGAGGAAGGGAACAAGGAATCAGTATGCACATACTGATGGTTACAGTCAGAATAGGAGAATGAAGAAATGCACAGTGAAAGAATCTGGCACCATCTAAAGAACTGAACTTCTTTTCTGGAAAAGTAAAAATAAATAATGTAATTAACTGTCAGAAGCTGTTGATGAAGCCTGAAATCTTAGAGATTTATATGATACTGAAGATGCTGCAACCATGTCCTGGGCTCCAACATTTGAAAGGAGGGGATTCTGCCCCTCTGCCCCTCTCTGCTCAGACCCCACCTGCAGGGCTGCATCCAGCTTTGGGGGCCCAGCACAGGAAGGACAGGGACCTGCTGGAGCCAGGCCAGAGGAGGCACCAAGATAATTCAGAGGGATGGAGCAGCTCTGCTGTGAGGAAAGGCTGAGAGAGTTGGGATTGCTCAGGTTGAAACAGAGAAAGCTCTGGGGTGACCTAATTGTGGCCTTCCCATACCTGAAGGCACCTACAGGAAAGATGGAGACTGTTTATGAGTGCCAAGAGTGACAGGACAAAGGGGAGTAGCTTCAAACTAACAGAGAAGAGATTTATATTAGATTTTAGGAAGAAATTCCTACCTGTGAGGGTGGTGAGACACTGGAACAGGTTGCCCTAAAAACTATGGCTGCCCCATGCCTAGAAGTGTTCAAGGCCAGGTTGGATGGGGCTCTGAGTAACCTAGTGGAAGGTTTCTCTTCCAATGGCAGGACGTTGGACTGAGTCAACCTTTGAGGTCCCTTCCAACACAGGCCATTCCATGATACTGTGATATTACAGGAATGTTAGAACTAAATGCTTCAAACAGACCTTTGAGTGCCAAAGTGCCAGCATGTGGGGTAGGAAAAAAAAAAATCAACAAAGTAGTGCAAATCTGTGGTTTCCTTGAATTCTTTTTTCTTTTTTTTCACTGCTACAATATGTGTTAAGACTTCTGACCTGACCTATTGTATGGGTTTTAGTCTGAAATCAAGAGTTTACTTGTGCTTACGTACATAAAGTACTAATAACCTTTAGACTAGCTGTAACTTGACCCATAAAAGATTTAAGCAGGGGCATTAGTAAATATGTATATAGTGTCATGAAAGGGTTGATTTTTAAAAACTTAAGATTGCCTAGTACATTAGATTGCTTATATATTTGTCTGACTAATTTCATATTAATTGCAGCCCTGTTGGTTCTCAATTAGAAGACTTTTAAAAGAAATCCTTTGAGAGAAAATTAGTTTCCTTAATCAAGATAATTAAAGATGGGAATTGCTAGTACCCATACAGTGTCATTCAAAGATCAAAGAGCTTAAGGGTTAAAAAGGAGCTTAAAAAGCCAGTCTGATCTCCTATGATCTCTGACAGCATCACTTATTTATAAGCATTTTCTTGAACTTTTAATTTTTTGAAACAGAAAGAATATTTATGTCAGAGACTTTTTTTTTATAATCCAGACAGATCTCATGAAATTGTTCTGACTGTTTTCCACAAGAAAGAGAATACTTTCACTGTATTAACAGCAATATTTAAAGTTTTTTCTAATACCTCAAGAAGTTGTTCCCTTCAGGTAGATTAACAAAATTTTTAAGTGTTCTTTATGATCCATAATAGTGATAATATTGTCAGTTCTTTACCTATGTTTAATATTTAAGTTTTGAAGTTTCAGTTCCTTTCCACAAAAGTTGCATAAAGCTTTGCAAACAGGAAATTTCTCAACTAAATTTCTTCAGCAAAGAATATTTGAAACAAATTCTAAAAGGTTTTCCATTGGGCAGATATTTGTAACCAAAATTAAACTGAAAATATAGTTGTTGAGAAGCTTGAAATAGTCTTAATTCTATGTCTTCAAGGTCTATCATGTCCATGGTTTATGTAATTTCTAGTAAAACTTCTGGATCCTTTGATGAAAGTGTTAGGGGTTGGGGTTCTTACAGAACTTTTTCCCAGAAGTAGCTAAGAAACTAATTACTGAATACTTATGGGCACTTGTGGATGCTTGAGAAAACAAAGAGGTGGCCAAGCCCAGGAGGAAGGAGGGCATCTGGTTGCATTTTCTCATACCAGGGATTTTGAGGCAGGTGAAGGACAGGGCTGGCCCAGGTGCTCTCTTGCTTTTTGGCATCGTAGGGGAAGGCCAGACTGTCACTTACTGTGGGGAGATTTCACCAGCACCACTGGAGCTCAGCTCTGAGGAATCTATCACCGTCTGCTCCTGTGCCCTGGGAATTCTGAACCTCACCTCTCCCTGCCCTGCTGGGAGTCGCTGCCCCTCACCCGCTTCTGCTCTGGGTTTCTCCACACTGTGTTTTGCATCCCCTGCCCTGCTGGGACATTTCCGCAGCTCCAGCTGCCGCAACACCAGCTACCACTGCGGAACTTCTGACACATCTCGTCTGGCACCCTGGGACTTTTACTCACTCCATCCGGCTGTGATGGTAACTGCACCAATGGGGAATGTACCAGTGGCCGAGAAAACTGTGACTGGGTCCTTGGTTCTGTTTGTTGTTAATGCCATAGTTGTTGTTGTTCTGTTTGCCTTGTTATACACACTAGTAAAGAACTGATATTCCTATCCTCATATCTTTGCCTGAGAGCCCCTTAATTTCAAAATTAGAACAATTCAGAGGGAAGGGGTTTACACGCTCTAATCCAAGGGAGGCTCCTGCCTTCCCTAGCAGACACCTGTCTTTCAAACTAAGACAGAAAGGTATTGGGACCATTGAAAACTATATTTTAATAATTGCAAGTAACATCTATACAAGTGGGGCTGAGTCAGCCATTTCTTAGAACACATAGATAATTGACTTTTTTCTGATAGGTAGTTATCTGTGTGCAATTCAAGATCCAAACTGGTGTGAGTATTCCCACATAGTAGAATTGATGCTGTTAAAATTAGAACCCAGAAGAATCAGTTAATCATAGGACCCAAATCAGGATGATAGTTCCAGAACACATATCAAGGCCAGGTTGGATGGGACTCTGAGCAACCTGGTCTAGTGGAAGGTGTCTCTGCCCATGGCAGGAGAGCTGGAAGTAGCTGATCTTTATGGCACCTTCCAGCACAGGCCATTCTCTGATGCAATGATATTATAGCAACTTTTTAAACATTTCTCAGTTCTCAGCTCTTCTAGTGATATCTTAGCTGCATGGATCTTGTTTAAGTTATAGGGAAGAATTCTACCAAATTTTACTTAGTATTGATAAATAAACAAACTTCATGTTGCATTCTTTCAGTGAAATATCTATCAATGGTTCAGTTAAACAGTGGCAAAATGTTGCAACCAATTGCATTTACGTTTCATGATTTCTGTTTCCTAGATAGCTGTTCTGTTTTTCTAAATGAAGTATTATCATCGTAATTGCTGATTTTAAAGCTGGTAATAATGTTTGAATAGTTTAAAAAGTTGATGAAGCAAGTTATTAGGCATCTACAATGCTTCCCAAAGTTAAGTAAGGTCTATCTTCTAGTAGATCTACTGAATTTTTAAAACTTGTCCATAACCAAATTTGCTTTAAACCAGGACGTCCTGTATTTTAAATATAATGAATCTCTAAATAAACATTCAAATGTGATTCCATATAAAAAAGCATACATTTCATACCCAAACACACAAATTTTTCTTGAATATAATTTTTACACATCTAGAATCTCATTTCCCAGGAAATCATAAGGAATAACTAATAACCACTTACTTAAAGTAACCTTTAAATTATTTGGCAATTGGTTTATTTTTAGGCTTTGAATATTACAGGAATAGATACTTAACAACAGGACTTGTATTTTCCAACATAAAGTTTCAGTGTCAGATCATATGCTTAAATCTGGTGGTCCCTTTTTGATTCTATAGGTCTTGAAACACCATGGCATATATGGAAGAAAAATTTCACATGCAAAATTAAACCTTTCTTTGAGGTAATGGAGTACTTTATTTGTAAGTAATATTTCTGACATTTATCCAAAGATCAAAAGCTTTATCATGTGGTTTGCGCTCAAACTGCTTAGTTTTCTGATGCCAGGGAAACAATATAAATAGAAATTCAATTTTCCTGTTTGCATTTTAAATGTTTATTATGTAATTGCCAATGAGGTTTCCCATTAATGTTAAAAAATTTATTTGCATCAGCTAAAGATGTGGTCTCTTATCCACAGTAGAGTTATAGGAAAAGTATCCTTCAAATTCTATCCTCATTCCTCTTGGCTAGGACTATGCTGTCTGAGGTCAGTCCGTGAGGGTACTCTGACCCAGGAGGGTTCCATCTGTTGCTTTAGTTACATGATATTAATTTAATTTAATTACCTGGTATTAGGATTGCAAGCTTGGTTCCTTTTGGTAAACTACCTTATACAGACACTATCTCTATTTATGCTACTTTACAAATATTAACTTTCTGTTACAGGAAGAGGAAAAAGATTGTCAACATTAAATAAAACCACTTTTTTTTTTCTTAGCTACAAAATGCCTGTACAGAATAGTTAGGGTTTAGTAAAAGCTTTTTTGTGTATTTGCATGTGAGACTCTTCCTGTTCTGTCAGAGATTATTCCAATTTGCTAAGCTTGTTAAATCAATTTGTTTCTTGTTTCCATTTCTCATGAGAGGCTTTCTATGAGGTATTGTCTCTTCAGATTATTAACTGGATTATTTATGCCCATTGCTTACTGTGACAGGGAACAAGCAATTTAGTTTATTTTTCTGTCCTCTAATGTTCATGATGCTTCCTTTTAGAACAAATAGATTATAGGATCTTGATTTGAAAGTATCTTTGGAGTACACCTCTTCCAATCTCCATTTTACAGTAAGACTGTCACAAACATTCCTCTGAATCACAGCCTTGAGTTGTCCAATGACAACTGAGAAGAGTTTGGCTCTGACTTCTTTTGAACTCCATTTAAATAAGTTGTATGCAGGTAATACCTTGATACTTTACCTTCTATTTCCCAGAATAAAAAAAGCCAGTTTTTGATATAATCCCAGCCATTAGCTGGGCTCTTCCAGATTCCCCCTCTTGAACTAGGGCCCCAAATTTTGACACAGTACTACAGTTCAACTCTCCTCAGAAGGCTGGAGAAAAATTAATTCAAAGTACATTCCCAGATGTCATCAGAAATAATTATTTTGCTTTTAAAAGTATTTAAAATAAATTAGAAAATTATCTTTATATGTCATTTAATATTTTTTCTAAATGACTTCTTTTTATCCCATAAATTTACAAATAAATTGAATCATATTCTAGCTCACGATCAAATTCTTTCAGCAAGTTCTAAATCAATTCACATAATGACGGAAAGTTTTTAAGTCTTTAGAATTTCACCTGTAATCATTTCAGCTTCTAATATAAGGTTCTAAATGAACTCACATGTGTAATAGAAATTTCTTTTGTTCGACCAAGGTACCTAATCTATGTTTAGAGGCAATTCCTGCTATGAGCTGGAGGTTGTGTAATATAACATGTAGAGATTACCTCCATTCTAAATAATTCTATGATCTTATGTCAGTTTTTCAGAGATACAAAGAAAATGTCAAATTTCATAGATTAATTTACCTATCCCAGATTTCCCTTGGGAGTTGATCTAAATGATCAGTTTTGTGCTGAATAATAATAGTTACCTGTAAGCTAATTGAATCATTTCTGTGATTATCCTTTCTTTTTTATAAT
Source organism: Thryothorus ludovicianus (assembly GCA_013397245.1). Classification (NCBI taxonomy): domain Eukaryota; kingdom Metazoa; phylum Chordata; class Aves; order Passeriformes; family Certhiidae; genus Thryothorus; species Thryothorus ludovicianus. The sequence continues at coordinate 104,396 of VZTB01000831.1, read as the reverse complement.
TTAATATTCATATATTTTTAATATATTGATATATATAATTCACCAGCTAGAAAAGTTCTTGAAAAATTAAATATCATTCAATGCTAAGCTGTTTGCTTAAAGTGGATTGGGAGCACTCCTAATTAGTGAATTCGTGTGCATAAAATTCTGTCATCTTTGCAATGGACAGTGATGTTTGCAATGGACTGTGATGTTTGTCCATAAGGACAATCTGCATACAACAGCTCTGATATCCTCAACAGTCACACTTCTGTAATAATGGTACCTAAGCCTTTTTTCAACAGACATTTATTCAACCCAATTTCATATTTCTTCAGTTTTTGACCATTCAGAGTAATACTTTGTGCTGAAGGAATACATTTCTAAAATATTATAATTTTTATTGAATGTTAAATATCTTCCTGTCCTTGGGCATTTTTAGCACTTTTATGTAATTTATGATTTCCTAAAATTTTTTTAAATGAATGGATTTTCATATAACCCTTTTTTATTCCCATAGGGAATAAAACAGGAAAAAACACATCACTGACTTAATGTTATTTGATTTTAAAACTATGAAAATTAAAAATTCATGCAACAATAATTCTAGGTTTGGATGGCTTAGAAATATGGTAATATTTTAAAAAGATTTTGATGAAAGATAAAATATATTTATACAACTAATTATAAGTCATGGTGTTTTTGAATAAGATTGTTTAAGTTAGGCACTCTATTTTCATTTACTTTTTTCTTCTGGAATTTAAAAATCACTGAAAAACCTTAAAGGCAGTCAAGAGGGCACGTATCAAAATTGGTAGTTCTGTGCTTACCCCTCTCTTCTGATGTGGGTAACATTTCTGGTTTAAGGATCACCCCATATTGATAATATTTTTGAGTTTGGATTAGTAATAATGGAAAAACTCGTGTTGCATTGTGGATTGTGGACCCTTGCAATTCAAAATGTAGGTTCAAGTTTTTCAGGGATGTGATGGAAGAAAGAGGAAATAAAAAACATGGCTTAAAGTAAACTTCACAGTGTGAAAAGATGAGTCCATAAATTCATATTCCAGCCAATTTGAAGTGTCTCAAGAACTACCTGCTTTTTAAAAGGACCATGTAGACAAAGTGACAATTTCCAAAAGAAATTCTACGAGTTCTTAAATCTGAATTTAGACACTGCCTAGATGTACATGTTCTGCAGCAGGAAGTCCTTGTATCTGTTTCTCCATGCCCTGATGATGTCTGTCCTCAACAGGATAGCAGACTGTGAATGGGACAATTCATAGTTCTTTGAGCCATTAGTTCATTTTCCTGAGATGTCAAACAGTCATCCTTGGGTCACATTTCCACAATCTCTGTCAACTCTTACAATCAATAATGTGAGGTTTTGTGTAGTTGAGCTTGATATTCTGATTTCATTATGCACTTCCAAGAAATGGAATGAACTGTTACATTAAAGACAGCTCCTGACAGAGACTGTAACTACTTTTTGAGGCACAAAGTGTTTTTTATTAGAAAAGTCCTTTCTCAGAAACAAGGAATTTTTGCATGTGTCATCTTTTTTACAAGAAAAAAGACAAACCTGCAAGGAACTCCAATACAGTTTTTATTGTTTTGAGATTCTTTCAGTTGGGGTTAGAATCCTCTGTTTTAGCTACATTGATTAGTCAATGTGTTTTATTCAAGATGCCATAGATTCTGCTCTTTCTGCTGCTGACTTTAGCTTACATATTGTTCTGCTTTAACTTATTTGTTGCCTACATGTACATTTCATAGACACTACTGTATTTTTAGCAACATTTGCCATACAATTGCAATGGCTGCTGTACCTGGACAAATTTTTTGTTGTTTTTTTCAATCTCATCTAATAATTTCTGAACTCTAAGGCTAATTGTACCATTTTTCTAGTGAGAACTTTAGGAAAGAGATTCACTACACCTTTTGTTGAAAAGATGCCTTATTTTTAAATCAGCCATAATATGTTGATTTTATAATTTTATGTTCTAATTTCTTGCCCTGTCTTCATTACACTACTAAGTTTAAGAAACTACAATTTATTTTTTTTTCCCCAGAGAAATCCCTAATGTATGCATCACATTAGAAACAGATATTGCACATCTCCTTTGTAGAATGTGCTTAAAGCAGACATTTTTGTGAGAATGGAGTATTGTATTGTATTGTATTGCACTGTATTGTTTAGAGAATAGGCAGGCTCTTGGCTCCTTCTAAGACACATATTTATGTTGTCTTACTTTTATCAGTTATTGTTATATTAGTTATATTTGGAGGGTGAATATGTTTAGCATTCAATAGAAACTTTGCAGACAGCTTTTGGCCTGAAGTTTGAGAAGCATGTTCTTTGGATTTAGGCTATAAATGCCAAATTGTTAGATGAATGCTGGCTCAATCCAGTACCCCTTTGCAATCTGAAGAACGACTTGGGTTGTTAGCTGACTTTGAAGGGAGAATTTGAACTGTGTTTTCGCTTGGCTTTTTTTTTTTCTCAGTATCTTGGTTTTTGCTGCTGGTGCCCAGGCATGTGCCTTTCAATGAGGGTGTCCATGTTCAGCTACCGTCTTGGCACATTATAAAACTTGTGCTGACTACCTAGCAACAATGAAGAAATGCTGTTTTAAAAAGTTTCTTCCTCAGAAAAACCAAAATGAAATCTAATGAGGAAATATGAGGTACTCTTTTGGCATGAGTGCTTCTTTTCAAAACATTTCTAAGGTTTGTAGTTTCACCTTCAGTTTTGCAGATTTTGACAAATGTGACTCTTAGGTAACGTTTTTTTTCCTCTGTATTGTGTTTCCTCTGATTTACTGATCTGTAATGAAAGGCTGCCCAGTGGAGCAAGGAGAGACAAGTTAGATTTTCATGTTCAAAAGATCACAGACACACAGAGACCAGTGGAGGCAGGAAGGCAGGACAAAACTCCTGGTCCAAATCTCTGCTCAGAGCAAGGTCAGCAACAGATTGCTCAGGTCTGTGTGTGGTCAGGTTTTTAACATCTCTGAGGATGGAGAATCAACAGCCTCTCTAGGCAATTGGTTCCTATGTTTGACCACACAGTAAAAAAATGTTTTACTGTGTTTAAAAAGAGATTCCTGTATTTTATTTAGCACACCTTGTCACTTATCTTTTAGAAATTGTATAAAATCCATTTTAAACTAGAGAAAAGAAAAGAAAAAAGAAAAAAGAAGAAAAAAGAAAAAAGAAAAAAGAAGAAAAAAGAAAAAAGAAGAAAAAAGAAAAAAGAAGAAAAAAGAAAAAAGAAAAAAAAAAGGAAAAATGAAAAAAAGAAAAAAGAAAAAAGGAAAGAGGAAAGAGAAGTGTCGTGGGTCAGCATTGTTCAGTTGAACCAATGAGGTTGCTGCGTTTTTTTGTGAAGACACATTCTTAGAACAGAAAAAAAGTGGAGGGGGACTCACTTCACTTCCAGTCTCGGAAGGCAGGGGCGGGCCCGGGCAGAGTGGGGTCTTGGGTGCCCGCTCGGCCCAGGGTGGACGGGCCTGGGCTGATCTAATTTTTCTGACTCGGGCTGAGATTTTCCTTCCCGGAGGGGTGGTGAGAAAGCTGCTAATCACTGGGGAGCCCACCAGGCCGCCTCGAAGCCAGAAAGGACTCCGAGACCAAAAGCAGGTTTGAAACAAAGGAGCAGACACATGGCCAAAGATCGCAGCAGCCAGGACGGTGCCGGCAGCCACAGTCTCTCCCGCATGGCTCACAATGAACTCTGTCTGCTCAGCTACTTTAAACCAACTTTACTGCAGGTAAAAAAGGGACAGAAACATCGACAGCAGTTTTTTTTTCTCTCAGTCTCAGCACTTCAGGAGGACAAGGCCGACATGATGGCTAACAGAGACCACGTGGCAGCAGAGAAACACAGCAAGTTACATTCTTAATACAGAACTAGAATCAGATTAACCTTTCAACATTGTAAGAATCTATATAAACTGTTTCAATTTGGATTCAGTAAGAAAGAAGTTTGATTTTGGATGGAGGGATTGAAAAGAATGTTTTGAACTTAAATTTAAATTCTTTTTAAAGCTATGGTAAAGATATATATTTAATATATCAGACTGTTTATTTTCTCTGTGACGTACAGAAATGTATTGAGGGAAGTGGCAATTTTATGTGTAACTGTGAATTAAAATATTAGTAGTTGAGACAAATAGATATTACTGTTATTTAAGAAGAAACTTAGAGAGGAATGAAAAAAATGAAGATAGTAAAGAGACCTTTTGTTTCTAGAGATAAATAAAAAAACTTGTTGCATACAAAAGTAGCTTATTCTTAAAAAATAACACCCCAATAGTGGAAAAGCAGTTATTTAAAAGCATAACAGGAGAAATGTTTTGTCACTGCAGAATATATATTTTTTTCCAGGTGGTATTTTTCATTTGTGACAAAAAGGTCTCCATAGCACAGCAAGATAAACTCTTCTCCTCAAATAAATTGAAGATAGGACTATTTTTAAAGGTAATAAACTGGCTAAAAGTCGTAGCGTTTATCTTTGCATTGTCCAAAAAAAAAAAAAAA
>VZTB01000831.1:80412-99350 GCA_013397245.1 Thryothorus ludovicianus | reverse complement strand
GAAAAGAAAAGAAAAGAAAAGAAAAGAAAAGAAAAGAAGGAAACAACCCACCCAAGCCAAAACACTATAAAAGCATTTAGGTTGGAAAAGACCTGTATGATCATCAAGTCTAACTATTTTTACTCAGCACTGCCAAGCCAGCACTAAGCCATCTTGAATCTCCAAGTCTTTTAAATACCTCCAAGGATGGCAACTCCACCATTTCCCTGGACAGTGTTTTCCTATGCTCAACAACCCTTTTAGCAAAGAAATATCTGTTAATATCTAAGNAGAAAAGAAAAGAAAAGAAGGAAACAACCCACCCAAGCCAAAACACTATAAAAGCATTTAGGTTGGAAAAGACCTGTATGATCATCAAGTCTAACTATTTTTACTCAGCACTGCCAAGCCAGCACTAAGCCATCTTGAATCTCCAAGTCTTTTAAATACCTCCAAGGATGGCAACTCCACCATTTCCCTGGACAGTGTTTTCCTATGCTCAACAACCCTTTTAGCAAAGAAATATCTGTTAATATCTAAGCTAAATCTCCCATGGTGCAACTTGAGGCCATTCCCTCTTGTCCTATCACCTTTTGCTTGGGAAAAGTAATTTAATATTAAAAAATATGAACTCTAACCATAATGCACATGTCCAGCCTCTCAATTATTCTACACCTCTAGGTTGCTATTGCTAAAAAACTGTTACTTTGAAGATTAAGGTGTTTATTTTTCAGGTGTATATTTATTGAGGTACTTCTTGGTTTTGAGAAGATTTACCTTGTATGAAGGAGATATTATGAAATTAGGAATTCCCCAACTTAGTAATTTTCAGATCGAGAAGCATGTTCCTTAATATTCATATGCCCATCAAAAATTTTCTTTCATTTTATTGTTGACAAAAACAAAAAAAAAATCAGATTAAACAGATTTTGTTAAGGTGATGTCCATCTTTGATAAGTAGTATTCTATAGTACTTTGATCATCTCATTCCATACTATTTTTTTCTCCACATATGTATCTATATGTGTATGAGACCAATACATGATAAAGGTTCCCCTTTACAGTATGTTCCTCTACAGTTAAAATATCTCAATATTCTGTTAATAAATTAATTTTAAACTTCTCTGTTCTTCCCATGAATAATAAGAAGCTCTGCTGAGTTTAGCTAGAATAACTTAAATATAATTATAAATATGCATTGTGTCATGCCTGACACTTCATAGCTAAACTCCTCCAATGTTCATCATTCCTTTCACTTACACAGATTCAAAGTGAGTAAATCATACTGATTTTTTTTCATTTGTCTATTAATCTTGATTTTTTTTTATAAGCTTCTAAGCCATGACTAGAAATATTAAATATTCATAACTTTTCTTTAGGCATTCTTTTAAATATCTAAATATGTTTGGGCTTGTAAATCTATATATAAAAATTTACCCATCTTAAGAACTGAGCTCTCATTCTCAACCTACCTGAAAATCTCATTAGCACTTACTGTATTTATGTGTTTACTTCTAAACTGTAGTTTGCTTGAATTTTCAGGGAGCAGTAGTGAGTAACTTCTGTTTGAGATTAGTCTTGTGAATCTAATTGTAGCAAGCAGACTGGTTTATACTTGTTTACTGTCTGTGCTCTATTTTACTTTTTCTGCTGCAAGTGTCATAGAAAAGGATGTTTAACAGAGGATTTTCTGATTATGGTTTAGTGTTTATTGCACAAAACTGGATTTTTTTGGTGCTCCTTCATTGTGCATTTCACCCCTATAACATCTGTTCTGGCTGAGAAGGCAGTTTGAACTTTGTGTGACTTCCAGCTCTTCTCATCAGGGAAAATGACACTTCAACGGATGTAGGAAATTAATTCATGATGACACAAAGACTGTTTTGTCTAACTAAAAATAAAGCACTTTGTAAGACAGAAATTAGAGAAGGATTCTATAATAATTCAAAAAAACCCTTAGAACTTTAAATCAGAACTGTATTCTCTACTCACAAATCCAAATTAAGACTAATGTGATAAAATGGAAAGTTCATCTAAACTGAATTATTTAATTAATTGTGAAACTTTCTTCCAAGAAATTATAAATGTAACATCTCTCAGTACTGGCCTACCATGGAGAAATGATGCTTTATGATTTATTAGTAGTCAGCTCATTAGAAAATTGAAAATAACCAAACTCTCTAGAGTTTAAATTTTTGTTTATCGTCTTTGCAGATGCAGTTTGTCTTTCAGATATTTTTACAAAACTTGCAGACAAGCATTCAAGGCCATTGAATGGAGGAAGGATATAATTAGGCCAGTTAATATTCCTTTATTCATAAGAAAAAATCTAGAGCTACGTTGTTTACAGGATATTAGGATATTAGGAAAGGATGAATAGAAAATTTTGTGTCCTTTATTAAACTGCTAAAAATGGAGGAAAAAACCCAAAAGTACTTTTAAATGAGAAAACATTAAATGAATTGCATTTGAATAGTCTCTTTGGAATAATTTTCCACTGTAGGTTCTCACACACATAGAAAAAATATTATCCTTTAGCATTCTCTTTGTTCCCAAAGGATTAAAAATGCATTAGGTGGTTTTAAACACTACAAGTCTCACAGACTTTAAAAGCTCAACAATAATATCATCTCCTTTTCAGGACAGGATGATAGGATTTTTTTTTCCCCATAGATGGTTCACTTGGATATAAGAGAGATGTCTCAGTATGAGGTAAAATCCTATTTGTTTTCTAAGATTTCATTGTTGATTTGCTGTTTAATAATTCTAATACTATGTCATTGCCTGTAATGGTCATTTCTTGTGTAATATTTGACCACATGCCGTTCCCTCTTCAAAGGCCTAAAGTGTTGGAGTCTTCTTATGTGAAAAAAACCATAGTACCTTTGGTGATTTAAGATATCTCCAAATATGGTTTCCACTCCCAAACATTGGGTCATTCCACTTCTCAAGTGCAAAAAACTTTTAATAGACTTTAATTCAGCCTTATTTTATATTGTTTTTCAATGAAGTTCTTGAGGCCAGAGGTATACTATTCCCCATTTTTTGATTAGTCATTTTTCATTAGATCAGACTTTTACTAGTGGAAATGTAACTTTATGGCTTGTTTAATGATTTTTTGGATTTGTATTTCTTACTTTACTGAATTAATAGTTGAGAAAGTTTAACCTATTTAGATTTTTATAAAGAACTCAAGCATTTTCCCTAAAATAAAAGTCCCTTGAACTATCTAATACTTAAAGATTTCCTTGTATATTTACTAATTTATGTTTCCTCATTTCAGCTTAGAGGTCCAAATGGTTCTAAAATATAGTATTAAAAAAAACCCACTAAGTATTTTTTCAGTGGTGTTTCAAAGTATATTTAAATTATAAGAATTTTTACAGAGAATCAATTTCTTCCAAGGCTGTGTAATTTTCATTCAAAGCCCATTCACTTTTATCTGGGCATCAGTACACTTAAACATAATATTCTTGGAATTCTGCATAATAAAGGGTAGAAAGATTAACTGGGTGTTTGGTTGCTCCGGGATTGTATTTGATACCTATTAAAAGTATATTAATTTCTTCATACTCAATAATAATGAAGCCTAAGTATATATTAAATAGAAGTTAAATCGTTTACTGAAAACAAAACCAATCCCCAAGTAAGCTTCCTTACTAAATGAAGTCAAAGAACACCAATAGCCAAGGGTGTAGTTTTTGTCAGAGAACTTATGTTGAACAGAATTAAGACCTTCCCAAACAGTCCTCTCAGCTAAATCTTGCAATCTACCTGATTTTCTTAGAAGCCAATGCCAAAGCTATTCAAACTGTGTCTGAAACTGTCACTGCTTCCCTTAGCTCCATGCTGATCCCAATTTATGCCTTGCTTTGTCTTCAGACTGCATCCTTTCCTTTTTACTGCCTTCCCATTAACCTCTCCCCTTCAGAGAGTTTGCAGTCCAGCAGATTTAGGAAGACCCCTCCACACCTGAGTGAGGTCTAATGTTTCAAAAGTAAATTAAAAAAATTATTCAAATGCATTGATGTAGGGTAAAACTGTTCAGTTATGCTCTGCACAATTTATATTGTGGAAACTACAACAGAATATGATATGTTTTTTTTATTGGTGTCTTTCCAATACGGACAAAAGGAAGTTTTTTCCAGTTTTATCAGTGCTTAAGTGGGATTTTATTTTTTTTTTTTAAGAAATAGAATTATCAAGAAGATGTTGGATAGGTTTATTAGTTGAAGCAGAGCTTTACTCAATATTTTTTCAGGTGTTCTTAAAATATCATCCCCTTTACCTTTTGAGTACCTTGGATAACTTTTATATTTATATATTTAAATGTACATTTATACAGTATACATTTTGAATGTGTTTTAATATATTGCTAAGGGACAGTAGAAGTGCACATAAAAGTGACTTACTGCTACAATTTTTGCAGGCTCTCACTGATGGCACCTCACTTCTGTAGCATCAGGTGACCATCTGTGCAGACACTTATGGCAGATTTGTGATGTTAGTTCTGAGACCTGAAGGCTACAGCTGCTAATGGGACTGAAATAGTCTGCTAAATATTAGTCCTTATGAATGCAGTCATCTGTCTCCACATTTAACAGTACAAATGGACCTCTCATTACTGTTTCTTACTTATCTTCCTTAGTAATTTTTAAACCCATTAAGAAATAATTCAGCAGAATCCTCTTAGTGTATTACAACTGATAATAATTCCTTTATAATGACTCTGATCAAAAGGGAAGGAATTGGTTGTATCACCTAGTTCTAGTTCTTTCATTTTGCTATGAAATTGGATGTGTACCAAAGACTGAGTGAAGTCCCAAACAAGTTCACTTTTTCCCAGGACAACAGTACTACAGTAGCATTACACTCCCCAGACTTCTACTTAAATAGATCTTTTGCATCTTGCCTTTTTCCAATTTTTTTTTCTGAATAGGTAGTTAGGTGGTATTTTTGGAAACATGGGGCTAGAAAGTACTTTTTCAGATCTATCAAGAAGGTACTTTTTTTTTCTGGGCTTAGTATAACATAGGTAGCACCTCTACTAAATTTTTGCAATATCTCCACTGATCTGATAAAATAAGTATTTGCCTGTGTATTCAAAGAGCTTCACAACAGCCTAATGCAAAAAAAATCAATTTTTTATTAATCCATTAGTTAGTGTACAGTAATAATTTGAGTTGTGAGTACATTTCTGCCATCTTCATCAGAGCTTATACTATCTGTAGTTCTTGAGACAGATTTGGAAGTATGGTGAAATTTTCTGAATGTGTTGTCTCTGCAATATTTTGCTTTCAGTAAGTAACAAGCGAGTATTCTCCTTGCTTCATATTTGAATATTTGCTTGATTACTAAAAGTCAGAGATTTCTAGATGAATGACTTGGGCAATATTTTTCCTTCTAGCTTGCATGAAGCAATATTTGTTTTATTTACATCAAACAGAGCTAGGAAAATGATAAGGCTGCGAAAATGGGACAGATGGTCTTATATTTTTCTATTTTGTGAATATTAAAGTACCATATGTAAGAAAAAAGTTGTCCTTTTGGTTTCAGAGATGAAGCTAGCATGTCTCCACAGAGTTTATATAACTACTCCCATGCTAAGACATTTATTTGGATTTGAGCTGTTTGCTAAAGCTGTGTTACAATCTCAAATATCTATTTAATTTACAAAGGAAAAATATTCTTTTACTTTTTCACCTCTCAACATTCCACTTCTTACATTCTACTTGATATGCATTACCTGATCTATTGCATTTATATATTTCAAAATCACTTTTTGGAATTAAGCAATGCAATTATCTTTAAGCAACACTGCTGAAATGCTAACACATATTTTTCTGAAGCAAATGTACAAGACTGCTCTTTGAAAGAGTATGGTACCAGAAAAATGGTAGCATAGGACCTAAAAAGTGAGTCTGTGATGTGAAATAAATGTCCAAGCTCTTAGGGTTCCTTCATGGCTGTATTTATTAGCACCTTGGTTTCCACCAGTAGTCATAGGTGTTGAGGCTATAGTAAAGCTTTACCTGACAGGTAAATAAAGAAATGAGGCTTGGAGTAGCCTCATGGATGATTCATTACTACTCAATTCTTATTACAGTATAAAGTAAAACTTCATGTTAAACTCATTTTCGTAAGTTTGACTTTTGCTTCTGGTACCATGAGTGTGATGACCAGAGATGAGGACAAGCAGATTCTTCCTCTGTCAGGGCTCTGTGTGTCCTAAAGGAGCCTTCACCCTGCTCCTCACTGCTGTACTGGAAATTCCACCACTCCCTCCTCTCTAGCTCTAGATTTAACATTTTTTACAGTGCCCTTCAGCTTCTTTCTGCACTCTAGGCAGTCCTGTCATCTTCCTGGTTGTCTTTATGGACTGAGAAAGTTTTATTTTAGCAGAGTGCACACAGATATTTACCTTTGCCGGAGGCAGGATTTATTCTTTCTGGCTTTTTGTGGTTTTCATTTTTAGCTATTTTTTTAAGGGGGCAGAATATGATATCAATACTCACTAAAAATAACATTCAGTTGTGATGATCTTCTTAAGAAAAGCATTCAAAATTCAGGAAATCTAATGAAAAATGTTATATGCTGTACAGATATTTGATGTTTAATTTTTTTTGTTTGTTGGGAATTTTTGTGGAAAATAGCTAGTTCTTTTAAACTTAGGTCGGCTCACTGATACTGAAGCAGTTTTCAGTTTTCTTTGCCTTTTTTGCTTTTGATATGACTACTGTAACAAAAAATACACATCTTATGAAATTCTCGCTTATTTAGTCTGATTACATGAAAGATAATAGCAAATATATTTCATTGTAATTTCCTCTTAATTGTAATAGTTCTCATGTTAATAACTATGGATAGTACTTTGCTGATAGTTTTTTTTTGTGCTCAGCTTTTCTTGAATTTTTGTGATCAACAGAACTGAATAGTTGTGGATTTTAACAAGTTTGGAAGTTATATTAATGGGTAAAATTTGTCGCATAAAAAAAAAAAGCAAGAGACTTAGGGAAACCTTTCTGCCTCTTTCTAACTCCAGACACAACTTCTTCCCATTCCTCGCCTTCACTCCCCTTATTATCACCACCCATGCTGGTAGCAGTCTGTTCTGGGAGGTGATGGTTAATGCATGAGGCTGGGGTGAGGACATAGTTGTTTCTTTCTGTCATTCCTTCTTCTTCACTCTTCCACTGCTCCTTCTGCCTAATTAATTTCTTCTTTTCTTGTAGCTATTCAATTATTATTGTGGGTTATTCACAGTCCTTTCAGAATGTGTTTGCTCTCTCATGGGCTCATGCATTGGCCAGAGTCCTGGAGTGTTACTTATTGTGCCACAGAGCACCTCTTATCACTTTGGCTTTCTTGTCTCTCTCTTTGACGTTCTAAGAGGTGCTACAAACTCCTTCAGCCCTCTCAGCTGTGTCCTGCAATGCATTCATCATGACCCAGCTAGAACTGCCTGTATTTGTCACAGCATAAACTCTGAACTGCCCCCAACCCTGCAACCAGCCCCGCTAACAAAACCTTACTTTTTATATCAAATACATTTGAATATGAGAATATTGTGGGAGGGAAAGCCAAAAGCCTTGATAAAGTTAAGGTAATTACCACCCGCTGTTCTTCTCTCATGCATAAAACTAATAATTTTGTCCTAGAAGATGGTGGAGTTGGTCAGGCATGATTTACCCTTGGTCAGTCTGTGTGTTACAAATTAATTTCTTCTCATTGAATTTCTAGTTTTATTTTCATGTATGTTTCTATCATGTTTTCCTTTTTTTTTTTTCCCCCTTCTTCTTTAATTTTGTCCTCAGATTTGGGACATAAGACTGTCATCGTCATGTAACATACTTAGATTCTTTTCTCTATCTCTATGTGTACTAAAGTTCAAAACATAACAAACTTTAATTGAAATTTCATACTTGTAGAACAAGTTCTTGTAGAATTTATTCCTATATAGAATGAAAACAATATAAAAACTGATGATATAAGTTTCAAACTGATAAATTCTCAAATGAATTTACAATCTACTTTATATTTTTCAGCTTTACTTCAAGTAACAATTTCACTTAGCAAAGTTGAACTCAGTGTGGGAGAATCCAAGTTCTTCACATGCACAGGTATGTATTAATTTTATTTGCAGTTATATAATTTTTGTTTAATTTTGAACATTTGTGTATTTGTAACTGAGGTAGTTGTTTCTCAATGCCAGATTAACATATTGTTGTACATTCACATTGACTTGTGAGAACTGTGGCAAATACTAGAACTTCACTGGCTTCACATTTCCAGTCTAGGATCTCTTCATTTCACACACTCAATCATTCTTAATTTGAATTCTCTATATCCATATAGGTAGTTTATATCTGTTAGGATGCTTTTGTAGTTAAAATATTGTCCCTTATTTAAATGAAGAAGTTAAATCCTCTCCAACCCAATGAGACAATCAAGGACACCTTTTTCTGATGAGGCAGTAATCAGTCAGAAGGAGAAGAATTTGCATTTGCATCTGATTTATATGGATTTTGCTGAGTTGAGATCTTCCACTGACAGTGATACATGGCCTGACTACACTGACAGTGCCTGATGACTTGACCTGTTGATCCAGTCACTGCTGGACAGCCTGTTTCTTTCCTATAAGATTTCACACTTTTCTGTGGTTTTCTTGCCCTCTTGAGATCCTTGAGCTGCTATTTACCCTGTCTCAATGATTGTACATCTCTCTGCAGTTTTGTCCTGCTCATCTTTCTTACAACTTGCATAATTTAGCAATTAGCTGACATTACAGAATCACAGAATCACTTAGGTGGAAAATATCTCCAAGACTAAGTCCAAGTTTTGACTGATCACCACCTTGTCAAGTAGAGCATGGCACTGAGTATCAGTGTCTCTTGAACACCTCAAGGGTGATTCCACCATCTCCCCGGGTAGCCAGAGCTTGATAACCCTTTCTATGAAAAAATTCTTTATGAATTTTGCTTAAATTCCTGACACTGCATAGACTGTGCATTGGGTAGGCATTACATGGTATCCTTCTAAATGTCTAAATTTGGATTGGTTTTGGTTTTGTTTTTAGCCATTGGTGAGCCTGAGAACATAGATTGGTACAACCCGCAAGGTGAGAAGATCGTTTCTAGTCAGAGGGTGGTTGTTCAGAAGGAAGGCGTTCGGTCACGTCTTACAATTTACAACGCAAACATAGAAGATGCTGGTATTTACCGGTGCCAAGCCACAGATGCCAAAGGACAAACTCAAGAAGCTACTGTAGTTTTGGAGATTTATCGTAAGTAAATTACTATCAATTAACAAATAAAAGACTATGGTTTGAAAGCCGCTAGCATAGAGAAAGTAAAGCCTCTCAAAATATCATCCCAAGCTCTGAACTTGATCTTCCAAATAATTGCATCTCCTGCAGTTTAGTAAGTAGACATTACGACAAAGATTTGAATAGAATGGAGGGCCACTTATAAGTATTATAAATTACTTTTCTCCTGTATTTTAGAATACCATCTTATGAGGGTGCATTTTATGCCCCACAAAGGAATAAGAAAATAGAAGGGAAAAAAAGATCAGTACAATTCATATTACAAGTGTGTGTAAAGTTTACAAATTACACAATATTACAAATATGTACATAAACAAAAGTGCAGGAAGTGCAATATATGACTTTAATTTCATATATGACTATAATTTAAAAATGAGAGTTTTTGTTGAATTGTTATTTTAATCTCTGTCTTTTGCTTTTCTTTGCCTTATGAAAGTTTTGACATAAAGCATTGAAGCTAAGTGTGGTAAGTTGCCAAAATGGATTTCAGTTGCCAGCAACTACTTGAGGAGTGTATTTGAAAAATAAATGCATTCTATTGTAGTATGAGATTCTCTGAGAAATGTGAGTAGTTTTTTTCTCAGTGTTGAAAAACTACATTGTATCACATTTTTAGATCAATCAAAAATGCCTAAAAGCTGTATATTAAACAAGCATAGTGAATATGTAAGGCAAGGTCTTTGTTGGTGAAAGGATGAGACAAATGCCAGCAGCCCTTCAGATGATTTGAATTTAATTGGTAAACAGGTTTTTTAAACATGAAAGAATTACAGTGAGACAGAAAATACAGAGTAGAATGGTAAAGCATTGCTTCTGAGATGTACAGATAACTCAAAGAACAAAAGACCTACAATTTTTAAAAAAAACCTTCTGATAAAACAATGAAAGGGTAGTAGCATTTAGAAGTGATTACATGATGGCTTGAAACCTCACAAATCATAGGACTTCAATTTTTCAGGAATTCATTTGTATGTGTAAAACTGCCAGTTACTCCATTAACAAAGTGCTGAGAAAGGTAAACGTCTTTAGAAGCATTTATATGTGTTAAATTTAATAATTCTGAGGTCAGACAAACCTGCAAACCTATACAAGAAATATCAAGGTTTGTGGGAACAGACATGTAAAATTTCTGTATTCATATTTGTGATGTAAGAAAAAAGCAGGATAACTTGATGATAGTCTTAGGGCCTGGTTCTTAGGACTCTCAGGTGTCTGTGAGGGACTTTTTTTCTGACTTAATACAAAAATGTATGCAAGATGTCACAACAACACTATGCGCTTGCTGCTGTGGAAAATGTGTAGATTATTTGAATCTGCACTCATATCAATACCAAAAAAAAGAGGTGAAGCTGCATCTCTGGCTAAAGTTCCCCAAAGTTTACTCTGAAATGTAATTGTCCATCTTTGATGTGACAGAAGATAGGTTGGTTTATTTATTCTGTGTTCAAAAAATTATTCTAGATTTTTTTTGTGTGTTAGTCAACTGCATTAGATCTTATATGAGATCATGGATGAATACCATCTTGAACTTCTAAAAATACTGGATTTATTTGACACATGTGGACAATCAAATATAATTTGGTTATTTGAGCTTGGAAAAAATTAAAAGCCTCAGCAGACCTAAAAACATCTTTTTAGTTCCTAAAAATAATGCTACAATTTCTTATGACCTAATAGTCATAATAGACCTAATAGTTTCTCACTAGCTTTTTAATGTATTATTTTACTCAGCTTCTGGTTTTCTCAGTGAGGCAAAAATTCCACTTTTCCAGTAAGAATTTTCCAAATTTTCCAGATTTTTATGGAGGTTTTGGTAGAATAAAAACATGAAGTTTTAATTCAATAACTGAATAATGAGGAATAAAATCCACAAGAGAGTAGATAAACTATCAATATGAATATATAAACTTCAAAGACATAGAGTTTAAAAACTGTGCTTTGGAACATTGAAAACAATGAAAATATGTTTATAAAATCTGCAGAATGAATAAACAAAATTTTTCATAATACAAAAGGATTGTAAGGTAATTTTTACAGGTAAAGTCTAGCACCATTTGAGTCTTTTGTGGGAAAACTATATTATGGAAATAATTCTGTATTATCACAAAAAGAAGATTTATTTGTGGTATTTATCTTATTTGTTGCGTATAATTTTGATGCTAAGCTATGTGTAAGACTTTTATTGTATTTTGTTTTCTTTTTTTTTTCTCCTTTTCAGAAAAGCTCACTTTTCGGGATGTAGTATCTCCACAAGAATTCAGGCAGGGAGAAGATGCAGAAGTCGTTTGCCGTGTTACGAGTTCACCTGCTCCCATCGTCAGCTGGTTGTATCGGAATGAGGAAGTCACAACTATTGCTGACAGTTAGTATTTTGGTAACTCCTTAAGTTATACATTCCAGTAAATATTAAAACATTGGAAAAAAGGACTAATCACATTTTAGTGGGGGATATTGATTAGCCCATCATCTTAAATGTAATTTAACCTATTTCTGTGATCTGTAGAGAATCCAATCCACATACAATAGTTTCCCCCATGTGTCTTTTTTTCCAATTGGGAATTTTTCCTAGGTGTAACATGAGTGTCCAAACGCCCAAAAGATTGCTGGGAGCTCCCTCACAGGATCTCTTCCTGGTGTGCCTTGTCTGTAGGAGTTAGACACTTTTAAAACACACAGAGATGAACTTCCCTGCACACCAAGTTGTGATACGGACCCTACACAGCACTGACTTTGGGACACTTGTACAGTTGCTCAGAGAATTCCAGGTGGAGAGGCATTTTGCATTATCGTGAGGGTTTGCTTGTATAATGGTAAGTTACAAGTATATAAGGGATATAAGTAATCTGCTGAGGCTGAACTGATAGAGCCTGGGTTAAGATAAACCTCACCTTCCCCACATGCAAGTTCTAAGCCTCTAGGGAAACAATTAATTAGGTAAATAGAATTTTTTTTATTAACTCCCACAAAAACTTTGAATCTTTTTTTCAAGAGCTGTCTTAATAGTCATCTTTGCCAAAACAGGACTTTTTCACATTTTCTGGAAATGGAAATAACATTGTTAATAAACCAGCTTTTCAAGCTTCCCATCAGTTTTTCTCTCTGCATGTAATGAAACTCAGAGTACACATTTAAACTCAGCAGTATGCATTTAAAATACTTATTCTTTCAAAATTAATTGTTATTTTTACTTCAAAATGAAAATGAAGTTTGTTTGCGGCTTTGTAAAGTCAAATAAGCAAATGTAGAACAGTTTTTGGGGGAAAAAAAAAGCTTGTTTGATATTTCTGGACTCAGTCAGGTTGGGAAAGAAAGTTTTGATTAAACTTCTTTCTTATTTAGTGTATCCTATTTTTTCTGTCCTCAAGACATGGAGAGTAAAAGAAAACAGCAAACTTCTACACAGAAAAAAACAGTTGAATTTATATATATATATATATATATATAATTAAATAATTAATGCAGGTGAGATATAGAAAATTCTCAAAAATAATAATACTGAAAATAAAGCAATTGGCAATCTAGGAAAAGATTGCCTATCATTCAAGAGCTTAAAATAGTAGAACTACCTCAAAGATCTCTCTCAAAATTTTTATTGCCAGTTTGGTTTTCAATAAATCTGTAGGATTAGCAAAGTAGATGAAGCAACATTTCCTTTCTCCTCCAAAATCATGCAATTTGAAAATTGAGTTTTTAAAATTTGGATGCATAAACTTTTTTTAATAATTTTTGTTTCACAGTGCTAAAAGCTACAATGATAGAAACGAGTTTAAATAGTAGACTACTTCCCTTAAGTTCTGGTCTAGAACATTATCCAAATACAATTCCAGTCATACTTGGGAGAAAGCAGTTTTAAATCACATAAAAGTAAGACACTGTAAACTTTGTGTGTTTTGTTTATATGGGTTTATAATACATGTAAAAAACAGCATGTCCACTGTCTTACAGTTAAGAAATCTTTTAATACCTTATGAAATAAAAATTAATCTCATTTATATTATAATTTCAGTTTCAAAATCTACAGCAGATGATCAAATTCTCTCTTATTCTGAAAAATTGTTTAAGGCAGATTTCTAATGAGCCAGACTTGCCCTCTAGATCATATTGGGCAGGCTGTTGCAGTGCCAGTTCCTCAGTGTAGCATAGTCTCTGATATTTCTTTTCCACTTCAGATCAGTAGTTTGTGCAGTTCTAATTCCAGTACTGGAGATGTGGTGCCATTGCCTTGCAGAGCCCATGTAGAACATTAAAATACATTTGTATTAACCAAGATGTGATGGCTTGCTTTAAGATGATTAACATGCTGTGTTTATTTTGTGTTCAGAAGATATTACAATGCCTCTTGTAAAGGATGGCCAGTTGTATGAGAAACAGGTTTAATACAACTCTTGGTCTTCAACATTTTTCAAAAGTTTTGATATTTTATTCAACAGCTCTTTAGTCATGTCTTACTACTAGAATGTACAGTATTTTGTTGGACATTCTGGCTCAAAGCCTGGCACACATACAGCAAAATTTCCAAACTATGAATCAAAAAATCCTCTAGATTGGATTGAGTGGCACTGAAAATACATAAGCCTTCCTTGTCAGCCACACCACTTAACACATGATATGGGTGAAGAGGAAGGTCATGTGACTGACTGTTCTTCTAAATCAGACATTTGAATTTGAGGGAGTTGAGTCCAGGCAATGCAGTGATGAGCCAGAATAGTGTAATGCTCAGTTACTTTCAGATTCACCAACTCTAATCTGTTTAGTAAAGGTCACAGTTTTAATGAAGATATCCATGGCACAGTGAACTTCGGGTATACTCATGGGAATATCTACGCTGTATCCATTTTTCTTCAATTAAAGTTGAAAAGTTATCCAGCCAACATTTAGTTTTTGTTTCCTGATACTAAGTGAACCCTCATTTTTTCAGTGTTTTATAGAAATGGAGATGACCTCCAGCCCTCTCATTCATCTCACACATTGCATATCTATGGCAAAAAAAAAAAACAACATAAAAGGTTTACCAGTGCTTAATGGCTTAAAGAGAGGCTGGATTTCTGGATTTCACCTTTTCAAAACATTTGGAGGCCCAGTTCTGTGTAGGTAATTGTGTAGGAACAGAATAGGAAAAGATACTATATTTTATATGTGGTAGGGTATGAAATGGCATTAATATTCAAGCATGACTTTAACAAACCAGATATAATTAACATAAGTGTGTTGATGATGTTAATGTCTTGTAAACTTCTATCAGGTGAAGCATGCTTTTCTTTTTTATTTAATTTCTCTCTTCATTTTATGGTAGAATTTTTGCTACTGGTACAGAAGTTGTTTGCTAGTTAAAATTGAAAGCTGCTAAACCTCATCATCCTCCAATATTGAAAGGTGTGAAGTAGAACAAGAACAATAGCTGAATAACCAGTTCAGATTCTTTAAAACCCACATTCAGCGCATTGCAGGATATCATTCTGCTCGGAAGAACGCATTAATATTGACTAGTTTTGATGGGTTTACCTTGGTGATCTTCTAGGCACCTACCCAGCTTCTCTCTCACTTACCCTCCTTAAGAGGTTGACCTCAGCTGGATAGCAACTGTCACCAAAGCTGCTCAATCACCTCCTCTGAAACTGGAGGGGAAATAAAAGACTCATGGATCGAGATAAGCACAGGGAGAGAACACTTTCCGATTGCCATCCTGTGCAAAACAGACTTGGCTCTAGGAAAACAATTACCAACATAATCAGAGTAGGATAGTGAGAAATAAAAGTCTTAAATTGCACCTTTCCCCCACACTTTCTTTTTTCTCGGGCTTAACACGACTCCAAACATGGAGCAGCATTCTGCTGCTTTCCCCCTCAGGGGAGGGCTCCTCACACCCTTCTGCTCCAGTGTGGGGACACCTCCATGAACTTCAGCAATCCATCCAACAGCCTGCAGTTCTTCAAGGGCAGCTCCAGTATGTGTCCCCCATGGGCATCCCAGTCCTGCCACAAAACCTCTTTTGGCATGGATTCCTCTCTCCATGAGTTCACAGGTCCTGGCAGATGCCTGCTCCAGCACGGGTTTCCCACAGCGTCATAGGCATCCTCGTGGTCTGATCAGGTCATCCAGGGGCTACAGGTGGATCTCTGCTCCCTTGTGGACCTGCAGAAGCACAGCTGCCTCTCTATGGTCTACACCATGGCCAGCCAGGGAATCTCTGCTCTGACACCTCCACTTCTTCACTGACCTGGGTGTCTGCAGGGTGGTTCTGTTCATGTCTTTTCACTCTTCCCCTAGCTACAATTGCTGTTGCACAGTAACTTTTCCCTTTTTTTAAATCTGTTTTCCCAGAGATGCTGATGGCCTTGGCCAGTGGCAGGTCCTTCTTAGAGCCTGTTTCCAATGGCTCTCTGGGACATGGGTGAACCTTCTGGAAGATTCTCAAAGAAGCCACTTCTGTATCCCCTCAGTACCAAAATCTTGCCAAAAAAACCTCAATACAACAAGATCATGGGAGAAAATGTGACAAAAAAGTGTGTTGAGATTAGGACAGGGAGAACGCTTACCAGCATTAGCAAAATGGATTTGACAGAGGGGAAGAATAATTTAATTTAAATATTAAATAGTGTTGAATAGTGAAACAAAAAGACAGAATTAAAGCAATATATCCCCTCTCTTTTATCGCAGTCTCAACTTTACTCTTTCATTGCTGACTCCTCTATCTCACCTACCCCAAGGAAAGCAGGGAGATTGGGGAATGGGGCCTATGGTCAGTCTGCAACCATTCCAGGGTGGATCCTTTCTCTGGATTGCAGTTCAGGATGAATTTGCTGCAGCATGGGGTCTTCCATGGATTACAAAGGGGATATCTGATCCATCATGCTCCTTGAGTCCAACATATCAAAACATAAACCCAATACACTAGTTCAGAGGGGAGAGGAAAAATTAAAATCAGGTCCTGTTTACTCCTGCAGATTATAATTTGCTGCATGTGCAGGGAAGTGCGTGCATGCCTTTCGGAGCCTGACTTTACAAAGTCCTTCAGCTCCTCAAAATGTCAATTTAATTTCAGTTTATGCTGACCTTTGCAGAAGATAGAGTGCTTTCTTTTTTTGGGTTATGTCTTTGTACTCATTTCTGTATAGTGTTAGAGGGTGGTGAAATATATCATTGACCAAGAGCGAATGACGAAAGGAACAGGAGGAGGGAAGGATGGCAAGCAAGCTGAAAATCATTAGACATTGGGCTGTAGAATGGGCACAAAGACAAATAGTCTAGATAGAGTGAGAAATAACATTTTGTTGCTTATTTTATTATAAATTGCTCAATTTAATTTTTGAGTCTTTTTTTTTCATTTAATCTTTTTGTTATTCTGTCTAAATGCTCATGAGTATTCCACTCATTTTGCAATAAGTTGTAGTTTAACTTACAGTTGATTACTCCTTGGAGTAACTAGGAAATTATGGATGGAAAATCCAGATTGAATTCTGGGAAATTCAATGTGGTTTGGAATGAAGAAACACCAAGTCTCTCAGCCCACATTTTCCTTTTAAAAGTACAAATGTTTTGTCAATGAGCACTCAGATTGTACAGAGAAGGTACTTAAATATTATTCATTTAAATTAATGTTCCTCTTGTTTTCTTGATTTACTTGATTTATGCCACTTGATCTCTTATTTTCCTTTCTAGATCGATTTGCAGTATTAGCAAACAATAATCTTCAAATTCTTAACATCAATAAAAGTGATGAAGGAGTTTACAGATGTGAAGGAAGAGTGGAAGCAAGAGGAGAAATTGACTTTCGGGACATAATTGTTATTGTGAATGGTAAGGAGTAAAGTTGATTTATTGACTTTCTGCTTTATTTGATTATTACCGTCCATTTTAGCATATATCAACTTCTAAAAGACCTTTATTAATTTGGTTAATAAAATTGTCATGTCTGTTTAGCATTGGTTTCTTATAAATGTAATTGCTTAATATTGAAAAAAAATTTACTGTACTGTGTAAATTGAATTAATTACTTTTAATAATATCAGTAAATATAAGTAAATATGGATCATTATTATTCATAATTTACAGAACAATAATTATTTCAAGATTTGAATTTCAGATTATAGTAATTCAGTTCAGTTTATTTTTCAGTGTTTTGTAATTCACTCTTAAAAAAATCTTGATTTTTCATAATTATTCACCTTCACTGTGTTAATGTACTTTGTGAGCTGTCCCAAAATTCACAGATACATTTTATTAACAGTGTTAGTTTCAGATATTTTCAAATTTTATTTTTTTGAGGAAGAAAATATGTGAGGGGTTACCTGAAATTTGCATTATACATTTCATTAGTTTATAATAAACCTCTAAGAAGAAAAATCAATGAATTGAGACAATGTAGCATTTAACTCAACCTCTCTTAAACTCAGCATTGACCTTTTGAAAGATAACTATCTCTTCATATATTGCCTGGAAAAGACACTGTTCATAAAGGGCATTTTTTATCTCTGCAGTGTGTTCAATGTCAGCTTTTCAGTGGAATTCTTCCACAGTGTGTCTCAAGTTTGGAGCTTTAAATGCTTAGCCCTTGACTGGTCCTTCTCAGCAAACCCCGGGTTACGTTATGAAGTCATTATGTAAAGTGATTTCCCAGCTAGTTTCAGCAGAAAGAGCACAGGTATTTCTTAGTCCACATTGTCAAGCAGCAACATTTGAGGCAGAATTCTCTAGATTGTTGTAGATTATATATTCTGGTGCTGCATTACCACGACTCCTGGTTGTGTACATTTCCAGCAGTGCATCTGGTATCAATTAAAATGCCAAATGAGATTTTCTTCTGATGCTATTTATGTACACGGATATGAATCCACCTTCTGATTACCTTTCACTTTTTTCTTGTATTTATATGCAGCTGAACTGAGAGTCTGTATTTAACCGAAAACATTGGGTTGCAAACCATGGTCCAACTTCACATCATTTATTGCTGAATTATAAAAACAAATTTAGGCCTTTGTATATTTATTGTGACTCTAGGCAAGAATGTTAACACTCATCACTGAATTGCAGTCTTGAGAGGAGAAGGAGCTGTGATTGTGACATTGTTGGTCATGTAGAGTGACATCAATTAATAGCTATTTCCTGATTAATTTATAATAGATAGGTTTGCCTATGTATAGTTGAATGGATAAAACTTGATTCAAAATAACTTCTAGAGTAATATTAAAATTCAGAAAAAAATTGTAGTGTTTTTTGGTGAAAAGAAATTAATTGGATTTTAAAAAGAATAAACAACAAAGAAAGAAAAGAAGGATCAGTCTTATAGGCGGCCAAAAGCTACGTGGCAGTATTTCCACTGCACCATCTTTTCCAAAAGAGAAATAAGTAATAATTCTTACTTTACAGGATTAAGCTTGTGATAAAAAGAAAACATTATCATGAAAGTGTTTGTATCTAAATGTTATTCAAATTTAGAGCTTTACGGTTTATTTACTCATCTTGTAATAGTCACTGTAGAATGTACAGGAATATGCAAGATCTATAATAACTGTATTTCTTTAGTAAGAATAACAGAATAAGGTGAATTGGAAGGAACTAACAAGGAGCATCCAGTCCAATGAAAAAATTGTACTCGCTTCAACTAAACCAGGATAGAAATATGTAAGACCTCCAA
>VZTB01000831.1:54863-71284 GCA_013397245.1 Thryothorus ludovicianus | reverse complement strand
AAAACTGTTACTTCTCTTTCTATGCTCCACCACCCCAACTGTGTTAATGATTCCCTCCTTTATATAGAACTGATAATTTATTTGCAGTTTTGTTGAGATATAACCTAGTGATAGCGTGTATATGTACGTATGTAGAAAATGTCCCTCAGAATCACTGTGCAAGAAATAAGTCTGTAACTTACTTATGAAAACCTACACAAATGAATGTGTTGGGGTTTTTTTTCATTAAATATAGCTTGTATTATAGAGAAAGATAATTTCTATTTGAACAGCTAAATGCCATACTTAGGACAGTGGAAATTATCTTCCAAGTTTAAAAAAAAATAAAATCTAAATATTTAATGTTTAACATTATTTCCTAGCTGAAGCTAATAATAATTAATAAAAGTGAGACACTTCTAACGGGAGAGAATAATCTGATAATTTACATTGAAGAGTGTAGATATTGGATTGTATAATGCTGGCATTTGGGGTCTGGGAGCCTGAGGCTGAAGCCATGGTGTCAGGTAAACGTGGCTGTTTTCACGTACATCACTGTCTCCTCTTTGAGAAACTCTTTATGCTGTGTTGTCTCCAGCTCAGTACTCCAGGTGGATTGCCTAACCATTGAGCTGTTTTTCTGAGGTACTTGAGAGTTATTCTCAATTTCTTTTTAAAGAAAAGAAGATGAAATAAAATTTTAAATTTTATCTCAGCCTCAAGAAGTCCAGCATATTAGTTTGGAAAAGTGAAATATTTCATTCAATTGTATTTCCAAACTTAAAAAAATGAATAAAATTAAAGGAATAGAAATTACTTTCTAATTTTGGTATGGGTTTAGGGAAGTTTCTGTCAGAAATAACTGTGTGTGTTTCAAGTAATTTTAAGTGTGCCTGGAATTTACTTGATTTTTGCCTAAAGGAAGGAAACTTTTTAATGAAAGGGGTAGGGAAAAGGAGACACTACATTAAGAGTGAGGAATTCCTGTATGTATTTTTTCATCTTTTAGTAACTGCCTTTCTGGGGACTCCATGAGAAGCTAAATCCTAATGTTTTAATGGATACAATGACTTGGTTAAATCCATTATGAACCTACACATATTTAATGTTTCCCCTAAATTTCTTACGTCTTTTCTTTCTTGCATGGGAAATAATTTCTTATGTTTAAGTTTCCACAGAACTCTCTAGAGTGTCTCCCACATCTCTGTCCTCAGTGGTTATAGCTAATTTGTAGTGGGGCAGGATTTTAATTTCTCCTACAATAAACTTTACTTTTTCACACAGATTAAATCCACAGTCATACATACAGCCAATAACTACTTATCTTTTTTCCATTAAATGTATTTAAAAAAGTAGCAGTCTGAAAATGGCAAGGCAGGTGGCTGGTTATTATGGCTAAATAGTACACAAATAACTAGTTTATGTTAAATTGACCTATTTAATTTCATTTTTCTCTCCCATTTCATTAGCTTATTTGTCTCACATGTCTGCTATCTTTAATTTTAATTTACAATGCAAACTCCTTAGGGAAATGACTGCTGTTTCTACAACACAGCTCTGGCAGTATTGAAAGTCATAATAACAGTAATATAACCATAATGCAATAAAAATAATAGTACCATTATAGAATTCAACACTTTCTAGAATGCTGGACTTTTGAATAGGCATGCTCATATCAGTGCCATGTCATAGCTACATATTTCGTTTCCACACATGACCTAGATTCTTTAGTTTAACTTTGGGGTTTTTCAGTATCAATGCTAAAAAACCTTTTTTATTCTGATATAAAATGCTTACTCTGACAATTTTTCTGTGGCTCTGATAGATGTGTGGAAACCTATAAGCATATATCCTGCCCTCCCAGCTTATCTGTATCAGTGCTTTGTTCTAAAAAGAGATTAGAAAACCCTTTCTTTTTTTTTTTTCTCCTTTTCTGTTTCTTTTTTTTTATTTGATTATCTCTGTCACCCTCTTATCTGCCATAGTTTTTTTCTGTATCATTAGCAATTGCTACCTAAAAGATCTCATCTAGATTGATGCTTAGAAGCTTGTGCTAAGCTTTTTAATTCAAATTCATTTATGTTGTCCACCGAACAGCTTGAAACTATAGGTGTTCATCCTTGAATTCCTTAAAAATGTTCTTTGTATTTTTCTCTATTTAGTAGCTGTAATTTTCACTCATACTGTTTAATTTTCTTGTTTTTTCAGTAGTAACTAGCCATATTTGTATATATGTGTGTTTAGATACATCTAAATTATAATTTTCAGTTGTAAAATACCACATTTTTACGTATATGGACAACCCAAAAACATTTCCAAAAATAACATAACAAGGAGCAGTTGATTTAAGATCAATAAATTCAATACATTTAAGCTTCCTACATCTTACTTTCTCCAAAGTAAAAATTCATTTCTTCATCATTCCTTCTCTAAGAAGATGGCAGAAGTCTTCATTTATGTTAGAATAAAAAAAAAATCAGACTAAATGAAAAAAAGTAACTTTATTTAAAGATATATTAATGCTTAATATGAATAGTGTTTATATTCCTAGAATTTTCATTTTGTTCGCTCTAGTTGCTTATTTCTACTTTATCATTCAAATGTGTGGTTATACATTTTGATGATACTTAGAGCTGAGATTTTTAACAAGTATTCTCCTTTCTGTACTTAGATCACAGAAAGCTGCCTCTATATGTTTAATATTTTATTTTCCTAGAAAAAAGAAAGATTCTTTCTTGAATCAGAATTGATAAAAAAATTAGAAGGAATTCTAGGATAATTTAATTTGCAGTTCTCTATGATATAGGTGCTTCACCTACATAATCAGTGAGATTGCAGTCTGAAATACTTTATTGAAAAAGTATTTCATTGGCATTTCTGAAGGCTCTGACAAATGACGTCACAAAAATCAAATGAGGGGTTCCTCAAAAAGCATAACAAAAGACAACTTTGTACTTTATGCATAGTTTAAACACATATTTATTTTTATTTTCTAGATGCCTTTTTAATTATAATCTGAATGTTGTATAATGGAAAAGTTTTTACAGCTTTGTACAATGTAGTTTTTATTGATCATTGAGAAAATATATGCTATTATTACTATATTTTTTGTCATCTACCAGATAGGGGGAAATATAATGGACCTCTCCTATCTCATCCCTCTTGAGTTTATTCTAAATGCTAAAATTCAAAACTTTTAGTTTAATTTAGTCCTTCAAAATCCATTCATCTTGGAATCAAAGAAGCTGTATTGTGCCTTTTAGATTTGGGTGAGGAGTTATGTAAATTTTCTCCTTATTTTCAGTCTTAATGCTGCATTCCTTTAGTGCCTGGAGCATACCTTAATAATTTTCTTTTGGGCTTAGTAAGCAGATTTATATATGTGTTCTAATATGCTTTTTGTGGTTCATTTTTTTTTGTCGTTTGATGCTATTATTCTATACATATATAGGAACTTTTCTTACTTAAATTCACTGATATCTCTAGAAGGAGAATCGCACAGATTTGTGTATGGAGCTATCTGTGCCTGCTCTTCCCAGATATTACGAAGTTCACCAATTTCAGCTTCACAAAGTACAACTCAACACTTACAGATGTAATGTTAAAAATTCACACGTTTTCTGCATTCCTTTTTCCTCCTTATTACTTCCTCACGTTTTTGTAATCCTTCTACTTTTTAAAATAAAAATATCCAATCTGTAAAGACAGTTATAACAGTTGGCCCAGAAGACAAGTCTTAGACATCTCTGAGCATGAAATAGTAATATCATTTTAACATATTTCAATAATACCATCCAAAGAGACTCAGTTCATAGTGCAGCATTTCATACTGGTATGTGTGTGAATCCATATCATGTAAGGAATCAAATTTCAGAAATCTCTTTCTTTGATATTTCCATGTTGGGTTCTAGCTTGTTTATTAAGTTCAAATTGTAGCAGGAGTTTCCAGGAGGACAGGGTTGCAGTTTTGCCACCTGATTCAAATGAGTCTGTGCAGGAGGACAGCAGAAAGGTATGATTCCTCCTGGGATATATTAATCAAGAAATTAATCAGGCAGTCATACAGGCATACACTAGGCCTCTCACCAGTACAACCAAGTTTGTATCAATATCAAACTGTTAAAGTTAATTCTTTTGGTGAGACATAACCAGTACTATCTCAAGCTTTATACAAGTGTTGCTTCCTAGGTCTGATGAAACTCTTTGTTAAAGGTATGGGTAGAACTACGTGAATTTGATAAATTGTGTAACTTTTCCAAAAAAATGGTTGTAAGCAAAAGCTTCAGACTGCTATTCATGTTCATCATAACCTTTATGGGGAGGCTGTGTGTACCCAGTAATGAGACAAATCCAGAATAGTCCAAGGAAGGCATCTGAGAGAAACTTGTTTACTGGGGAAGTGTTAGAAAACTTAAAATCAACCTTCTTGGCTCAGAAAACAAACTTTCCAACCAGTAAATGTTGTTTATTTGGAATCATCACTCTGTTCATATTTAACAATGTGTGTCTAGTAATAATAGTTCCTTAAATAATTTTAATGAAGTTTAGCTCCTTTCTATATTCAAGCATTCTTTCATTTAGGACAGGTCATTTAGCTTACAAATGTTTCAATTGCATACAACATCTATATTTCAATATTTTTGACTGGAGTAAGCAGCAACACACTGAAGGGTACCTGAATTTGCACTCCAAGGCTGTATTTTTATTTACTTCATATTTTCTAAAATACTAAAAGCAAATACCAATTCAGTAGAGAAATACCTCATCAATTTAGAAAGAACAGTTAAAAAATTGGAGGTGGGAGGGTGAGGGAAATGGCTATTTTAGTATTTCTGTCTATATTAGTTTTGGCATTTTCGAATAGTTTCATTTACATAAACAAAAATGCATATTTTTCATTGTCCAAAATGTCATTGAAAAGTATTCAAAGAGTGTAAAAACTTCTAGTCAATTGCAAGTTATTACTTGTGACCTACAAAATTAATTAATTAAATAATATCCCCCATATAAACTCTCTTCTTACAAGTAATAGCTGTCAGTGAGATGTATTTGATGATTAATCAGTGCTTATTCCTTTAAATGTCAGGTACTCTTGTCTAAAATGTCAAGCTAAAACTTTTTGTCTTGTAGTGATCCATTTGAGGAAGGTCTTGAAGGAATTCAGAATAAGTCTAAGGTTAAGAATTATTTTTGTGTTTTTGAACACGCATCACATCTTGAGCAAATTACATTGTTTGTCATGTTGTACAGATGGGGAACTAATTTTGATGGAAATTATTATAAATTTTGAGAATTTTTAGTATCAAATACTATGCATGATCCCTCTAAAAAAAAAAAAGGGGAAAAATCTTGATGTTTGCTATATCTCTTTCCTTTTTTCCAGGAATTATGATATATCAAAGGAATGGAAGGATGGAACAGATTATTTTGTAGCTAGGTGATATGGCTATAGAAATAGAGCACCTGAGTGCCAAGGTGAAATATTTCGCAGGCATTTGAATGATCCTGAAAGTGAGAGCAATAATTGAAATTATTTTGAAGTTTTATGTAATTATCTCTTATTTCTGATTCTTATGGCTTTTTTAAGTTTTTCCACTCACATCCCTTTTGGTACCACAGAGGAGTTTTGTATTTTCTTGGCCAAATTGATATTCTGGTGTAACGATTTGCTTGCTACCTTCTACTGTTTTCAATATATCTAGATCCAGTTGACATTTCAAGAATTCCTGATCACTCAGGGTGTTTTCTTTCTTCACATGACCTCACTCACCATATATTATATATTAATGAAGGAGGATATTAGTTCAGTGCTTTCTTCAGTAAAATACTACTTGTTTCTCATCTTTGTGAAGTAAACACACAATAGTTTATTCATAATAGTCAAGGATGAATAGACAGTAGAGAAGCAACAGAAGGAATATGGAGAAAAGCAATGAGAAGTGAGACTGAGAATTGTTTGGAGGGAATGGATAAAAGGTAGGTGATTTGCCTACAGATAGCAAGTTTGAACCTGTTTTTATTATTCTTCTTGGTGATGCTGAATGTAGCATCTGTGTGACAATGCTTATGAATGAAGAGTCATAAAATGAAACAGGAAACTGGACATAAAAAAAACACCCCTTACCAACAACAGGCTGCTGAGAGATTGTCTAGTCTCTGTTCTTGACATTTTTTAGGATAGTGCTCAACAAATCCCTAAGCAATCTGACCTAAACAGGGTCTGTCAATGCTGTGTTGATGAGGGGGTTGGTCAAGAAGCCCTCCTGGTGCCCATTCCAATCTAGATGATTATTATTCCCATTTTGATCCATGAATATAAGCCAATATTGCTGTTCTGTATAGCACACACTTTAGTCACCCCACTAGAAAACAGATTACATCTCTCTATTTTCTGATTCATAAGGAGAAAAACTGCTTAGGAAATACATTGCTTTCAACAAATGTACTTAAAGTTGGTGACGTCAATCTTAAGAGCTGCCAAATTTTAATTCACTCATGTAAATTTTATTCATTGCTTTTGTGTGTAAACATATTGAATCATATTCTTATTAAAGGATTATATGTTGGATTTTCCAGAGGGATGATTGTCTTCCTCCATGTATAAAGGGAATAGATTCAGAGAAACTTAGTGATCATTATACATGAGGTAATACATAGGACCAAAACATTTTTAATGATGATACTTGAATGTCATGGAAGAGAGTAATATTCTATGCAGAGTACTAATACAGAATTCTTGTACAGATAAATCCTTGATGTAAAAGTATTCACATGTATCCAGAAATTGTATTGTATGTATAAATAACCTGATAAGGTACAGTATAGATTGAAAGATGTAGCTGCTATGTAATTGAGGCTATAAAGTGGAACGATTTGAAGAATGCAAATGATACCTGATTTTTTTAAAAATGTATCTTACCACCAGTTTTCTTGGTAAGTAAGTATGAGCACCTTTGTATCAGAGGACTCTTCAATTCTCCATAGTGTTAATACCAGTGAAATGTGTTTGTTTCTGGGAGATTTTTTATTTCTGTAATTTATTTTGGCCAGTGATACATTGCTAAAGATCAAAGTCAAATAATGGTAATAATTCCTATTTTTTTTCTGAATAATATGCCCTTGAAGATGAACATGACTTATTAGAGAATCAAAGAATACCTGAGACAGGAAAGCACCTCTGGAGACCATTTAGTCCAGAGTCAGACAGAGCAGACATCTTGGGACAAGTCTAGCTGGGATTTGATTGTCTTTAGGGAGGGAGACTCCACAGGCTCCTGGGCAGCTTCTTCCTAAGGGGAAAAAAGTACATAAACACAGCCACCAAGCCAGTTCAGCCAGGACCCATCCCACTCATCCCAGCAAGGGCACAGGATGTTCAGCAAATGGGGGAGAGAAAACTGGTTGCTGTGCAACTTGAGGTCAGAAAAGTTAATTGCTTTTATAGATAGTTACATTAAAAATTGAGTTAATAAAAGAAACAGCAACCAAAAAAGCTGGTTTTAAAGATAGACTTTAGTATGACATTCTTCGTGCAGGATCAGTAATGCAATGTGTATTTTTAACAGTGCAGCCTCAAATAATACAACTTAAAAATGAAACCACATATGAGAATGGGAAAGCAACCCTCATCTGTGAAGCAGAAGGAGAACCTGTCCCAGAGATTACTTGGAAAAGGGCCATTGATGGAATTACTTTCTCTGAAGGTGACAAGGTAAATCTACCTCCAATGTATAAAATAAATCTATCTCCAATGTATAAAATATCTAAATATGTATTGTCTGCCTAATTTTCTCCTTGTAAGCAGAAAATTAATTTAGAAACAGATTAATCCTAGATTCCTCTGGAATTAGAAGGACTTGCTATTTTCTAAGGCAGTAAGAGAGACATGGAGATTCTAAATTTTAAATTTAAATAAAAAGAAAAAGAAAAAAGCAATTACATGCTGAAAGGCAATTCATCTCTGTAGCCTAAATTTTCATACATTATCCCTACTAATGGTTTCTATTTCATCTTGATCATTATGGGTACACATAACCCTTCTTCAGAATATTTGAATTCTGTCCAGTAATCCTCAAAATACAGTGGAGCTTAAAGATATTTTAAATTAAAGAAATCTGAATATTTCTTAGTTCTTTATTTCCCACCTCTCCTTTTCTCTTCCGACTTTTTCCTGTCACAGAAGACAAACTGAGCACGTTTTCCCACTTTGTGTCCCCATTTTAATATTTTATTACAAAACTAAGTTGAGTAGAGAAAGATTGCAGAATGACAATGGAGAAAGTCAGTGTGGGAAAAAGAGTTGTATTTAGGGGGAATAGTGAAATGAAAAGGGAATGGTGCAATGCAATTTCTGACCATGCTTATAGCAAGCTGTGTTTCTACAGAGTTCTTCTTTTTCCCATTTTAATAGTTTAGTATTTGAGCATGTAAGTATTTTCTTCTTTACTTCCTGACACAGACTACAGAATTTCTCTGT
Source organism: Thryothorus ludovicianus (assembly GCA_013397245.1). Lineage (NCBI taxonomy): Eukaryota > Metazoa > Chordata > Aves > Passeriformes > Certhiidae > Thryothorus > Thryothorus ludovicianus. Next base: position 62,829 of record VZTB01000831.1, on the reverse strand, counting down.
AGTGGTTGAAATAAGAGATACTATCTTTCTGGATATCTAGATAATTATGTAGCAAAATACCTTCTTTTTGCATATTCGTAGCTGTTCCTTAAAAAAAACATACAAGTGAAAGTCTAGATAACAATTATGCTATGAAGGGAATTAGATATGTAGTAAATCACATAGTTTTTAAGGAATTGCTGTATATTAAGGAATATATATTTTCATTTTTTTGTTCTAAAGGAGAAGGTGTGGTCTGGTCTAGCCTCTGACTTGATCTTTCCTGGAATTGAGGCAGTTTATGTGAGGCTCTGTCTACCATTTTCCTGTTCTGTGATTTCTACTTTGGAGCAATATAACAGTATTTATATATTATTTTTTTCTAATAGTTTTGCCTTAAGACAAAGCATTTCTCTATTCCTTAAATATTTCAAGTTAAAGGTCATCTTTCTGACTTGCAAAGACTATGCTCTGTTCAAAGGTTACAAATGTTAGCCTCTCACTTATGTTTGAAATGTTCGCAAAATAACTTTCTATAAAGGATATTGAAAATGCGAGAAAATAGCAGAAAGAAGCTCAAAAATGTTGATGAAATTTCAGCTGAAACCTGAAATTTATCCTGTGCTTGTATAAGACAGTCTTATATTCTTAATTCCAGCTGCAGGTGGTTGAACTGATGTGTTGCTGGCATATTCTCTAAACTGTAGTTCAACTCAGTAATAGTGACAACCAAACAAAAATCTAGATTCACTTCCTACTGGTGTGCTGACATACTTTATGTGGAAGATAAAAAGAATGAGAATAAATACAGCTATGTGGTTTCCTTTGTTCTTGCCAAAGAAAGAACTCTGTGTGTTGCTCAGGGGAGAGTTTTTGCTGAATCTTGAAAAAATGTTCTGAAATAGTGAATATGTCCTTGACCTATAAAATATGCTACTATGTTTGCCCTGTGGCCCTCCTGCTCTGGGTTGCCAAAAGCTTGGCTTGTGCTTTCCTACCAAATTAGGTGAATAGGGAACTGGAATTGATTAAATTATTGAATAGTTGTTAAATAATACAGCAGTGTTTTGCACATAGAAAGAGAAGGAAAAGGTGAATTGAAAAAATTGAGGGGGGTGCAACATAGAACATAGTCTTAAACTGAAAATATTATATATGGCAACTTTTAAAGTAATGCCCCATCATGCAACAACTTTAATTATGCATAAACATAAAAAATATTGTCTTTATTCAAGAGATTAATATTTTGAATTTTTGGGCCATTTTTTTTTCTTGATATCAACTGCACCTTATTCAACAGTGCACTGCTGAATTAAGAATATCTTTAGGGGATGATTTTTTCCACAGAAGATGGAAAAACTGCTAAAGCAATAATATTAACAGGACGATCATTAAAAGAACACAAAGTGCTGTTCTTATTTTTTTTATTTTACTTTTATTAACTTTAATATGTAGCTCCTCAATCATGTGGTTCTTATTTTTTAAAAATATAAACGTACCTCCTGTGAATAAGGAATTCTGCTGAATGTGAGATCCTTCTGAGCCTGTATGGATTAAAAATGTTTTCTATCCAATGATAGATCTTGGACTTTCCTGACAGACTTTCCCGAGTTTTGAATTTATTGTGTCCAAAAGAATTGAAAAAAAGCACCAAAGTCATAGATCAAAGAAGTAACCCAGCTGGGCTTAAGGAGGATAATATTAATGAGTATGAGCTCTGTAATTATCTCTTTGGAAAATACAGCTTTGATAAAGGATTTTCAGTGCCTCAGAAGTGTGTATTTGAAAGCTGAAGCCAAGTGTGTTCAAACCAGAAGCAAAGAAGCCTTTTTTTCTCTCCTTTTATCAGCTAGCTCTTAGCACAATCTACCACACCGTGTGGTCTCTCTTCCACTAAGAATCTGAAACAAAGGGGTCTTTCCCTCTCCTCTGACTTTTCTTGAAAGTTAAATGAAAAGCTTTCCAGGAGGTCACATTAGATGACCTCTGTAATTCTTCTGTATCTGTACAGCCCATAAATACAAGGGGGGTGGGTGAGGTTTAATAAATGAATGGCAATGCATGCTGGAAGGTGTTTGTCTCACCATTAAAAGTGTAAAGATGGAAATAGAGGCTTCATCCAAGGTGACAGCTTCATCTGCTGTTTCAGTGTCAAGCTAAAGCTCTCTGCTTGGTGCACGTACTCTGCCTCTGTCCTTCCAGTCCCCGAATCCCCAGCACAGCCTGTCCTTGCCCTGATGTGCCAACCTGGCTGTGCCCCTCAGCTGGGATTTGAAATGGCACATACCCACAGACCACTATGCATCCAGCAGGCCTGGCCCCTTTCCCAGTAAAAAGAGGAGGCAGGAGAAGGGTTGCTTTATTTAGAACGGAAGGAAAGACAGTGATTGGATTCGATTTGGCATAATTGGTCATGAAATGGATTTTGGACATACACGTACATCTCTACACACATCCCTGAAGGACAGCACATCCTGATCGCTGATACAAAATTGTCACTGATTCCTGTCTGCACTGCAGAAGTGTGAGGGTATAGTTTAATGCCCCACTTTCGTAGTATCTAATTCTAGCAGAAATAGGAATGCTGATCAACATTATTTGTAATTACCATTTCAAGCCCTGTTTCAGAATATAAATCACGATAACAGATGGAGCTTGATAGGAAACAGTGGCTCCACTAGTGTCCAAAAAGGCATATGCTGCATACCCTGAGGAATTTATGATCTGAGCACATGAAGTGAATGAAAGCAGCCAATACAGAGAGGTCCCAGCTCCAACTTGTGTGTTGGATTTATGATAGGATTTTATACTCTATTTTTTACTGTACTTTTTACTCTATTTCATACAGATTCATTCAATGTCTCTTAAATACCTTATGCAATTCTCCTTACATGCCTAAAAAAAACCCAACCTGTGATTTTTAATTTTATAATGAACACTGCAGAAACAGTTTGACTTCTGCTTTCTTCCATTACGATAATAATCTGGTTCTCTCCATGAAATTTCCTGTGACATTTCAAAATATTGCAGAGTTCAGACTAATAATTAAATTATTTTCCAAGTTTTAATTCACTTTGTATTGGCATGCAAATCATAAATATTTGGAGCTTGTAGAGTTTTTCATAGTTTTTGTGATCAGTCAATAGGCAAAGGTAATCTGTTTCTTTGAAAGGTCAAGTCTATTTTTTCCCAAGCCTATTCACTTCACTTCAGCTATTACCAATGTTAATAAAAAGAATCTGATTTTTTTTACTCCCTGTTTATGTTGGTTTTCCCTGAGCAAAAAGTAGTCTTACAGTGTCAGTGAAATATGTTGTCCTTCTTTATAAAATGTGAGACTTGTTAAATTCTTTTTCATCAAGGATCAGGTCTTTATTTGAACTGAATCACAGAAAAGAGAGACGTTTCTAGGGTATTTTAATTGATTCCAGGAAATATCTTTCTTTTTCTGAGCTATCCAAATCCTGCTCTTTGTGATTAATTCCCCTTTGAATAGCTGGGAAATATACAAGGCCAATCTTTTTGCTGTATTGGAGAAAATTTTTATAACCTGTTTCACCTACATATTGTGTGAAAAGCTTCTACTTACAATGTCATAGAATTTTTTGTTGTTGCAATATTGGCACAGGCCTGCAAACCAGAACAATTTATGTAGCCAGCCACAATTGTGTTTGATTATGCAATTGAAACACTATGAAACAATTCAATCAGGCATCAAAGTTCTCTTCTATTTAGTTTTTAAGCCCCAAATAAATTTTAGTGGGCTTCACATATTAAGACTATGAAGTTAGAGGGCAAGAATATTGTGTCTGGAAGAAGTAAATAAATGAACTTGACCAACAGGATCACTTATATTTTTGGTACTTACTGCTGTTAAGAATATAGAGATTTATACTCTGTGACATGAGCAAATGAAGGGCCATATATGGGCACGTAGAATTTCAGGGGCCATCTGATCCATGGAAATCTGAATACATTTTGGAATTCCTTCATCTATCTCTAGTTTTGGGAGATGACAGTATTTGAGCAAGAAGACTAATATTTAGGAGTAGGATTATATTCAATTAGAAAGAAAGAACAGCTTTCCTGGGTGACATGAGGAAGTAGGAAAACTGAGCCAGTGTGGGTATTTTCAAGTTCTCAAGTAGCTTAATTGATTGCTGAGCTCCACATACTCCTTTAGGAAACAGTATCTACAGTGATGTGTAAATGAAGCCAAAAATTCAGCTAGTAATTATTTTGAGATAATGGTTGTATTGACAGCTCAGTATTAAATATTAGCCACACAACCAGAGGGGCCTTTGTTCCTCTTTTGGGAAAGAAGGTAAATTATGTGTTAGATCCAAAAGAGTAGATCCAAAAGCCTGTACGTACACAGAGATAGATGTATTTGTGTTGTGTGGGTGGCTGTCTGTACTGGTTCAGAATTCTGTCATTTCTGTACATTTTTCTTTTGGTAAAACTTTATGGTCACTTTCTACTAGGAAAGGTAAATTATGTGTTAGATCCAAATTTTGATTATTTAAAGGAGACAAAAGGGCAAGAAAATGTAAAATTTATTAACTCTTCTGTATTAAAAGTTTAAACAACCTAGGGAAAGACATTAAGAACATGACTAATTTAAGCAGTTCTTCAATGGGATACCTTAAATTAAGTCCAAATTTATTATCTGTTCTGCAAGGGGATACTCTTTTTCCCACTTAATTTATATTAATACATTTGCTGTACTACCTATGTACCAAATTCATATTTTTTTATTCTGTAGGTTGCAGTGCTGCATTCACTGGCTGAAATAAAGCCCTAAAGGCTTGGAAATGGCATTTATTTCCCATTCAATATTAGTTGTTGCCATTTAGTTATCAGTGATGATACTATGTCTGTTACACTAATGAAGAATGAAATTATCAGGGAATTTTCATGAACTAACATTTTCTACAATATCAGTGCAGCTTGGATTGAAATATTCATTCATTTCTTTTATGACCCAAATTGTTATTTCATGAGCTTCAGCCCAAGTATCACTTGTGTTATTTAATGATTTAAGAATGTCCAAATAGCTGTAGTTTGTCTGGTGAAACAGAGAATTCTCACCTAATGATTCACTAGGTAATACATCCAGGCTTTAGAGACTGGAGTAAGCTGGAGTCATTATTCCCTGATGTACTACAGGACCTTCTAAAGACACTTAAGAAATGTTGCATTTTCTGCATTCTGCTTACATTGGGAGCAAGCACAATCAGTGGCACAAACTGAAGTGCAATGCCGACAAAAATATGTTTTATGCTATTAAAATGTCTGCAGTTATCCTGACCTGAAAGATAGTTTATGTACCTGTATATATTAGGAGAATTTAAGTCTTCAGACCTTTTGGCAAAGCCAGGATGAAAGCAAAGGCCTGTATTCAATTTTTCAATCCCTTGTTTGTTTTTTTTTAAAATCTAAGTTCTGTGTAATAATTAATTCTTGCTAATTTGTTAATGTCCTAAGTATGCTTATAACAAACCCCCATGTTTTCCTGTCACGTTCTCACTGTGCAATCTCAACATGTGTATCTACTCATAAACTTTCTTTTCTTACTAGTACCAGTACTCAGATTTCAAACACAGTGAAATTATGATACTTTGATAGGACAATGATGATGTACCAGTGAATGTCTTGCTAGTTAGAAGGCTGTGAAACTTCATCTAAAGCATAATGAAAGAGTCTTATTTCTGTACATTGGGAATAGTAAAGACTCTTTGCACCATCCCCTTACTGACAGCTTATAAAATTCAGCAAACAGTATTTCTTAGGACTGCATAAATAGGAAATAGGTCTGAATTTTGATTCATGGTCAAAAGAACTCCCATGTTTGCTTGGGCTCAATATGTGTTATTAAAATTTTTAAGTGTTGCATAAATAATGTTATTAGCAATAAAATCATTTTTTGCCTTTTTATAAATTTCTGCTTGTGCAGATGTAGTTGTAACATTTATGACAAAATTCAATGAATCAATAGCATGTGGAAATCTTTACTGTAAGATGGTCATTTAACATGCTTTAATATGTCCTATAGGTAGCCTATATATAACATTAAAGTCCTCAGGGTTATATAACTTGGTTAAAGGGCTGTTTCTCATACTTTTTTTACTCATTTGTCCTCCTTTTCTTCCTTACCTGGAAAATTATTACTTTCCTCCAGGTCCCAGTCCTCCCTCCCAATTTACCTGCATGCCAGAGAATTCTAGATCCGTGACTAATATTTCAGCTGTCATCAATTTATCCACTTAATCTCTTCAATTAATGTGTTGTTACAGATCTGTTTCTTCAATGATATACTAATACATAACTTCTGATAATTAATAATATATTCAGTTTCCTAATGTGTACAGCTAAGTCAGGAATCCTACAAGCTGACTGAAAATGAGAAATAGACTGGCTTAAAAGTATTATTTCTCAGCAAGACTTTCCCCAGAAGAAAGATATATGGGTGCTTGTGCTGCCATGTTGCAATCTCTGCTTCCCAACTTATTTCAAACTCTAGTAGCACAACATTTTTCCCTAATAGCAAACATCCAATTTAGCTAATATATCCAGCATTAGCTTTTATTTATATCCATATTTATCAATGTAGACATGTAAACAGAGAAACTGAGAACTGTATTCAGAAAATCAATTAAATAAAATTACTTTATTTAGCAAAAACACATGCGCTTTCAGTTGTGTCCAGCTTACCTCACTTTCTCCATTTTGCTTGCTTCTGCGGTAATTTGCTTTTGTTTCTTCAGTTGAAAAAATGCCCTTCAGAATTATCAGGGCTTGTGAGCAAAGACTTTGTGATCTTTGAGGTTAGAATCTGTCCAGCTGACAATTCCCTTCACCTTGTGACTCAAGCTGTGCCTCTTTCTGGCCCTCCATGACTTTCCTTCCCCTAAGGATGTATGTTGCTTACATATGCCCCTGCATGTCTCTGTCTTTCCAAACTTCCTATCTGCTGTCTAGCCATAATAATTTTAGTAAAATATACTTCAACTTTACAGTAAACTGGGAGGGATCTCAAGCTGCATACAGGTACTGAACAACCTAGAAACTCAAATCATTATTTGGTTTTGGTTTATTTTTCTTTTTTTCTCTCTCTCCTTTCTTCTTTCTGCATACTCTCACTACATCAGTTATCCCTGCAACTAAAGCTAGACTTTGTCAAGGTTTGAATATGAATTCTGTGAAAATGAAATTAATGAATATATACATGAATTAAGCTATGTTTGATATTCTTGCAGTAGTACTAATTTTATAGGTTGTCATACATTATAGCAAAGGTTCATGGGCAAGGGGGTAATACAAGCTGTATATATCTAAGAATTTTTTATTGGTCCAAGTAATATCAGTTTAAACAAAATAAACAAAGCAATTATTCTTAGTTCAGTTTTATTACTTGAACATTTTAATTCAAATTATCTAAGAAATAAAAGGGAAAAATACCCCAACACTATAGTTAAAATTGTTATTCAAAAGCTTCATAGTTTTCCTTTCCTTGTTTTAATCACCCAAACACCAGAGCTAGGCTGACAGTGCTTGTTTTCCTTTAAACAAAAAAACAAAACAAAACAAACAAACAAACAAAAAAAACCATAAAAAAAGGTAAAAAAAACCAAAAAAGAGTAGAAAAGGATTGACAATTCATGACCTGCCTTAAGTCAGCTTCAAGTTGTTTTTATCCATTTTGTAATGCAGTAAGTTGACATGATTTGTGTTCATGTGTTCCCAGCCACAGGTCTTTGGTTTCTTTCCTTTTTAAGTTTTCTCCACATTTTCAATTGCTGGTCACTGAAATTACAGAACAAACACCTCCAGTCCCAAGTTACAATAAGATTTGATTTTTTAAACTAAGATGCAATTGTATAGTAAAATCATTATTTTTAGTTTTTTATGAGGTCTGTGTTGAATAAGAACATCGTACTTAAAGGTCTTCTTCCTGAGAATTTGGCTGGCCTGAATCCATTTGAGT